>OX104024.1:32683147-33030046 GCA_944470205.2 Schistosoma margrebowiei | reverse complement strand
ACATGTTCTACGAATGTCGTCCCAGAGAATTCCACGTCGTGCATTATTTGCCGACTCTGTGACTGGTTGGAAAAAGCGGAGAGGTGGTCAGTGCATGACATGGTATGAAAGAAATCTGCAAAGGGCTGGTTTGTATCGGTCCTTCACGACTCCCTGGTTGGGGTCTGAGAGATTGTGCTACACAGTGGCTAGAGACGTTATCAGATATGGCTCAAAATAGAAGCCAGTGGCGATCCTGCTGTAACCTTCTTTTACTTTCTTCATAAAAAGTGTTGGTGTCTCCCTTAAATGGAAGATTTTTTTCCGATTGCACCTTTCCGTTCCCTCATTACTACCTTACACCAACCTCTTCGTTATTGTTCTTTTTTTTTCTCTTCGAATTCTCATTGTTTTGTGTGGCTCATATATATTGGCGCTCTCTTGTACCAATATTTATGTGTTCATGCGAGTCACGACGTACAAAGGCGTGTGTACTATATCGTAAGTCAGGTTGAACGAAAACATCAGTTGATCAACGAGGGGGAAAGTACCACCTGACACTGACATTGGTAACCGTGCACCTCTCGTGGAAACTGAAGATCTGGATAAAACCGTCACCACTCCAAATAGTCCCAGTGTCCTGAGGGATGAAAAATGGACTACAGTACAGAGAAAACGAAACAATAAGGAAAAAGCTGCAGGCAGTACGCAGCTGGTTAGCAAGTTATTGGTGGACTCCCTTTGTGAGTCACAAAATGCACTACCAAAATCTGATAGTAAGAGGGAAACCCACCCTGGTGTGATGACTGAGAAGGAGAATCTTATGTCATAGAATATTATTGTGAGAAAATTGCTGGAGTCAAACGACCCTGATCCCAAAATTAGACACGCGCATGATTTAGAGAAGCTGGGAGAATATATTCGTAGTATATTGCCAGATAACTCTAAAGGAGTTCAGGTCATAAAACTGGTTAGAATAGGCAAGAGGACAATGCTGAACCCCGACCATTCAGACTCCTTAAGGAAATCCTAGGGTCGAAGAAGAAACGTGATCTGTTAAGTAGCGCTCGTAGTCACGACAATTCCGACATCCGAGTTAGACCTGGTATGTCTCTTGAATATAGAATAAAAAGGAAGAAAGCACTAGCTGAACTAGAAACCCGTCGACAAAACGGTGAGGAAAATCTCCGGTTAGTGGGTTTTCGGATAATCAGGTCTTGGTAGCGAATGCTACCAAGGCCTGCGTGGATAGGCTGTTCTATCTAGGAGTTTTATATGCCAACGCTCGTAGTCTAAGAAATACGCTCTATGAACTAGAAGCATTAGTGGACAAAGTAAGGCCACTCATTGTAGCAGTGACAGAAACTTGATTAGTCCATGACTTAGACATTACTCCACAATTATCTGGATACCTGAGGAGTAATAGACATAGATGTAGAAAGGGAGGTGGCGTCCTTATATATATAGCCAGTAGTATAAATATCCGCTCCCATGATAGCGGTACTTGTGAAGTCATTAGCTGTAAATTGGCTATCGTATGTGGTACATTTGTGCTCGGTGTCATCTATCGCAGCCCAATCTACTTAGCTGATGACTTTATTTTAGAGCACATTGAACTATGGAGTGCAAATAACAGATGCTTGATAATAGGAGACTTCAATGCACCTGATATTAATTGGACTAAGATGACCATGGAAGGATCTATAAACTCCTTTGATAGCAGGTTCCTGATAACAATAATGGAGCATGCACTAGTGCAGCATGTATCCAAACCCACACGTTTCGGTGCTTACCAAGGTTCTCTGTTGGACTTGGTAATCACTCATGAGACTGAAGATATTGTCGACCTAACTATTCTTCCACCGTTAGTGAACAGCGATCACGCTGTTTTGTCATTCACGTTTAGAACTAGGGACATGATATACGATGAGGTTACACCCCGCCCAAATGTATGGAAAGCTAACATATCAGCCATTCAGGAATGCGATGCTAAGACAGATTGATTTGTAGATACTAGCTTATCAGTTGAAGAAGCATGGTCTGTATTTAAAGTTTAGTTTAGTTAACTTCTCGTTCATACCATACCTGGTACCGCAAAGACCGAATAACCGTCCACTATGGATAACTATAATAGTTAGGAAATTCCTTAGAAAAAGGAAGAAGCACTGGAATATGTTCATCTCTACTGGCTTAGAACAATACAGATCCAGTTATTGTAAGATTAGGAATGCCTGTAAAGCGTTAATAAGTAAGACTAGACGATTATATGAAAAAACAATTGATTAGGTATCCTAGATAAAGTCCAAAACGGTTATTCTCGTATGTAAAAAGGCGAACTCAGAGAAGCGATGGAATTCCATAACTTTTGATACAAGAATATCCGTTAATCTTGGCAAGAAATGATACCGAAAAAGCTGAAGCTTTATCAAAATATTTCAGTAAAGTGTTTCCTATCAGTAATGAAGAACGACCAACAATTCATTGTGGTCGTGGCAGCTTGCTGATGGACCCTGTAGTCATTGAGAAAGGTAATGTCTTAAGGCTACTTCAGCATCTCAAACCTAATAAGTCCAGTGATCCTGATGATATTCATCCTAGGATTATGAAAGCCATATCAGATGTAATTGCTGTACCATTAGCGATACTGTTTACCATGTCTCTGAGGCAGTCCAGCCTGCCAGGAGACTGGAAAGACACTATAATAAGTTCGTTGTATAGGATTGAGAGTAGGGATTTAGTTAGTAACTATAAACCCATTAGCTTAACTAGTGCGGTTGTAAAACCGATGGAGAAAATCATTCGAATATCTGTTATAAACTATGTTGAAGGGCATAATCTTCTCTCCAGGGAACAACATGGTTTTCGGATGGGCCAATTATGCTTGACAAATCTCATTACAAGAGAAGATTGGGCTGCTGCAAAAGATCGGAATATTCCTGTGGATGCGATCTTCATAGATCTAAGTAATGCCTTCGATAAGGTCTTCCATTCTGGTCTTAAATTCAAACTGGAACGTTTTGGAATCTGTTATACAGTCGTAGATTGGATAAGTAACTTTTTTCACGATAGAAGACAAAGAGGAAGGGTTAATAGAGCTCTCTTCTAGTGAGTACCTGTAAAAATTTGAGTTCCCCAAGGTACAATCCTCGGTCCTCTTCTCTTTTTACTTTATGCAAATGAATTACCAACTGTAGCGAAATCATTCAATCTACTCTTCGCTGATGAGATAAAAATCTAGAGACACATACACAGTATGTCGAATAGAATAGAATTACAGGATGATCATAGCTCATTGGTGACATGGTTGGACAGGTGGTCACTAGAAGTAAATCCTAATAAGAGTGTGATGATGCAATTAAATAACTATGATGAATCGTATCACTACAATACGTGAATTCGTGCTACACAAAGTAAGGAACTATAAAGATTTAGGAGTCATATTAAGCAGTGATCTCAAAACCACTATTCATTGTAAGGCTGCTGCTGCGAAAGGCTATGGGGTATTATGGTCTATTCGTAGGTCTTTCCAATATTTAGATGATGAAATTTTTGGATTCTTACACCCCATTTATGTGTGACCACATTTAGAATATGGGATTCAAGCAGCGAGTCCTTGTTTCAAGTATGAAGCAGATATGCTGGAAGGAGTCCGACGATGAGGTACTAAGATGGTAAAAGGTCTATCTGGCCTATCTTATAAAGACAGACTGAGACACCTTGACTTAATTCCGTTATCTTACCGTAGAATACGGGGTGATCTAATATCGACTTATAGTATACTAAACGATGATCTTGGTATTAATATGTCTTATCTTGTACTTTTGTCTAGGACTGATCATTTGAGAGGACATTCGAAGAAAGTTCAAAAACCGAGATCAAATCGTTTACGTCTGGAGTTTCGTTTCTCGCACCGGGTAGTGAATTACTAGAATTCTCAGCACCTTCTGTCAATATTTTAAAAACGAGATTGGGCCTCTACAGTATTACAAACTGCAAGGACTAATATAGGTCGATAGATCTCCTATCCTTAGTACTAAAGACTGATTGCAGTCGAGTGGAGACAGGTTTAACTGAACGCAAGGCGTCTGTAATTCTGATCGTGTGGTTTAGATCCATATTACTTGAAGATGAAGGATCTATGAATTCTCCTGGAAGTCGGATTATCGTTCTATAAATTAGTTGAGCTAGAGTGTATCCAATGTCAGCTTACACTGAAATAAGAATACCAAGTATCTAACGCCGAGGTTTCTTCAGTCAGAGAAGCACCTTGAACGACACTAAATGACGTTGAGATACTCTTTCATACTGTGACACGTTACCTTAGCATTCGTTATGGCCGTAGACAATATTGTCTACGGCCATAATAATATTATTATTAATAATATACAAATCCCTGTTTTAGTTTGTATTCAGTATTTATCACCCACCAAACATTTATTGTTCCTAATGCCATTAGATTTCTGGCAGTTGACGCAGGAGCGCGCTCAATCTATCACGTCTTTATTCATACCAGGCCAGCAAAAGCGTCATAATATGAGTTTGGTGGTTTCACGAAAACGTAGGTGTTTATTCTATCGTGCTACAGGTTCAACTTAAGTAGGGCTTGTTCCTCTTCTTCCAGTACATTTACTCTTTGCTGCTCTGCAATAAGAAAAGTAGACTCATGTCAGTAACGTTACACTTAATGACCTTTGATACTGTTACACATCTTTTTGAAGTTGAGAGTTACAAGAAGGTCGATGCCTTGGAAACTATTCAAGGAAGTTATACGAGACAAAGCGTCTGCAACTACATCGTTTGCTCCAGAAATGTGTTGTATATCAGAAGTAAATTGCGGAATTTGGTCCAGTCGTCAAGACGTTTTAGGGAAGTACTTGGTTGAAGATGAGCTTTAAGAGAAGGTAAGAGGTTTATGATCAGTAAAAAGGGTGAAATCTCGGCCTTCGATAGAGTGTAGAAAGTTCCGTACAGCACAATAAAAAGCTAGGAGCTCCATACTGAAAGTGCTATACTTTGGTTCAGAATTTTGTAACCGTCTCGAGAAAAGTGCTAAAGGTTGCCAGAAGGGGTCAACCCATTGTTGTAAGACTCCATTGATTGCAGAGTCGGATGCGTCTATTGCAATGCTAATCGGCGCTTGAGTGTTCTGATTTACAAGCCTGATTGCCTTTGAGATGAGTTCCATAACTGTGTAGAATGCTTTTTGAGTGGTATCGTCCAAATTGGTGGATTTTGCATTTCCACGAAGTTGGTCGGTTTGCGGTGTAGTCCACCAACGTAGATGATCTATGTCGAAATGATTGGAGGCCTACTCGAGTTAGACGTGAATGATGTGACAAACTAGCTAATGTCTAAGTCACACCTCATAGTCAGCACCTTACGTGGACTACCGCATTAACGTATCAAGGTACCATAGATACTTTAAAGACTGTACAACACAGAGGACGTTAATACAGAAATATACTAGTTAAAGTAGATACAAGCGAAAGTAAGACCACTGCTGTATGGGCCAGTTCATGGCATACGATTAACTGATGCGCGTTGGCTGTCCATGACCTTGGCGAGGATCGATGATTTGCTTGATATTCAGCGACCCAACTGCCGGATGATTTGGATATGGCTTAGTGACATTTCGCTGGCCCTACAGCGGTTTCATAAGGGACGAACTGTTTGGTATGAACCGTCTATAGAAACTTACAAGGCCGTTAAACGTGCGTAATTGCTTGATGATGATCTGTTCTGGTTATCTGAGAATGGCCGCCACTTCTGTTCTAAGGGATCGAATGCCTTGCGCATCTGTAGTGTGTCCTAGGAAGTCTAATGCGTCGGTCCCGATTTGGCATTTCTGAATGTTTACAGTAATGCCATGTTTTTGTAGTCGATCGAAAACAAGATCCAGATGATTGAGATGCGATTCACTGTCCAGACTTGCTATTAGACAGTCGTCAACATACGCATGTACGAAGTTCAGACCTCGAAAAACGTCATCCATGTTTGGGCAGCATTTCTTGGGCCGAAAGGCAGGCGCGAAAATTAATAAAATACGAGCGCAGTTATGACTGCGGTTTTAGGAATATCGTCGGTGGTCATGGGAATTTGATTATAAGCTTTTACCAAGTCGATTTTCGAAAAGACATTTGTATCTTTCAAGGTAGCTGTCAGATTGTGAATGTGGGGCAACGGGTAACGATCGGGAATGGTTTTCGCATTCAATCGTCGATAGTCACCAGTTGGACGCCAATCGTTGCTGTCCTTTTCAGGGACCATGTGCAACGGAGATGCCCATGGGCTGTTTGATGGTCTTGTGATACCTAATTCTATCATGTGTTCGAATTCGTTTTTCGCCAACTTTAGCTTTCCGGAGGCCGGTCGGCGTGCTTTCGAGAATACAGGTGGTCCTGTAGTCGTGATGTGATGTGTAACATTTCTGGTTACACACGGCAACTTCGGTTGCACTTGGTATATCTCGGAGTACTTATCGAGTAATGGTTGATAAAATGAATCCATCGTGAGCTTAATTGTGACTGGAGATAATCTGCAATCGTAAAAAGAAGTTACGCTAACAGATAAATTAGTGTTTACGTCTACCAGCCTCCGTTTACGCGTATCGATGAGTAGATTGTGGTGTTGCAGCAGGTCTATACCAACAATTGACATAGAAACATCTGCAACAACGAAGATCCAGTGAATGGGTTTGCGTAAACGCACGTTAAGGTAAACGTACCTTTTGCCATACGTAGAGATAGGCTTTCCGTTTGCCGCCTGTAAGTTTAAAACCAGTTTGTGAAACTTTTCGTTATAATTTGCTGCAAGAACGCCAAATCCTGCGCCAGTATCGACGAGGTAGCGAACTCTCGTTATCACATCTGTGACGTACAAAAGACGTCTATATTGGCCGGCTACGGTTGCCGTTAACGCGTACAGGCTCGTAAGTTTCCCGAAATGTTTTTCGTGTCGGTCGGTTTTGAGTTGGGAAAATTGCAGGGTTTTCTGAAATTTCTGGAGGACTTTCCATACTGGTTGTGATACCAGCACCAGTTGGGGTTATCAATCTCCCGTGGTTTAGAGACAGATCGCTTACGTGAAGTGCTTCTTCGCGGGGTGTGTGACCGTTTACGGTCGTTACGAAATTCAAGATAACGTGTAAGTGTACGACATAACTCTGTTATGTCATTATGGGTTGTTTGAGGCTTTTCTTTGACTGAAAAAACCTCGGTATTAGAAGATTTGGTGATTTCTAAAATGCGGTCGGCAGATGCACACGGCTCGTCTAACTTACTTAATCACGCCTGTTACTCCTCGTGAAGGAACATAGGCCGCTCACCAGCATTCGTCATCCAACCCTGTCCTGGGCAATCCTTTCCAGTTCCTACTGACCCTTTCCATATCTGCTCCTATTTCCCGACGTAATGTGTTCTTTGGCTATCCTCATTTCCGCTTCCCTTCAGGATTCCATGTTAGGGCTTGTCTCGTGATGCAGTTTGACGATTTGCGTAGTGTATGTCTTATCCATTTCCATCGTGTTTTCCTAATTTCTTCTTCATCTGGAATCCTGTTTGTTCTCTCCCACAAAAGGCTGTTGCTGATGGTATCCGGCCGATGAATGTTGAGTATCTTGCGTAGACAGCTATTTATAAATACTTGCACCTTCTTGATGCTGGTTGTTATAGTTCTCTAAGTTTCGGCTCCGTAAAGTATAACTGCTTTGACGTTGGTATTGAAGGTTCTGATTTTGGTATTGGTTGAAAGTTGTTTTGAGTTCCATATGTTCTTCAATTGTAGGAATGCTGTCCTTGCTTTGCCAATCCTTGCATTTACGTCTGCATCTGAACCTCCTTGTTCATCGATTATGCTTCCCAGGTATGTGAAGGATTCTACATCTTCCAGAGTTTCGCCATCAAGAGTAATTGGATTGTTGTTCTCCGCCTTGAATTTGAGGACCTTGGATTTCCCTTTGTGTATGCTGAGGCCTACTGATGCAGAGACTGCTGCAACACTGGCTGTCTTTATCTGCATTTTTCATGTGTATGCGATAGGAGGGCTAGGTCATCTGCGAAGTTCAAATCGTCTAATTGATTTTGAGCTGTCCATTGTATTCCGTGTTTTCCCTCAAATGTCAAGGTCTTCATAATCCAGTCGACCACCAGAAGAAAGAGGAAGGGAGAGAATGGAGAGCTCCGTCTGACTCTGGTCCTTACTTGGAATGCATCTGTCAGCTGTCCTCCATGCACGACCTTGCACTGTAGTCCGTCGTATGAGTTCCAGATAATACTGACAATCTTCTCAGGAACTCCGTAGTGTCGAAGAAGTTTCCATAACATCCTCCTATTTACACTGTCGAATGCCTTTTCACAATCAATGAAGTTGATGAAGCGTCATAATTCTTCTAAATGAAGACCTTCTAACTCCCAGAGCAAAGTTTAAATGGTTTGAGTAATTTTTTCTGGTTAGCGTTTTTTTAGCGAGTTAGTTTTCTACGGGATGGAGTCGCTAACCCCATGCCTAACCCTCCTCCTTTACCCGGGCTTGGGACCGGCAGTAACTCTAGAAGAACTGCAAGCGGAGTTCAGCTCGTCTAAGGCATCGTTTTAAAACGAGACCAGCACAGCTTGCACCTGTTGAGGAAGTTAGGATAAGAAAAGTTGTTTAAATAGGCCATCATCGAAGGTTCTTTGGCCGATAACCTCTCATTCTTTGCAACATGTCCGTCACAGAACCGTGTTGCAGGTCGATGTCATTGAGGAGTTAGTCTAAGCTTTGTCTATCGGTTAGGTCTCCACGTTTAGGAATAGAACGTTTCAGTGTTTCGTAAGGTTCAGAAACATCACGGGTAAACATGCTAGGTGTTACGTACCTGTTGAATTAGAGCGATGGTACCTTGACTACTGCGAGGAATTGTGCACGTGTGTCGATCACGCCGTGCTCGTAGAAGTCAGCTTCTGCATAGCAGAACCGGGCTTCGATGTTGTCTGGCTAGAAAGGCATCAGCTGAAACGAAGGTGGGGACAAAGACTTAAGCTTAAGTACTTTGGGTGTCTGTTCAGTTATGGTGAAATAGGAAGTACGAGAATGAACGAGGGAAAAATATATATATGTCCAAAAACACGAAAAAATATCACAATGTATAAAAAATTAAAATAAGGCAATGATATATAGGGTCCCAAAAAAGAACAGATTCACAGTTTGCAATTTGGTGTACCAGATCACGTTAGGCTCACCAATGAAGATGCCACAGGTATTCAGAGTTTGACAACGCCTTGACCAGTAACACCTTTTAATATGAATTGTACCGACTAAGTGAAGTCAAAAGACAGAAATGAGGAGGTTCGAAGAAATATTTGAGAAGGGCATTAGCTGAAACTAATGGCGACATCTCAGTCATCTGGTTAATGTTATTCATTCACGAAATGTGGTTCAAAACTCGCATAATTGTACACATGCTCCAGTCTGAGCCATGTTAGTAGATGCCGACTACTTGGTTGCGGTCCGCGCGACTATCGTAACCAATAACTGCAATCATTTTTACATATTACTACAACTGAAGTGACTACTTCTATGAACTTTGTGTTCATCTTGTTGTATCAATGAGCGAATTATATATAATTCATATATTTGTACAACTGGATGTACGATTTAATTTGTCCTACAGATATAATACCAGAACCGTAAACGCGATACCGCCTAGCACAGAGTCTATATGAAAGCTATAGTCAGAACAAGGACGACTTGATTTCAAACGTTATCTGTTTCTGAACGTAAAAACAACTAAATTACAGTTATTAAATGGAACGAACAAACATACCAACAATTAGTACGTGGTCGCTGAAACAACGATTTGATTGTTTAGATATGTCCATAACTAACATTGAAGTGACTGCTTCCATGAATTAGTTCATCTGGTTGTATTAATGAGTAAATTATGTTGAAATGAATCGACGCATATATGTGCCTGATCTCGCGGTGTAATTGACTAACGCGTGTTCTTAAGTCAGTGGATTTTTCGTGCTTTTATTTCCATCACGTTATTTGTCAATAAAGAAACATAAATTTCAAAAATTCAGTGTCATCTTGTTAAGACATTGTCATGGGAGATATCTGAAGTATCTTTCGTGCATCCAGGTAACCCTCGGTTTTGGGTTTGTATTGAGTCTGACATGAGGTATGTGACCAATGTAGTACCGTAATTAGCACGAAAAATGGTTACTACAACACGAATACCTTAAGATAAAACAATAAACTATGTGTATACCCAACTTGGTTTACGGATAAGCAGAGGGTCTACGTTTACTACTAAGTAAAGAAAATAATATTAATAGCAAAAATGAGGTTAAATTTGTGTTAAATAGGGCTCATCAGTTTCGTGCCTCTAAGTAACCCTCGCGCTATTGATAGAAGAAACCAGACAAGTCGTGAATAAGTCTTTATTTAGATCTTCCCTCAGTCACAATCAAGCGTGGGATTATTTGTTAAGACAAACGAAGCCTCTCAACATTCAATATAAGATAATAGGAAATATAACGCCTATACAAAATAAGGTATGAGAGGGTATGAGACCATCATGATTTACCATTTTAATGCAAAATTTGTTAATGACTCACTTCCTGATAAACCTGCTGTTATTTTTGTAATTGTGCCTTTGTAATCAGATTTAGTTGGCTATTAGATAGCTAGAGCACGAACCAAGCTAACTTGAACTGAAAACAAATTTGATAAGTGAATTCATTCATCTAGAAAAACTTTATTCATAAATAACTAAGCAAACAGATAACTTTTTTATTCACTAGTTTCACAGACAATTTACAGACTATAAGTTGAAAATAAGAACACAGAAAAGTGTAACCGGACTGATTCGTAAACTGCAGATTTGCCAGCTGTAAAAATGTGAAACAAACTATTTATCTTATTTTACTTGAAGGTTGAATGATAACAAACAGAAAATCAAAGAGATACTTGAGGAAAATAGGCAGAAGCCAGTGATTGATGATGATAGTTTTGATCATTAGTATAATCGACGGTTTCTAGGCACTTGGTTGATAATATCTTTTGATCAAAAATATTTCGTGATTTGCCACTGCGATCGGCAAATTCTGTGGTCAATGTGTCAGGAATTTTGGGCGGGATACAAGAACCCGAACAGGGATCTATAAATGAAAACAAAACGAAAACCTTTACAAAATACTTCCCAATTGTAATTTGAATCCAAACCAATTAAGCTAAAGTGTAGGGGTATGTAGAGGAAACGAAAAATCTTTATAATCTCACTCTACATTTTACTTATTCATCGGATAAGGAATTGTAAATGATTCTCTCTCCCTACACTTCGTAGTGGTAACTGATGCTGTGGTCGAGCCCACTTACAATTGTTTCTTTATTTTCCAGAACATTGGAGCGAAGAAACCAAATTTCGATGGTGGTTATACGCTTGATTTCGTCTAACTATATCGATAGGGGTTCGGAAAAATATAAGACCTTCCCTTAAAGAATTTCGAAGTGGTGGTGGCACGGTCTGAATGGCAAAAATTCCAGACTGGAAGTAAATATCACCATAAAAATGTTGCATTTGGTAACTTTTAAACAGCTGTTGTCTGAGCACTGCAGTCACTTGTTCAGGTCGTTGAAAATATCAATATTAAACTGATTTTTTTCCTGCAATTTTAGGGAGACGACTAACTTTCAGTAATGTTGCCGTAAAGTGATATTCCTCCAGACACATTCAGTTGCACCCAATTTATTTGGAAGAAACACACTCGATAATACATATTTTCACCTTGATTGTTTTTACAGTTAACTGGCATTAAACCCATTGTATCCATAACTTAGGAACCTGTTTTGAAGACACTGTGAACACTAACTTTCGTAGTCACATTTTATTGAGAATATTCTGCTAGATCATATAATACCTCTTTAAAATATATTAATATCACGAATTCAGTGCCCAATAATATTGTGATAAAAGATATATGTTAAGTCTGAAAAGTTTCGTTAAAAAAAATAAAAATATAGTCTAGATTCTCACATCTACTTGTTCCATAACATTACTCTAGGTACAGTGAGATTAGTAGCATTGCTATTTCGTACTTTAAAACATTGAGCTCGATGAATATTTTATTTCCTAAACGAACGATACAATAAATAAGAAACATGACGTAATCGAGTGAACAACTTACAATTAAGTGTATCTGTAACACGGAATAAGTCACTATTTTCTTTAGGGATCACACAGCTTGAAGTGGATATTGGCAGGTGAGTAGTAAGTATTGTAGACGGGAGATTCTATTGTAAAAGCGAAAAACAGTCACAACATTTAAGAAATTATCGATTTCAAAGGGTAAGGCATTAAAGTACAAATCTGGTATAATCTTGATGAAAATGGTTGTCAGATACTATTGTATTATTTAAACAAATGACAAAAATAATTCATGATAGTTAGGTCTTAATTTCATAAACTGAGTACTTGTACTACGAAATCCCTGTCTTCAAAATATCCGTGTTCTGAATAATCGTTAATCGAATTTTCTTTTGTGTATAACTGTATCAATTTTCTAGGACAAAAACAAGTTTGCTCACCGTTCACGTTCCATCAATAATTCAACCAACCAAACTATATACCACTGGGCATTGCCTATCAAATAGCATTCTGTACATTCATTTTAACAATCCAAAATATGATGAGCACTAAGATTTTCAAAACTGTCCCATCAATTACTATAAAAATGTGACTAGTATTGGGTGGATGGAAGTTTCAAAATGCTCGTTTAACTTCTGCCAACTTAAGTCGCCTATAGCAAAAGCGAGATATTCATCTGTCAATACATGGTCGAGAATACTGTGCGGCAGCTCGATCTGTTCTACTTTACGCTTGCGAAACGTGGCCATTAAGAGTAAAAGATACTCGTAAGCTACTAGTATTTGATCACAAATGTGTTAGAAATATTGCTCGCATCTGTTGGGATCATCGGGTAAGTGTTAGTGAGGTTAGACTCAGGGTATTAAGTAATGATGGTAAATCAGTGGATGAGGTTGTAAATCTCCATCGACTGAGATGGTTGGGTCATGTGTTACGTATGCCTGAACACTGCTTACCACGAGGCGCAATGCTGAATAGTGTTGGAGATGCCTGGAATAAAGTTAGAGGCGGCCAAAACAAAATGTTGCATCAGTCGTTGAAGTCACTAACTTTTAACAATAACCTAGGCCGAGAGCCACACGTAGTGTAGAACCGTCAAAAAGGAAGCAATAACACCATCATTTAATTCAGTAACAGACCATGGTTAGTTGAACAGAAGAATAAACGACGGAGAGCACTTATTTAGACATCAACAGTAGCGAGTGTGCCAAAAACCAAATTAATAGTGTTCGTTTTATAGTCGACACAGATAAACAATATACATTGAATATAAATGTAGCCTCACAAATAAAAATGTAAATGGTATTGGTCTCTATCGCTACAAATATTGATGAACGTATATATCACTATAATCCCCACATCATATAAAAGCGATAGAGATACAGAGGATTAGAATTTTTAAAATAATAACTAAACTTGTTAATGCTAAATTTTAATAATCCAAACAAGATATAATTGTTCTGTTATCTAGAGTCCCTAATTATGAGCTCTACATGGATTAAATTCCAACAACCCTGAAACCTCAAAGCCTCGGCTCCTGACCCTTAATCAGTAAGGCCCTCATTAATGTACGACTTTTGAGCAAACACGAAGTAAAATTGAGGATACCCGCCTAGATCACGAGTCTAAACCGACATCAGCTATGATGACATAATTGCTAATCAACCACAATGACGCATCAATTTCGTGACAAAATCCAAGACGTGTTATATTAAATCCTTACCCCTTGATTAGTACGTAACCTCATTTGTTATTTATCCTCGAATCCATTTTGGTGATGCAATTTTTTCTATCCTCCGATAGACATACATTTTCCATATACCTAAATATAAGAATGTACAGCTTAAGTAAATGATTTCGACGAAAAGAAAATTTTCTTCGCTGAATTATCTTTTTCTTATTCAATGACACTATGGCTTATTTTAATTATCTAAATCTGATTGATTTGTTTATAAATTATATTCTAGTCCTAAAAACTCCAAGGCATTTGTTCTTAGTCCCAACACTTCCTACCCCTAGAACCAAACTCTAAAACACCTGAACCCAGGCACATTATAATGGAAACAATACATGAAATGTTGAAGCTTAAGACTCTCCCACCCATCTTTCAACTCATGACATTTTGTACTGATAATAACTAAGTCTTGTTCTGCTACTCGCATGCACAATTCCTCAAAGTAGTTAAGAAACTGCTGCGCAATTTTAACTCGTATTTTCATTAGTGGTGTTTTCGAACTACAAGACAACATAAAAAGGCTGTAAATAGATGCGTAGACCTTACCAACCGACGAAGATTAGATCAGTTCTCCCACAATATAGAATTGTAACACAGCTCTGCAAATAAATGTTACTACGTACGAAGAAGGTTACTGGTTAACAGACAGTATACAGAGGCATCTTCAGACAGAGTAATTGTATGTAATTTACTGTAAGTGAGATTTTCAATGGTTGTCATTAGTTTGTTTATGGATTACGGAAGCTATTCAGATAAACACTTTGTATACTCGGTGAATGTAGAGCAACTTTGGACGGATTTTGAACTCAAAGTACTTTCTGGAAATTATAACCATAGTGATTTGGTTGGTTTTGAATTTTCTTTGACTTCAAAATTCAATTAAATTTGCTACATCATTGTTTGGAGTTACTACGCTGTCACATGGTGTAGGATTTTCATTGTGATGCACTTTTTCTGAATTTGAGTTAGTTATTTGTGAGTAGTGCTCTCATTCCGGTCTATTGACGGAGGACTTTTTAAACTTTGATTATGATTGTATCATCTGAACACAGTGATTTCCATCAGTTGGTCAGTCAGCTACAACGTGAGACCAGGCATATATATGCATCACTCCAAGTTACCACACCTAATTAGCACACCAAGATGAACACCAAATCCATAGAAATAGTCACTTCAATGGTAGTAATGTATAAAAGAAAGATTGCGTATAAGGATATAATACGGGAAGAAAGAATTAGTTGGCAGAAAGAACGGTATAAAGCAATTTCGATCACACGGTTTAACGAAAGACAAAGAGTGCATACATCTATACCATTGTGATCGATTCTGAGCCATGTCACCTACAGTCACTAACTATTGGTTACGGTAGTCATGCGGATCTCAACCAAGTAGTATGCATATACCAACATGTCTGATTCAAGAAGTTAGTGATTCAACGACTGATGCAACATTTTGTTTTGGCCGCCTCTAACTTTATTCCAGGCATCTCCAACACTATTCAGCATTGCGCCTCGTGGTAAGCAGTGTTCAGGCATACGTAACACATGACCCAACCATCTCAGTCGATGGAGATTTACAACCTCATCCACTGATTTACCATCATTACTTAATACCCTGAGTCTAACCTCACTAACACTTACCCGATGATCCCAGCAGATGCGAGCAATATTTCTAACACATTTGTGATCAAATACTAGTAGCTTATGAGTATCTTTTACTCTTAATGGCCACGTTTCGCAAGCGTAAAGTAGAACAGATCGAACTGCCGCACAATATTCTCGTCTTTTTATTGATAGACGGATATGTTGCTCCCATCACAGACGACGTAATTATATGTGAAAAAGCTAACTTGTCTGGACGAAACGTTGGAATAATTTTAATTTCAATTGCTGAAATGATCTCAAATATAATTTTCACACATAATGACTTCTCTATATTTGGCGCCCAATTTCTGTCAAACTATTCGTTCTAATCTTGACGAATATTCGTATAGGTGACGTAAGTTGGAAAATGCCAAACGAGCAGAGATCTCGATGGAGTTTTGTTCTCTGAGCTGGATGGTTTGGTCGTGGAGCTTTTATCGTTCTTCTGAACTACATCATCAGCACAAACTTCAGATAGAAGTGAATTGTTCGAATTTCTCCATATGCATTTCACAGCTTGTTCTGTACACCTCGACGCTGATTGGATGAAATAACAAAGGAAGACAAATCAAACATCATCTACAAAATAAATTATTCCGATTGCGAAAAACATTACATCGGACAAAGCAAACGCCCTCTTCACCTTCGCCTACATGAACATCAATTAGCAGTGAAACGCTATGATACTTCCTAACTTATATCAATACACGTGGACAACTGCGGACACTCATTCGATTGGAAAAATGTGGAAATCTTGGACAGAGGAAATTGCAAAAACACCAGAGAATTTTTACAATCGTGGCACTCAAGTCAATCAGCAATCAACAAGCACATTGAAATGGATCCAATTTATCAACCAATCAGAAAAATTATGCACAAATATAGGAACAAAAATCAAACCAATGGGTGACACAACCAAAACAAAGAAGTAAACAATGACAAATTTAAGGTCAATAAGAACCAATCAACATCGAGGTGTACAGAACAAGCTGTGAAACGCATATGGAGAAATTCGAACACTTCACTTCTATCTGAAGTGTGTGCTGATGATGTAGTTCAGAAGAGCGATGAAAGCTCCACAACCAAACCATCCAGCTCTGAGAACAAAACTTCATCAAAATCATCCACCTGAGCTACAAATTTTCTCCATCATCTCAAGAGCAGAGATTTCGTCAGGCATTAATCCATTACGGCTGATCAGACTCAAAGATAAGTGGAGCTGTCGATGCATCCGACTAATTCACTCCCTATCCTTAGTTCAGGTGTTGATGCAGTCCTGTCCTGAAGCAACAACGTGCATTTAGAGGGAGAGTCAGTCAGTCAGTCAGCTACAACGTAGGACCAGGCACATATATGCATCGGTCCAGGTTGCCATACCTCGTTAGCACAGCAAGATGAACACCGGATTCATGGGAGTGGTTAGGTTAAAGGTGGTAATATATAGGAGAGAAACGCATTCCAAACATCCTGACATTGTTACTCAGTGTCACCATAAGATCGTGCATTTTATCAGCGTCTTCACCAAAACAGAATTATGTCATCTGCGTATTCTAAGTCGATAAGTGAACCTCCTAGTAGGAGATCAACTCTTAAAAATTCAGTCGACGAGAACGTTTTTTCCAGCAGTAGGTCTATGATGAAATTAAACAGAAATGGAGATAGTGGACAACATTGATGGACACCACTTGAGATTACGAGGTCAGTTCACGACAAGCTCGACTCAACTGGTAGTTTTTGAGCAGAGTCTTCACAAAGTTTATGTACTTCTGAGGTACACCCTTCAATGACACATTGCCACAAAACCTCTCGGTCTACAGAGTCAAATACTGCTTTTAAGTCAAGAAAAACTAGCATTGCAATAAATAAAGTACAGCAAAATATTAAATTTTGCAAACATTTTCAGAAGTGTGAATTTTCATACTGACAGTGGTGTTCGCAAGTTTTGTACGTACATAAAGGATTGAGAATTAATACAAGGAAATTTCCAATAAATAAACGCTTTGCCAATAAGAGATTTCGACGTAATTGTAAAAGAAGGAGTGAACACGAGTTATGTAACTTAGATACTCATCGAACACATAAATCTCGACAAAGCTGAGCTGAGAGTTAACATGTTGAATTCTCTTAGTAAGTATATCTTCACGAGAAGAAATATACATTAATGTAATTACTCTTCTCAGTTGACAGTAAAATGATTCTTACCGTATTATCCATTGTAGAAGAAATATTTTCCACATATAAATTATTTTTCGAACTGTTTGGTGCTTCTATGAGTCTTTTGTCACCTGACTGCAAGATGTTGCTATTTGAAGATGAAGACACCATGACAGATGTATGTGTATCAAATAAAGGGACTACATGAGAAGCTTGTGAATTCTGCATTAATGGGATGTATGAAGGAGTAGTTTCGAATGCTGAGGTTTTCTCACTTCCAGAAGAGACAACTGTAAGTGAATTAATAGTAGGAGGAGGAACAACTACTCCAGAAGACACACTTATTACTGGGAACGCTGAAAGCTTCAAGCGATTTTGTACATAATCTGAATCGTTCTCGGCAATCTGGCGATTCAACCAAGCGATAACTGCGAAACATTTAGTAAAATTAAAGAATAATCATGTTCTTGATAAAAATCCTTATATTAGTTAAACGAAACACCAATTTATTGTTTGATATCATTATTATTATTAAAAAACTTTGTTATGGTTCCAATAGTTTTCTTAGGTGACGAAATCCTCTGTACATTATCATAAATGTTCAAAAAGGTAGTTTGGTAAACTTTAAGACAAGCATAAACAAAGTAAAATTGTTCTTTTTATGCAAGGATTTTTGAGTAATATGCGCATCTGTTGGCCACAAAAGATCCAATCAAGGTGTTCGTAACCAACCGCATATTAATTATATTTGTGAAAAAGGAAATGTCTCAAGTTTTGTAATAGTCATATAAATCTAGTGTTCTGTAATTTGGTTATACTTTCTTTAAATGACTTCATTTTACACTATATTCAACTGATTTTTAATAACCAATAACTCAGGCGTATCTGTAATGTCAAGAAATTCCACACAAATGGAACGTTTTACCATAATACGGTAAACAGGGAAAGAGTAGAAGTAGTCATACATGTGATGGGAATCAAAAGAATAATAACAACGATGGAAGAAAAAATAATAATATTCTAAAATTTCACATTGCAGATTTCTATTTATCAACACAAAATGTCAATATATCTAACAAAAGCACCTATTCAACTCGAGCTAATGCATGAAGAAATAAATTGTCTGTCACGATCTCTAGAAAAAAGACAATACATTTATAACGTCGTAGGTGTAAATCTAGTGATAATTACAGAAACACTGAATACGAGAGTATTAAGAGTAACACTATAACTAACTAGTGTATTTAAAATGAATGGACAAAAGATGTGATATCAATATAGATTTACAAATAAGAGTGTTATTAGGTACTTGTAAGCATATCATCTATGGATACAGGTTGGTAATTAACTTCTTACAGAATAGGAAACTAAAGCTCGAAATTCACAGATTTTTGAAAATCGGGAAAAATTTTTATTTATAAAGTTTCTACCACTAACGCTATGCTTGAGGTACTATGGCTCGACCGTTGATAACTAGACTACAGGTCTGAACTCCCTCAAACCGACATAGATCTAGCAACCAAGTTGTGTTACTAATCTTCATAACTAAAGCGAAATTTAAAAGCACAGAACAAGAATCTATGATCAGTAAATGAATGGTTCACTTAAATTTAGGGTTGTGAATTACAAAAATAATGATTCAATTTTGTGGATTACCTATGTTATGGTGACCAAGACACTCAAAACCTTTTCAGTACAAGAAGTATTACTGGTACTCTAAATTTTTCGATGTATTTTGTTCTGGTTAAGTGAAAGATATATCAGTGGGATTTTTTCACTGCTTTCCAAGATACCAACCAATAATTTTTGACAAATACGAAAGAGAATAACACACTGAGACGAAAAAATAGTGAAAATCAGATGAACATATCCAGCCTATTTGAATTAATACAAAATTAACTCAGTTTGGATATTTGTAGAGAAAGCAGCATTTTCACAGTTGAACTCACGAGTCGATCTAAGCCAGATCACCATTGAAAACATGAAATCAATGGACGACCGATCCGTACTAATACGGGTCTTATCAGCAGTGAGCATCCAAGATCCTGCACGCGGGACTCGAATCTAGGATCTTCAGTCGTGCGCACGAACGCTTAAGCTCGAAACCGCCAAGCCAGCATTCAACTTCAATCAACTCATGATCTTGCGCAACCTTCATCCATTGCCTGAGGTGGATAACTGTCTCACACCTTACACAGATTGGACTCCGATGGTCACGGCTTCTTACTGAAACTCCAAGAGTTACATCATTAAGCTATTCACCAGTGACCACATGATTGTTATAAGTAGAAGCATTTGTGGAGACTAGTATTTTCACAGTTGAAATCATCAGACGATCTAAATTAATTACATAAAATTAAGTATTAATGATCAATATCATGATATCTGGCTGTTATGATAGAAGACTAGCATTTAAATAGTATTCAACAATCGGCCATTCATAGTGAGTTAGAACAACTAACTAGCAATGTATAAAAAACTATCAAGATCAATCCGAATTATGATTGAATATTTGTGAAAAGAAAAGTTAAATGAACAATTCAAGCTGTTCATTTTTAATTCACACTAATTTGTAATCATAATATCTAGTCAATCATCTGAATTCTTGAATTTGTATAGGCTACATTTCCTGTTGTCATTGTGAAATGTAAATACAACAAATTTTTTGCACCATAAGATATTAAGACCCATCCTCAAGTTCTCATTGCACCGATTCTTTTTTGGATAATAGATTTCATTGAATTAATTCTCAATCTACTAAACGTATGACATAACATAATAGTTTGGATAAAGAAAGAGATTTAAAAATATAAAATTACTACATCACGCTACTTAAATTTCCAACGAAATAATAATTTTAGAATCCAATGCAAAATGTAAATGATACTTGCTAAAAACACATCACACACACCACTGATTTCAAAATTATCATTTTGAGACTTTTCATACTTTACAGAAATCCGTTGATTTCGCAATAAGTGACATGCATAGATGGCCGTCAAGCGTTTAAATAGACCTGCTCAAGATTATAAAATGTAGGTGCACTATTTCGGTAATTTCTCACTAAGAGGTGATAGCAGATACTATCTCTAATAAAGATGAATATCAGGAAAGATAGTTTTACACCATGAAATCGGTCAAATAAGCACAAAACTAAAAATGAAGAATTTCAACGCGAGCTGTGGTATACATACATATGAGTACATTATGTACGATAAAATATTGATTGTTCTTTCGTTATATAAAGATAAAGCGTAGTCAGTTTTCCATAACTTACTTATTTCATTGGACTTGATTGTTTTCTGAGCATCTGTTAAACTTTGCAAGGTTTGATCATGCTCTTCAACAATCTGAGTGTTGCGCTTTTTGACATTCGTGATTTCCGATCTTAATTTGTCTATTTCGGTATGTAGTCTCTGAATCTCAGAGTCTTTGGAAACTAGTAAACGCTCCTGTTCCGCTGCTACTTGACCACGTAATTTAGCCTAAGACAAATGAATATCTAAATGTTTACATCATTATTTAAATGTAACGTTGTATATAATAAAACATCCCAGTTGTAAACAATTGTATGAATTACTTTACCGAACGGTAATATAATGGAACCTATACAAACAACTAAAATGGAAGCTCAACGAATAACAAACTGACTTGTCTGAAATACTATGATTCGACTGAAGTTTAACGATGCTAAAGTTTAGATCTAGATTCAAGGATTTAATTATTAAAGCAATCGGTTCAGTCATAATGTGAGTAGAGAGCACGGAAGTTATCCATCAGTGATAATGATAATATAATCTAAACCCATTGGATGAAAATCTACTGGGAATAATTACTTGTAAAGATTATATATGAAATGATCTCAGAGGTTGGAATCTAAATATTTCAAAGTTTTGTCCAGCAGACTTGTCTTCACTTCTTCAGGGTAATAATCAAAAATATCAAACAATATTTAATATTCAACAGTTAAATTAAATCTATGCTGTGCTCATATTCAGATTCTGATTTTAGTAAGTGGGATATTATGCTTGTTTGTTTGTGAGTTTGATTTATTAATAGTTGATATTAAGTGTTAATTTGCTTTTTGTTTATTAGTAGTAAAAGTAAAAATGTGAATGGAAAATGTTTTTGAAACATCGATGTTTATGTAAAATAAGAATCACCAAATACATAATTGTAATGGTAAAATATTCAAATTCATTTATGTAAAAATAACGGTTCATGAGAAGTAAACAGGCTGGATAGAGTTAGGGTCTAATCACTTGTTAATGACTATTTGCCAAGGGGTGACTAGTTGAATACCGGCCTTTTTCGTTCAGGTCGGTCTTATTAGCCCATATATATAGCGCTTCTGCTGTAGGTCTTTTTTTATGCATGTCAAACTTTTTCCGAAGTATTTTGGTCCTTTGAGAGGTCATCTTTCTAACGCATGTAACAATATCACTAACCTATTCTGAAGTTTCTTAAAATCAACTGACTATTTGGGAACATTTTTCAAACATTGTTTGTGTTCCTTAAAACTGTCATTCAACTGTCAAGAGGTTTCACTCACATAAACTACATTACAATCATGACAACTGATCTCATGGATAATGTTTTTTTTTCTAAAATTTGTCCTTTCATCAACTCTGAGGTGAGACTATAATTTATGTAGAATTTTTGAGCAACGCTAAAATGACCCTGGGATGTCCACTTACTAGATCTAAAGGAGGGTTTATATTAATGTGAGAAACCACGACTAGGATTTATAGTTAGACGTTAGGGTCAAGAACTAGATTTAATGTCTCTATCACGAACTGACCAGCCATAATGCCAAAATGGTATCTAACCAAATGAGTGAGTGAATTTCGGGCCTAAATCAAAGATCTACTATCTTAAACCCGATTGGTCCGTCCGTAAATTAGTCTCGCCAACGCTGATAATATGGTATTTGAATATGATTGGATGAGCATAGCACACATTTGATTGGACTGTTAAATATTATGTATTCTTTGATCATTTTGATTATTGCCCTGAAGAAGTCCAGACAAGTCTGCGGGACGAAAAATGGGATTGTTTGGATTTCAATCTTTGAGATTATTTCAAATATAATTTCTACAAATAATATCTTTTCTATACTCGACGCCCAATTTCAGTAAAACTATTCGTTCAAGTATTGACGAATATTCGTACTGGAAATGCTTTTCTTAAGAACCCAATTAAATCTGCGACACAATACCACTAACTTATCCACTGAATTTTGTACTTTCACAGAGGAAGATTCTTCATCACAATCGTCTTCAAAATACCATATGTATGGTCAACACGGTGCCGAAGAATTAGGCCTCATAGTCAAACCTTAATTGGTCGGATGAACTCATTTCCTCTAGTAGCCAATGTTATTTCATCATATTTATTTTGTATTTATATTTCGTATATAAGCATTCTATTTCATTGTATGAGAATCTAGTCGCCTAGCTAGTAGTATTGTTTTTGGTTTCTAATCATTTGAATCAATAATACGGTCACATGAGCATCCACCACTCGGCCATATCGCACCATTCCATTGATCTATCGATTAGCATTTCATTAATCGATTTTGACAGTCGAAAATTTTACTCCACAACAATGGATCAATATAAAATCAAACACTACATTTCTTGAATCTTTCAGACAATTTAAACTATCCGCAAAAAAGAAACTTCAATCACAATAAATAGACTAACTTCATTAGTTTATTCGTCGCACGATCAAAAGATAGCACTAATGTTTTGCGTTTTTTACACCTCAAACAAGAACGCCAGAGGACCAGGTGAGTGCTCTTCAAGTAATTCCGATATTTACACTAAGGAATTACGTGATTTTATGAGAAAAATGCAGGAACCAATAACAATCATGCATTCGAAAAATGGTTATTTTATAGGTTTGTACAGAAATACGGTGGTGAATACTGGCACAAGACATGAACAAATAAACCTGGAAGGAACGTATCCAAGGATTATTAAGTATTCGGTGAGATTAGACGAAGACTGAAAACTGTATTTTTAGCGTCAAAGCTAGTTTCCCTTTCCACGCGAGATGTTGGTTAGTGACATGAAGAAATCCGTGAATGTGTACTAATAAAGAAGTCATTCAGAATGACGAAGAATAAGGTATATAAATGTACTGAAGAGTCTACATACATTTGAAGTAGATGAGTGATGATATTAGTTAGATTGTTCACCATCTACTAAATATGAAACACCAAATAAATATAATATGCACATTTACAATAATTAGTGAACTGTGTTTTTCTGTTTTCGAAAACCAAGGCAATCAGGATCTAAATACTAATTTTTGATATTAAAATGTTGTCTTTTAATCTTTCAGTGCCTTAGTAACACAAATTGAAAACGTAATTATTCTCTTTTACTTTTCCAAATATAATTAATTCATATGCTATCACTATTCCTTGTTAGTAGTTTGTTTGCCAATGTTGGACAATAAAATCAAACAGTACAAAATCATTACATTGATAGTTCAATTACAAAAGTAACTCATTTGCAAATACAGACTCATTTATTTATTTTTAAGCCGTATTACTTCTTTAAGAGCAGATGAGATGAATATATTCTGTTGCCCTAACTGAAGGGGGAGTGGATTTTGAATGTATGACCTACTGAGTTGAAAGATAAATCCATAAACTACTGAACCAAAGCTTAGTTTACAACACCTTACCAAAACCTTTTTAATTAAAACTAAACATTAATTTAGCATTTAAAATAGTTTGCTATTTTTGAATAAGTTTTCATGTCACTACTTGTTGATCTTTGAAGATGTTCGAGCGTGTTAAATTAAATTCTGCTGCCGAGAATAAGACAAAATAACGAATCCAGCGTACCTTATTTATTTTTGAAAGAAAATTATGATGTGAATTAAATATGCCACACTCTACAACTGATTCTCTCCCACAAGGTTGATCATTTTTGTTGGAATATGGAGAAATCAAGTAAGTCAACGTAAAGTTAGGTATTACTTTCAGTCATATTTTTCACTTTCCCGAATTAATGAGACACGACAAGTGTTTGTCGACCAGGTAGGTAATAACATCGACCCAATAAAGAGTAATTAGATTTAACCTACAGAATAAGGTGACGTAACTGATAGTTTGTGTAAAAAGAAAATATGCAAGGAACGGCTTAGTTGCTAAAGTGCACGACTTTTAATCAGTAAGTTATGGGCTCGAACCCTGGCCAATTTAATTTGGACTGGACAAGTTGGGTAGTATTATTAGACTTCATACACCATGACGTTAAACAGTGTACATAAATCTGCACTTTTTTATGAATTACATCACTACTCTTCTATTGAAAGAGAGTATATAATTTATCACGGCGAATTCGCTAACAAAGACGTACTCAATCTGAATATTTATGTTCATGAGCATCCAAAATAGAGCATACTACTAGGAGCCTTCTTATAAGTGGAAACATTTTCTTAGTTGTTCATTTTTTCACATTTCGAAGAAAAAGTTTCAATACAACATAAAATCGTCTTATTAATTTTCTTGATATTTTGAACTTATGAAGAGACATGATGATAATAGTATATCATTACTGTAAACAATCCTTAAAACTTTCATTACCTTTGTTTGGAAACTTTTGACTTCACTTTGTAAGCGTTTAATAATTTCATTGGATTTATTTATTTCCTCTGTATTCGAAGTTAAATGTTTCTCCAAATTTTGTATGTTACGACAATGTTGTTCTGATTGTTCAAGTAAATGCAACTAAAAAAAAGAGAATATTATAAGCAACTGTATCCTCTATTCCGTAGATACATCATTTTAGATATAGTATTGATATTCAAGGCTTCAACAAGTTCTGTTCAATTTAAGCATATTCGTAAATGAATAAATATAGGTTAGTCATGAAAACCAAAAATCAAAGGGGTGAAATGAATCATATATTAAATGATGCTTATCTAGGGAGAAGTGAAAACAAACATCTATAAAGTGAGTGAGCACTTGTGAAACAAACTTTAAAAAAATAGTAGTAGGATTTTTTTGAAAAAAGTTTTTAGGAGGGTTACAGTGTTCAATTCATTAAACTTGTAACTGATTTATTACAGAACATCTAGAGATTTCATGGAATAAATTATGTAGCTGAGTTGAAGAAACAGACTTCCCTTATCCCTATGTCAAATTATTAGATGTTAGTAGCGAGCATAACAATCGCTTGTTTATACGTGTCAACGTAATAACTAAGTTTAGTTGATGTAGGAACACAATTACAAAGGAATTTATTATGCTCCATCTAATCATTTTAGTCTATAATTGCTGAAACTAACATAGTATTAACCATGGGTAGCCAGCCAGTTTACCTTTAGTCGAACATTCACTTTCCCTTAAACCATATACTTCCATGTTTAAAAACCTATTCTGTTAGTTATTAACCCACTTATTTTACGTGAATTGGTGCAAATGTTATGAAGACAATGCATGGAGGTACTGTAGAAAATGAATTGTCTGAGTTATAAGAATAATATAAGCAAAAATATAGATTGTAATAAACCAATGTGTAGAAAACTGAATCCCCGATGATTCATGACTCTGCGTAAGTCGTTTCTTTTATCATTTCAGATATGACAAATATGCTTTTATTATCACAAAACTTCTACTGGATTTACTCGAAGTTAAAAATTCAAGTCTTGACAAAGATATCTAAAAACGATCTGAGTTACTTGACCCAGTGAATCTGATTTTATAAGCCAGGAATAAGCAAATATAAATGAGACCGAGACTACGAAGCTTTGATAGAATAGTGATTACGACAATTCAAATTAATTTATTCTCTTGCCACCATACGTTGTAAAAAAATTACATTTATCAACTACAGAATAACTCCATAAAACGATAAAACAACTCGTTTTAAAAATCCTTTGAAAACTGTAGCACCTTTTTGTTTGTACTTCACCACAGTGATTTAATTGCTGTATTACTGCGTTCTAATGAAAAGGTAGCATAATTTAGAAAGTAAATGAATACGATTATATTGAACTAGATACCAAATACTATGACTCAAAATTTAAAAAAAATTATGTAATGTGTAAATTTTTTATGACACATTACCTTTTGTTCGTGTTCTTTAGTTAACGAATTCTCTAAGTCCAGTATTTGTTTACCTTTGGTAATCATATTTTCTTCTAACATAGATATTTTACTTTGTAACTGATTAACCATTTCCGTTTGTAGATCATATGCCCGGTTGGTTGTATCCAATTGAGAACGTACAACTAACAATAAAATTTAACATTTATAAACTAATGATAAGAATAAGTGGGGCAGACTTCCAATTATTACGAAGATGAATATAGAATTTAAACGTCGTTTACTTTTGCCAGGTAATGAAGACTAAACTATTTACAAAAAGATTAAAAAGAGAAACTTCGCCTGGAGAGGCTGTTGTCCATTGTAAAAAAAATTCCTCGTAAAACACTTGATCATTCTGGTGGGGACCTAAATGCCAAGATTAGAATAGACAACACCGAATATAAAGGCGTCTTAGGGCGATATGAACTGTTTAAAAGGGATGATAATGTAGTGAGACTGGCAGGTCAGTGTGCTTTCAACAACATCGTCATAAACGGCAGCACATCTCCAGTAAATGCATACACTGTGTCATGGGATTTACCGGACCACGCTACAGAAAACTAAATTTAACACATCCAACCAAGACGTAAGAATAAGAAGAGATGATGTAGCTTCGAATCGTCTTTGTGATGACCAAGCTAAAGTGGCAGTGAATAGTTAAACAAGCAACATTACATAAGTTTGATATAGCCTTCGCTGCTAAAAAGCTCTGCCAGTTCAGGATAACCTTCAGCAACAACTTCTAAGTCTTACAATATCTAGAAAAAATAAATCACTATAGATAGCGACTTGAAAAAAAGTAAAGAAGCAACACGTTGAACATCCCAAGAGGTGCTTAGAGCTAGCAAGCACCAATATAAAATGTATACTACACAATCTGATTTCATTTGTGATTTAGAAATTTTGACTAGCAAATAAGATTTTCTAACTATTTACAATGAGGCACAAAAATGCGCCTCGTAAATGAAGGGTCGTACAATCGGTAAATAAATGAACAAGAGTGATAGTTTTTAAGGAAATAGATC
This sequence comes from Schistosoma margrebowiei, assembly GCA_944470205.2. Taxonomy (NCBI): domain Eukaryota; kingdom Metazoa; phylum Platyhelminthes; class Trematoda; order Strigeidida; family Schistosomatidae; genus Schistosoma; species Schistosoma margrebowiei. The sequence goes on along the minus strand of OX104024.1, from coordinate 33,002,274 downwards.
TGTAGAAAAACAACAAAGAAGTACTTATTTCCGTTAATAAGAGATTGTTTTAGTTTTATGAATGTGATAAAGAACCACATTAAGATATATATATATATATATATATATATATATATATATATATATATATATATATATATATATATATGTATATATATAAACGGGTGAAACTTACTTTTGATATCTTCAGTTAAAGAAATATTTTCAGTTTCTGCAAACTTTAGTTTCTCCTGGAGTGTTTCTACACGTGTTTGAAGGACAGACTGTTGATCCCGTAGATTCTGCTCAACGAAAAACAAGACGTTTATTTCCTTATTTAAGCAAATATCAGTAATGCCATAGATATAGATAAAAAAAATGTTAAAATCAAGGACGAGAATCAATTTTCGTCATAACACTGCAACATATATTGGGTAGTCTAGAAGAAACTAAAAGAACTGAGAACTAGTGTGTTACGTTAGCGTAAATCTTGGTACTTCAACAAGAAAACGGTGGATGGGAAGACCCAAGTAAAAACACCAAAACGATAGGTGGGGACTAAGTTGACCCCCAAAACTAGTCAAAATAAGTAACTGAATATCATATTAATACCATATAGTTAAACGTTTATGACCAACAGATATAGCCAGTAAGAGTACTTCTTTTTGAAATGTGATCAAACGTCACAGACGAATGGGAAAATAAACCAACATAATAGCTTATAAGGAGTCAAAAATTTCTACGATAAGGATGTCTACTGTAAGGGGAAAGTTAGGATGAGATATATCTTATAGTAGAAATGAGATTTTTAGAAATACATAGGTATGTTTTCATCAACTCGACTACATTTGTAACAGCAAAACAAGAAGCCCGAGAAATCACTAGACATGATACAGTTTATAAATAAACAGATTTCTAAATGAATATTTGAAAGCTCGAATACACAAAGATAATATTAGAAGGATTTAAATATGGTGCACTATCAGGGCAAGGGAATCCGATGAGAAAAATAAACCTTTAAAAAAATTCATCATACTAGTTGAATCACCTGTATTCGTATTATAGCGTTCACATTTATGTCAGTAACCAAGATATAGTACAAACAAACTAGTTAAAACAGAATTTGGTGATACTAGTAAATGGATATAATTAAGTCAATGGAAAAAGTAACTATCCCAAATGCCCTGGTACAGCCGAAAGTGGGGAGAGTAAACTCTCCCTCTCGAAATTCTCTCACTTGGCCACATGCATAAAACACTGCCAGGGAAGTCCTTTTCACTTCCTTCTCACAGCAGGAATGTTGTTTACGAAACTGAAAGAATAGCAAATGTCTGGCACTTTGACCGGGTGGTGGAAACGGAGCACCCACCTAGGGGAGTTGGAAAACCCTGATTCCAAATCAATGGTGCACATTAGCTCTAGGATCCTGAGGGAACAAATAGAGCATGGAATTATTGTTGGTCACCGGCTACCATGAGAATGCATTTACCAACATTTCTTCACTGCCTTGTGGTTTAGACTTTTAGGTCAAAGGCTCGGGGTGTAGCCCCCTAAGAAAACCACCTGCTTCGGTTTCGGTGCCCGGGTAGTATTTCAGCCCTCACACAAATCGAATAATTTATGTGGTGCATATCTATTTGGTGCCTTTTTGTACCAATATTTATGTGTTTTAATTCAATTAAAAAACTCTATAGGTAAGTGACAGACTTTCCATATCCAACCATGTATTTTGATAAACCCCATAAAAATTTAACAGTGAATTTTCATCTGTACACCAGTGAAACATGAGTTTATACACTTGCTAATATTTCGGTGTTAAACAATGTTTCCAAATACTTTTTTCACCCACCGACCAATCCAGTCAAGGAGGTATGCTTGTTTGAAACCTGTGGAGGCATTAATATTTCATCGAAGGATCGAAAATTTCTGGCAGGATCTAAGTCCTTTCCCATAGATGACTGAAAACATGACACGTAACAGGCAAAACAAATTGGTTACGAAAATGAACTAGCTTTCCTGTGACCGTAAGTATAGAAACATGAAGTCGAATTTACAATAGTCAGTGTCGAGTTCTGTTTTAAAAGTGGCAATGTTAACTTTTCTTGGGAAAACAAAATGAGTTTTAGCCAGTAGTCTCTTATAAATATATGGAAAAACCTAATAAATCACTATAGATTACGTAGTTCAACCAATAAAAAGGAAGTAATTTATAACGGTCTCTTACTAAATACTCACTTTGTTATTGTTCAATGCTAAATCCAAACGACTTTTAAAGTCCTTTTGAAGCTCCTCTTGTATTTGATTGGCTAAATACTTTTCTTTGGAAAGAGATTCTTCTAACTTCGTTTTTACCTAAGAATTTATAACTATTGACAAAAGACTGAACCTCATCATGTTTCGATTGCAATTCCCTGATAGTGAACTCATTCTCGGCGCGAAGACTGAGTTCTTTAGCTGAACATGCTACTTTGAACGCTTGGAACTCGTCTTTTATTAACTTCGTACCCTAAAGGTGTAAAAAGGATGAAAAAACACACCTCCTCTGCAGATTTCAGAGACGAGGTCAACTCGGATACAGAATGGTTAAGTTGCTTGATAATGGCATCACTTTCAGCCTAAAAATAAAGTAAACCTACACAAGTACTTTATGTTTTTTTAAACGGCTTGCTAGAAATAGTTTAAGCTTTTCGTCATCAGCTGCATACAAATTGAGACTCAAATGGTGAAGATATTTAAAATTGGTGGCCTCAACTATTTGCAATAAACCGCAATCTCTTTCCTCAGTGTTTCTGGAAAACCGAAGTCCATATCTAAAATAAGTTGACAGGTATAACCAGCTTACTTCGGATTTTCGATAGCCTCCTCTTGTGAACAAATGCACAAGAGATCTGCCACTTTCTGTTCAAATTCATTGAAATTAATGAGCAACCCTTGCTGCTGTTTAATTCTATAAAAGTGATGAGATCGAAAGTGGAATCAGTACGTACTCAGTAAACTCATCAACCGTAATTCTAATGAAATAAAGAAAATAAAAGTCATCGTCATCTGTCAATCTTATCTCTAGATCCTGACTCGACATAGATCTAATCAAGTGAAGAGTTACCTTTTTTAGGTCTGAAGAGCAACCTAGCTCGATATCTATGTTTAAGATCCTATCAACGATTGAAATGAATGAACTGGAACATTACCTGTCTTTTCCGTCATAAGTCACCAAATGACGACCTGAATAAAACATGAGGATAATGAAAGTCTCTTCTTATGAAAATTTGTGTATAAATGGTAAGAGGTTGCTGTTAAGAATATCAACAAAAGTACGTCATCGAAGGAATCCGGAAGCAAGGATATATAACACTTGATCCAATGACAATACGTACACTTAAAGACCCACACGCATTTACAAATGAAAGGTACTAGAACGACAAACAATTTAAAGACAAGTAAAGAGAAACCCTAAGGATATAGCTTCCGAATGAACCACATAAACAATCAAACGACTAGCGCAGAAATAGGCCCTCGATTTCGACCTTGACATTTGAAAGTTTAAAACAAACGATTTAGGCACTAACCGGTTTAAACAATGACAAAATTTCTACCAAAGTCACTTCATTCATCTACTCCGTTTTTAGAAATATCTATAACGAGTTATTTTAAATTAACAGACTTCTTTATATTAGAATCTTCATGGCTTATATCCAATGGTAACGTAAAATATGTGTAATCAGATCAATTAAGTATATTAATTTCAGAGGATGTTGCAGTTTTCTTGAACTGAACATGTTCTGATGACAAATGAATACTTTTTGTTCAGAGAGATAGATGGCTTGAACAAGCAGATGTCAGGTAACAAAAGAGTTAATAAACAGGCATAGTAGGAAAGCTCTAAAATTGACATAAGAAAGAGTAAAAATAGGAAACAAGTCCAAGTTAGGTAAATAAACAAATTTAGCTAGACTTAACAAATACGGAAATAAGTAAATGAAAGAATTAATGAAAACGGTATTTGAACCAGGATGATAAGTAACAAAGTGGAATAGAGAGTCCCCACCATGATTTATGATCATTACGGAGACATTTTGAAATCTTATGAGTATTACTGATCTAACCATCTGCCATAATAGACGTACCGTATTGTAAGAACCTCACGGGAACGCAGTAGTCACCAACGGGAGGTTTCATAAAGACGTGAGTGGAATTATTATTTATTTAAATAGGGTTCTGTTGGTGTGTGCTTAACTAACACTAAACCCTAAATTTAACATTATGGACGAGTTTCTATACCATATGCATTATGAATTCAGAACTTCAGAACCTTCATCAAAACGTAACAAGTTTTTAAATCATGTAAATGAAGAATATCTACTTTAATACATTACTTTCTTACAATATATTTTTACTTTATATTGTCTTCTGATTGGCGAATGATTGAAATCGCTCAAACGCTTCTGATTGGCTCGTCCCACATTAGAGTCTCGCTGTCCCATATGTTGTAACCTCTCATTAATGTCCTCCTCTCTAAAATCCTTTGGGAACCGATGGTATGTTAAAATCAGGTGTTGAAATTCGCTCAGCGACCTTCAAATTGCTCAAACACCTCTGATTGTCACGTCCCAAAATTAGAGTCTCGCCGATAAGGTGGTTATATCCATTTTAAAAATTGAATTTCGTAAGTTAATAAAAGTAATAGTGTTACAGTGACTTGTATTGGAATCAGTTTTTAGCCTTCTCCATCAATGTACGCTCTCGTAGGTTAACCAAAAGGTCATGGATTTGGGCGCGTTTCTGGCTGACAGTAGCTTCTGGAAACCAACCAGCCATTTCGTGTTGGAAATAATCTTTCGTATAACTTTGAACAGGTTTCTAAAAATATATTAACCAGTGGTAAAAAGGCGAATAAGTGATAGAGTTATCTTTTCGGTCAGTTATTGATAGATTATTTCACGAAAACACTGTCGACAAAAGTAAACTGCAGGGTCGCGTATGAAACAATTTTAAGCGCAATCCAATAAGTATATTAGGGGTTACAAGTCATCAGTTACTAAGGTAATGCATATAAAGAAATGGACAAATGATCAATAATATGGATAGAATTTTCTGATATTATTTTAGAAATCTATATAAGCGAATATTATACAGAAGATGCGAGTTTACACCCAAGTATGCACAGTAACTATAGTACAAAGATTGGTTTCGGTAGGTTTACATCAGAATGAGCACACTAGGTACATAACAAGCATATAATTCTAACCACAGGTACGATTCATTTGTATTAGGCCCAGCCCATCAAGCGAAGGGCCATACACACTTTGATAGCCTGAAATAAATGACCGATATTCAGATTTACAAGTTACATGTTAACAATGACATATCAAGTTTACATCCATAATTAACTACGATATGTCAAAACAATTAAATTCACCTTGAAAAACATTTCCACATAATGAAGTAGGTAGATTTCACAATCAACCAGGTTACTCTGAACAGGCACTCGAGGACTAAAACCTCGAATTGTATCCTTATCGAAGCGGAGAACACCATCTTGGGCTGATCTGCGAGTATTCCATTCAGCTTGTAAATAACTGAAATAAACAAAAAATAAAATATTTGCATTTATATTTGTTTATTAGTAGTCTACAATATAGTGGGATTAAAAATTAAAGTTACATTCTTTTATTTATTGTGGTTTTTGTTCAAGATACGATATTCTTGTATTAAGTTAACATGAACTATGCTCAACATGACATGCAGCATATGATCTGTTATAACTCTACGTATTTTTCATATATGTGACTTCATCCTAATTAATAATCAAAATGGGTGTACAGTCAATATACAAATGAATTTATTGTTAACCAGGGTCGTTTTTATGTTTTGGGATTAATAAATCACTTGTACCGGTCTTGGTGTTCTTTACGTCATGGGAATTGCATTGGTTTACCGTTTTACAGGTATAAGTAATAAGCAATTCTGACATAACAATTAGCGACGACTAGATAGAACAACTGACGACAGGAATTTCGGAAAAAACAAAACAAAACAATCGCTGACTGGGTAAATTTACAAGCTTCAGTCTCCAACATAACTGTCTGTTTCCAGTTATAACCCAGTTTTCAGTTCAACTTACCCCAAATCCTGTTTCCTCAGTTATAAATATAATTCTGCTCTTATTTATCAAGTCTATGTTACAATAAACGACGCGGTTACTAATGTAAGAACATGTCAGTTTCTGCAGCAGAAGTAAAACGGATGCTTCAGATTGTTGAAGATTTATTTGTTAATCAGATCCCACTTAATGCTCATCGGTGCATTGAATGAACATATGCCTAAACAATCAAATTCGGAATCGCACTCAAAAGTCGTAGATACACTTAACGAGTTAACTGATACAGTAAGGAACAGTTTTGTGAATGAGGAAGAGGTCAACGAATTCCTTAATAATAATCCTCGTACAAAATACGATGGAGTAGAAAAGAAAACCTACTTCTTACACTTACGTTTCAAAGGTGATGAAATTGCTGGAATAATTAATCACAGACTAAACTCTGCGTTGAAAGTGACCTACCCAGCAGCAAAACTTATGACAGTACGGCAAACGAACTTCTATCTGAAGTTTGTGCTGATGATGTCGTTCAGAAGAAGGATGAAAGCTCCACGACCAAATCATCCAGCTCAGAGAACAAAACTCCACCGAAATCATCCACTTGAGCTACAAATCTTCTCCACCATCTCAAAAAAAAACAAACTGCTCACTTAAACAAACCAAAATCGACAAGTCCTCTTTTCTTAGTAGCTCCAATTGCATTTACCAATTCACATGTACGTGCCAAAGCACATACATTGGAAGAACTGAGAGAAGAGTGCATGTCCGAATTTCTGAGCGTGTTCCAAAAAACTTGAGGCTGCGAGGGACTAATGCTTTCAACAGCCCAATAGCTCGGCATCTACTTGACACCGGGCACACCCTCGACATTCCGCACGCTTTTGAAATTATCAACAGACAAAGAAGTACGACCACCCCCCATTTCGCTGAAGCCATTGTGATCAAAAAACTTAAACCGGACTTATGCATTCAAAAAGAGAATTTAATAAACTTATCACTACCCTAGTAACCCCTTTTTTGTTTGTGTGTGTGTTTTGGTTATTTGGAGTATTTCATTCATTTATTTATTTTAAAATATTTATACTCCCCCCTAGTACATAATTCTTAAACCACATTATTATTCACACATTTCTACCACCTGATCCTCTTAAATTATCTTAACTTTTCAAATTTTATTTAATTATTATTACGTAACCTATCTTATGATTATTAAATTTCATTAATCTCTAAAATTATTACATAATTCATGAACTTCACTAAACTATTACACCACCCAACCCGAATTAATTTCTTTTGACATCTGACCTGTTCTAGCATATATATATAGTTATTATTGCAATCCAGTTATTTACACTCATCCATGTCAATTGTTTTCACACTATCTCAATGTAAAAATTCTATCACGTTTTTGGTTTGTAAGCAGCTGACGAGAAACCTCGAAATAATATGAATTCATACTATTCTGCACCAATATTTGTTATTGCTTTATTTAAATTCATAAAGGGAACCAATTACATGAAATCCTTAATAATGTTGACTCTGGGCAATGTTCAAATGTTTTTTCATCACATCCCTCTCATTCTAATTATCCAGTCACGTCGGGTGGGACGAATGTTTCAAGTGAATCAATTTCTGATCAAATTCCTAATGATGTCATATCAGATGCTGATTATCTTGATGATTCATTAGTTTCTAATGAAGTCTTTAATGAGTTTGAGAAAAATGTTTCAAATGTATCGAATTCCGGCGATATCATAACAAATGTTGCTTGTTCTCACGATGCATTTGTTTCTAGTGAAAAATTAGTCAATATGATGCACGAATTCTCAATGGATTCAAATCTAATTATAGTTCTAACGGACCCATATTAAGTGTTATTTATCCTCACAATTCACTCACCTCTAGTCAGTGTGAGAAAAATGTTTTAAACGAGTCACACTCTGATCACATTTCAAATGTGATTGTAGCAGATTTTGGGTGCTCTCACAACTGATATATATGTTACATAGAATCCCTCCTCAATGCTATGATAAAACAATCTATATATCAAGTAAAAAGGTTACTCATCATCAATGTATGGTTGCAGATATTGTGACAAATCAAACTGGTAATGAGTGTTTGCTTTTCTGGCACCGATCGATTATTCGTTGTCGACAGTTTTCTTTTGGTGTTGGACAATAAATTTTTGTAAAGTAGTCTAGCCGTTTGTTGTGCTTCAATAATGAATCGGATTTTATTCAATTTTCTGATTCTGTGAATTGGGACAATTATATTAATCGTTACGTCTGTATTTTGAAAAAACATCAATACAGTAGTCCCTGCATCTGTTTATTCCTCTGTACATGTTTTCAGAAATAGATATATATCGAAGTAACTCTTTTTAACACGTGATAAAACCATGGACTGTGTCCAGAAGTATCATTTGTTCAACTGTCTTGTTTTTAATGTGTGGTCCCGTAATCAGATGTTACACTTAAACACTACTGAATAAATATCTATGGGACCATTAGTAATTGCAAAGAAAATACTATTATTCTGTTTCAGATGCAACATTGATGACAGATCAGGTCTTTCCTTGCATGCTCAGATACAATATCAGATAACAATGTTAACACCGCCTACTAAAAGGTATATAAAGCAATGTATTGTAGATCACTAAAGTAGATGATCTATATCGAATGATTGGCAGCCAGCTCGAGTTGGATCAGCCGGCTAACCGCATGGACCAGTCAATGGCGTGCAATTAACTGATAAGCGTTAGTTGTCGTTGGTTCTGACGAAGATCGATGAACTGTTCTATATTCAGTGACCCAACTGCCAGATGATTTGGCTATGACTCAGTGACATTTCACTGGCCCTACAGTATCTTCCGTACAAGAGTGAATTATTAAGATGTTTTCGTCAGACAAGGTAAACGACACTGTTATTAGAAAAGGAAATTAATCATCTGGGAGATACGAAAATGAAGTAGTCATCAATTAATACTGATACTAACAACGAATAATTTATGGATGTACTGGCAAATATGAATATATGAATTATGAAAACATGCTTCAAGCTTAATCGACTGACCGTCTGTAATACGAAGATCTCTGGAGATGGGGAACATTGTATAAGAGTGAGTTCTTGTAGAATCAACATGACTTGCAATGTAGATGAACACTGAACACTTCTTGGCTAACATATGGAGAAACCTCTACGTTGTTAAGAGGTTAACAAGCAAGATATACTGCTTCAGCCACTAAGATTCAGTGTTCATTAGAGAAGAGTGACTGCTATCAAGAGGATCATTCTTTTCACTTGGAAATTAATAAGGCTCGAACACTTATTACCTATCGCTATCATCATTAACACAGATAATATATATATATATATATATATATATATATATATATATATATATATATATATATATATATATATATATATATATATAGTGACACAAAGACTAGCTTCCAGAAAGCTGTTGTTATTCTCCGGCCATGAAGAAGAAAATTCCCCACATACACAAAGAGATGCACTGATGCTATCCAAACAAGCACAAAAAGCACTTATAGGATGATAATCTCATGGATCCAGGATCACGAAAGACTCCTTCTAAACAAAGGAAGAGGGCATTACAATGAACGTCAACCAATGCTATGAGCCTACCAGCGACTAAAATGAAAACGTTAAAGATTAATTCTACGATAGGCTGCAGTCAATCGATGAGAAATGCCTAACAAAAGACTTGACCGTTCTGATGGGGAATCTAAATGCCAAGGTTCGAATAGACAACACCGGATATGAAGACATCATAAGACGACACAGACTAGGAGAAAGGAACCTATGTGCCTTCAATAAACTGGTCGCAGGGGGCACCATATTCCCACATAAACGCATACACAAAGCCACATGGATTGCACTGGATCATACTACACAGAACTAAATCGACCATATCTGCATCAGCGAAAAGTTCAGGAGGACGATGGGAGATGTGAGAATCAAGAAAGGAGCTGATATAGCCTCAGATCATCACTTGTTGGTCTCCAAGATGAAACTGAAACTCAAGAAGAACTGAAAAACGGGGCACACAACATCACAAAAGTTCAATACATCCTTTCTCAATGAATTCAAGATAGCCCTTAGCAATCGGTCCCAGGCTTGTCACGCTCTACTCAATGGAGAGGGGATGTATGTCCTGTACACCTCCAACGTCTTCTACCGATTTCCTCAAAGGAAGCCTGTATTGAACTTTTGTAATGCTGTTCCCCCAGTTGCCCAGTACTACTTTAGCTTCAATTTCATCTCGGTCACAACCTGATGGTAGTGATGCGGAGCTATGTCAACTCCTCTCCTGGTTCTCACATCTTCCATAGACCTTCTGAATTTTTCAGTGATACAGATATGATCGATTTGATTCTTTGTAATGTGGTCAGGTGAGACCCATGTAGTTTTGTGTATACGTTTGTGGGGGAATATAAGGCCACCTATAACCACTTTGTTGAACGAACATGAATTTGCGAATCTGTCACCATTCTCGTTCCTTTCTCTTTGTCAGTTCATGCCGTTCTATGATATATTCATACCCATTGTTGTCCATTCCAACCTTGACGTTTAGGTCTCCCATCAGGATGGTGAGAGCCTTTCTTGGACACTTTGCTATGATTGATTGCAGCCGCTCATAGAATTGACCTTTACTGTCATTGTTACAATCATTGGTACGTGCATAACATAAATAACATAAATTATGACACCTCATGGTGAAAGCCGAGATTCTTCGTAAGTCACGAGGCTGATGCCCTTTCTAAGAACCAGAGCAACAATTTTTATAGGTACATGTAAAACTTGGCATGAATATATTTTAACAAAACAGATACAAAGCTCTCAAATTTGAATTCTAAAAGTTTCGGGCAATTGTATAAATATTAAAATTTTCTGATTGATTACTTACTGGAGTGTCGGTAGGCAACCTTTGAATAACTTCTTCACCAATATCTAGGGAATTTAAATCGTCGCCTGAGAAGTTGATGCGATCGACATCGGTAAATTTTTCTGTCAACTGGCAGAGATGATAGACTTCTTCACGATAAAGAGCCGTGTAACTGACCATTCCCGCCATCCATGGATAGCAGACAAGACCAAGAAACCAATGTGCACTGAAAGAGTTTTAACAATGACGACCAATCAATCTGAATATACAGAATGTCATGCGGTTTATAAAAGGTAAACAATCAGAATCAGTGACGATGGATGAATTTAAATACTAAAGAACAATGAACAATTGTAGTAGTGACTAAGTGAACAAATGTAACTAGAACTATATTTTTAGTATAACCTATCTACCAAGTTTAATTTAATGTACTTGGTTTCCGTCAGTATTTCTAGTGTAAGAGTTCATGATACGACTAGCCTAAACAAATCGACATAGATGAAGGCATATTAAAACTTTTAAATCAATAATTAAACGATCATCTGATTACTTATTTAAAAATAAACTGACAGTAGTACATACCAGTATCAACATAAATGACTTTCAGAAACATTAAACATGCAGTCTAGAAATTCAACAAAGAAAACTGCGTCGAACCTATTTTAAGTTTAATCATTCAGACTAAATACTGTGGTCATATTACTCGGGACTTCGTTGGACGAATTGTGTTATGTCATGGGGCAAGCACTCAGTGGTTAAAGAATACATTTTTAAAGTCACATTTTAGATTTTTTGTGTGTATCGTTAACTTTGATTCGCTCAACTGCATATTATCCTCAACTTTCTTACCAAATAAAGTGAACACAAAATCCAAGTACATAAACCTGTACTCGATAAATGAGTTATATTATTCTGGACTATGATATATTTTAGGTTTCTTTAAAAGCAACATGTTGTTTTACGGAATTACTATTCTGTGAGTTGTTACAATATTATATGTTGATAATTCCACAAAATGTATTTATATATCGTACTGAATAGACTTCTATTATTAGTCTCAACATATGTAGACAAATATTGTCTACGAAAAAGGTGTTCATTGGGGGGGGGATTTTTTTGTCGAAATGAGCAAACCATTTGATGCGTCCAACCACATAATAATTCTGACAAATGGAAAAACAAGTTTTCTGATTGTTTATCGTAACAATTCTACCAAGTTAATGGAAGTTGATTGACTGTTCAGTAATGTTTTGTAAAATACTAGAGTTGGTGAATGACCTTATCAACACAGTTAAAGCCAACACTGAAATACGAGGTTCATGAGTGGTTATACCAAAGTTTTTCATGTAAGTGGTCCATTTTTTGCGGGATCAGTACTGCGAACCGCAGTAATCTTTGAGACCTAGACATTCTCGAATGGATTCTGAGTACACTACTGAGGATTGTGATACTAGAAAAGTTTGACAACACTATATCGAAAAATTTGATAAATGTACAATGGTGAACCAAATAATCCTAAGAATTCAACTAGCTTAACATAATTCAATCCATGTTTAAAAAAATAAATTTTTCAGAGACCTACCATTCGTTAATTGGAATAATAATATAATCTTTACTGAAAAGATCGACTCGACGTGTCCATTTCGCAACATTAGCATGCTGAGCAAAAATTGTTCTATGAAAACAACATGAATTGGAAATGGAAGAATTGAATATTTTCTGAAGGGTGTGGCAGTATCTTGAGAATTTTTTTTGAATACTTGTCGGATTATTGTCAAATTTCGTTGAGAATTTGTCAATCATATAAACATAGAGAAAATTTTCCCAACTAACGCTTACTCGTGTCATGCGGTTAGCAGAGATAAACGTAATTTGATGCAATGACATTACAGTTGAAATAATTTCGTAATGATCATTAAGAACTTTCGATGCGGATGAATAAATTACTGATTCAGTGAGTACAGCAAAATAGCAGAGATAATGCTGCACAGTTTCTCCTTAACAGAACAAACACCACATTATGTTATTAGTGAAATCGGGAGAAATAAGTTGACCAATTATTGTACTCAACTTTCCTGTTATTAATGATTGGTATTTTAGTCTTTATCTTTTTGTTCCTTGATATTCCTATGAGGAGTTTTAAGAAACTTTCACGCTTAAATGATATATAAAGATGTCAATTTAGATTAGTTAATGAGTTGTATTCTAATCACTTTTGTGACATGTTTGGTATCTTTCGAATCGGTGAAATCAATAGTTATCGTTGTTCGTGGGTTTTAGAAGTATTTTTCATGTATTCACCACCTTATTTTTAGGGTATATTAGTGATTGAACAAGTCCACCTTGTTTTTCGTATAGTCTGATAAGAAACAACAGGGAAATGTCATGGATATATGGAAAATTAATTTGTCATACAGCCTACAATTCGTTAATAACAGTATGGAGATATTTCTACATCATGAATACTGTTTTAATGCGTTATGAGCTTTTCAGATATGCTAAACATCACCAATGGGATTTCTTGCTGTTATAGTTAGTGCTGATAGTTGTAAAATGTCACGAGACAAAATCAAGGATAAGCATTTAGTAATTGAAAAAAAAACATGATCAATATGTTTTTAATGTGGTGGCTGGCGGCTGTATTCACTGAGTAATTAGAACTTGGTGAATTGGAATTTATAAAAATAAAACAGTTAACCTGGAACTCGTGAGGCAGTAACAAATAAAAAGTCGATAGATGGAACGTGTAACAATTGATGAGGTTGGGCCATGTTATGCAAATCCTACCACTAACTACTCATAAGAGTTATATTGTTTAACATAGAATTAGGTTAGAAGGCTAAAGGCAGCCAAGTGAAGATATGGCATGAGTTCATGGAGTCACTGACAACCAGTCTGAACTAGGTGAGTTAAGGAAAGGTTCACAACTGTTTCCAATCACAATAGTCGTAATCCATGGTTTGGTGACAAGTGTCAAAATCGATTCCATTGAAGCAATCAAAGTGACTATTTATATTTCTGTAGATGTTGAGCTCATTATCATTCCGCACAGTTCATTCTTCGGTTTCACATGTACTTTTTAATATTTATCTCTTGGTTAGATTTTCACAAGTTTTCCCGCTTCCCGTGTTTTAACTTGTTCTCTCGGTATGATAATGTAAGACATGACAACTCGATTCCATACATAATTGTTATAGATCTCAAAGTTGCCAAAGACTGACTGAGAACAACAAAGTATGATGGATTTAATGAGGTGTTCACTCCAATAAAAAGTGATTACAGGTTTTGCCAGTAGAAAACCAGAGGAGAGGAAATTTTATTAAAAAATGAATATTATTTGTATAGAAATATAGTAAGATCTTAAGGCACTCACAATTTTAACCGGAAGATTCCTTAGGAGGAAAAGTCGTTTTTCTTTTGAAGCTTATCAAACTATTGATTAGAGCACTTCAATACTCACAACTCATTAGATCCCGAAATCAGTATATCACTTCATATCTGTTGTCAGTATTTAGTCGACTAGCTTGAAATGCTGGTTTAGACTTCATCTTGTTAATACGCAGTATTTTTAATGAATATTGCGTCTGCTTATATTTTGTGTATAATCTTGTAACTATCTTCATTCCTCCATACAAGATCGTTATTACGTTAAGATCCTGATTAGCAATAAACGACTTTGATTTTATTATGGATACAGTAACTTTCTATACTGATATAAGTAAATCATTTCAAGTATGTTTGGAGCAACTTAATTAACCGGATACAGCCTGATATATACACTTTAAAATTAGGGTCTTTTTACTTAATATAATAATAGATTGAAAGTAATTTATTTATTAGAACACATAAATTAGTACAAGGGGGAACCAAATATATGTGTGCCACACAATAACAATGAGGTTATGAAAGGGTAAGGAATGTAGGGTGAGTATAATAAAAGAAGACCAACAATGAACGGAAATTAGTGTATGAGAGTGAAATAATAATGAGAGAAACAGTTCAGTCAATAAAAATACAACTAGAAAGAATTCTTTCTACAAGGAATGAATCACTGTCGATACACTGAGTATGATTCAAGAAAGGAGGAACAAGAATGCAGCAATCAATATCAGCTGGACATTAGCAGAGAAAGTCAAGTCACAAGCTGAATACACAGAAGTAATCAAGCGAGCGGAGAGGAGCATCAGAACATACAACGTAAATATGTTGATGATCTAGCAATGACGGCAAACGCTGCAATAGAAGGAATCATGAAATAACTGTTTGATACAATAAAGAAGCTCGCTGGAATTTACAGTAAACCGGAACGACCAGTGAAAAGTAAGGAAGGAAAAGTAATCATCAACAGTGAAGACCAGCAAAACAGGTGGGTAGAGCACTCCAAAGAACTCCTGAATCGACCGGCCCCACTGAATCCACTCATCACTGAATTGTGAGAGCTACAGAGTCATCACTCTTCTCTCAATACCAGGAATAGTCTTCAATAGGGTATTGTTAAATAGAATGAAGGACTCCGTAGACGCTCAGCTCTGAGATCAACAGGCTGGATTTCATAAGGATCGATCGTGTACCGACCAAATCGCAACACTACGGGTCATTGTGGAACAATCAATTGGATGGAATTCATCACTCTACATCAACTTCATTGGCTATGGGAAAGCATTTGAAAGCGTAGGTAGGACAACACTATGGATAGTTCTTCAACACTACGGCGTACCTGAGAAGATAGTCAATATCATACGTAATTCTCATGATGGGTTGAACTGCAAAATCGCGCACGGAGGACGGCTCACAGACTCGTTCGAAGTACAGGCCGGTGTCAGGCAGGCTTGTTTACTCTCACTCTTTCTCCTGGTGATCGACTAGATTATGAAGACGTCAACATCTGGGGGAAGCAAGGGATACAGTGAACAGCTCTTGTGCAGCCGGATGATCTAGATTTCACAGATAATCTGGCTCTTCTATCACAAACGCAACAACAAACACATGAGAAGACGACCACTGTAGCAGCAGGTTTCAACATAAACAAGGGAGAAGCAAGATTCTCTGATACAACACAACATGCACCAATCGAACCACACTTGACGGAGAAGATTTGGAGGATGTAAACACCTTTACATACCTGGGCAGCATTATCGATGTGCACGGTGGATCTGATGCATATATGAGGGAACGGATCGGCAAAGCAAAAGCAGCATATCCACAACTGAAGAAAATCTGGAACTCAAAACAATTTTCAATCAACACCAAAGTCAGAAGTTCCAACACAAATGTGGAAACATTTCTACCGTATGGGGCGGAAACGTGGAGAACTACGAAAGCTATCATCCAGAAGACATAAATATTTATTGACAGTTGTCTACGAAAATACTCCTGATCAGTTGGCCAGACACCATCCGCAATGACCTACTGAGTAAGAGAAGAAACCAGCTCCCAGCGGAATAAGAAATCAGGAAGAAGCGCTGGAACTGGATAGGACACACATTGAGGTAAGCACCCGACTGTGTCACATGTCGGACCCTCATTTGGGATCCTCAAGGCCAAATGAGAAGGAGAAGACCGACAAACACATTACGCCGAGAAACACAGTCAGAACTATAAATGAAGGCTTAGGACAGAGTGAGTTGGAGAATGTTGGTTGGCAGCCTATGCCCCATCGGTAGTAATAGGCGTAAGTACGTCATTTGTTATACGAACGATTAGTAAGAGTAAGTGATCGCAAGTTATTCGTGACTTACCTGTTCTAAAACATGTATGTATTATGTTTATGTGCGTTTTCAGAATACGTTCCATCTTCGAAATACATGAAAATGTATTGCATTGTATTGATAATTATTTACAACAATATGAACCTAAACTTCCTATTGAGTGCAGATGCTGAATATCTAGTCACATTTTGTGCGAACGTACACTCGTTTTCACTTGATTAATAAGAGAATCAAGTTTATGAAATCACAAAGAGACTACTAAAAGTTGAATCACGGTTACTTAAGCTGTACAGTGAGCATATATGAGAAAATGAATAAATGTATGTTAGAGTGCACAATTCTTTTTTTCTGTGACTGATCTATATTGTGTGACCCCTTGTATTAAGAAGCCGTTGTTTTCTATTCTAATATTTGACTGCAAAGTCTCGTAAATGTCAATGATAAAGTAGGCATCTTAACTTAATTCAGGTTATTCCAAACAACTGCGACCTGTCTGTGGTAGTCAGTCAAATTTCATTTCTTCCAAGCGTCAATGTCAATGTGATCAATAATCTTAACTAGAAATCGTACATATCAATAAGTTTTCTGAGACGCTTTATAGTTATACTTATTTCTGCTACTGGTTATCTTTTCAAGAATATCGGCAACCTGAAAACTGAAATTTTATAGACGTAGTGATACTGAGATGTTCGCTTAATCCCTCATGAAAGCTACACATAACTGTACCTTTTATACATGAGTCTGATTTGATCCCTGGAATATGATAATTTGGTGGCTTATTTATCCAACCATACAAGATAATATTTACAGACCAGTAGCAGTTATTATAGCCTGAAGCAGACGTATAACGATTACAACTCTAATGAAAGATAATATCTTTGCCATTATTCTAGTCCTAGCATAAAAGAAGAATAAAATAGTAACCATCGGCTGAAATCGCAGCAAGGAAGACAAAAACATAATACCTTATAATGGTATCGTTAATTTTTGCGTAGTTACAGTCTAATTATAGTCTAATTTCAGTGTATGACAGTATTAATTCATGTATGCTCAATATGCGATTGAGGGAAAATTGTTCTAGCAGCACATGAATAATAAATTCTCAAGGATTTTAAGATTTCATGTACTGCAAAGTGGAAAATACTTATCAACTTAGATTTGAAATCAAAATGTGGCTTCGCAAATATATTCAGAATAACTTTTAACTTTTGACAGTGCACCAAGTGTAAATAGAAAAGTAACACAAAAAAGTGACGCAATGTCACAGTGTCGTTGCCATTTAGGAACGAGACCTTATGCCAAATTGTCGCCACAAATGCAAACAAAAAGACAGCAGACTTGCACTGTAGTTATTCTACCTATTGTCTCTATGCTGTAATATGGAAACGTTATAAAACATTTCCAATTATACTATTAGCCAAGTGTGTAGAAGCATTTTTAAAGCAATTTTCAATCTAAGCCTTGAAATGATTGATTTTTACGGTTTTGGACCTACATTCTCGGCTGGATTGCTAGAAAAACTTACTAAGCTGGCTTTTACTGGGTCTTTCTGTAATAATAATAATAATAATGATAATAACAATCAGTAGATCAATTGTAAGTTGAAAAAGATGAATGTCCTGATTCATATTTTGGTCCTGTGGAGATATGATTGACAAGCTTATTTTGTAAATAGTTTTTAATATTATTTGTATTTATCTTATCAACCTTTCACTGTATGTGTATTTATCATGAAATGACTGTAACTGTTGTTTTCGTACATGACCTTGAACACACTTTTCCGTTGTGCAAACAAATAGCGTGGCATACTCTTGTTGGCTGACAAATACACTACTGCTTATACATGCCTCGCTCTATCTTCGTTTGTGATTGAGTTAACTGAAGTTTAAATCAAATACTATCTACATTTATAGACTTAGACGTTTCATTTTACTATAGAACACATAACAACAACCAATAACTAAGTGAGATACAAATAAGAATGTTTTTAAGACTATTCAATGGTCGAAAGTGCATGTATACTAGGAAATCAAGACAACACACAAACTAGTAGTTTGAGTACAGTATGCTTGTTGTCACTTCAGCCCTTCAACGCCGGGTAAACTAAAGTAAGGTAATTTAAAACAGGAGTGACTTTTAACTTAAGCCAAACCATTAGGGTATAGAGCTGAAAATATTCAAGATCAAAGATATATATAGTTCGAGCAAACAATTGAGATTGTTGAGGTTCAATATAACAATTGGACGGTCAATACTTTCATTTCCTCCCATAACACTGTGATCCCCGCCTCTGAAGGACAGATGGCATTGAATAAGAGTAATCGTGGCTGAAGACGGTCATGAAGAGCACTTCAAACTAATTTTTACTATCGAAACTGACAGACATGAGTTCAACATCAAATGATGATAAAGCTACTTCATTTAGTGTGTCTTCACTCACCTCCAGTCTTTAGTAATAAAGATAGTAGGTTGGTGAACCTGTATTAATCCGGACACATTGCTTTCCAGTGAAGGTCCAGCTTCTCCTTAAGAGTATTAACTGATGGGGCTGATACCATTTGTTTGGGTAAGGTGTTCCAATCGTTGACTACTCGATGAGAAAAACGAGACCCCACTTTAAGTTTATTACATCGTGGTTTATGAATCTTCTTGCTATGACCTCGGAGATTATTAGTGCTAGAGGGAGCAAAAAGATAAGACATATTAACACCCAAATCATAATTAAAGATACAAAATGCCAGTATAAGTTCACTCTGTGTCCTACGATACGACAAGAGTAAAAGATTTAGGCGTTTTAAACGCTCACCGTAAAGGAGTCTAAAAAGACCCTTCACTAATTTCGTTTCTAAACGCTAGACACGCTCAAGGGAGTTAGTATCCTTTATCAGACACGGGTTAGCTGCTTGGATACAGTACTCTAAATGTCGTCTAACATATATGGGATATAAAATTTGAAGCGTTTTCTCATCAAAAGATTTGAACGTTCGGCGAAGTAACCATAACGAACGAAAACCTTTGTCAGCGGCTGCTTTGCAATGCGAAGTTGTTTTTAAATCATGACTTAATACTACTCCTAAGTCTTTACGCTCTTGAGCGCATGGAAGAGGTTTACCACAATAGTGTAACGGTAACTATTACCGTGACCGATGTGCATGAGTACACTCTTCCTAGCATTGATTTCTAAGCCCCACTCTCGAGCCCATCTAACTAAATCGTCGAAGTCAGCTTGAAGATCCAGATGATCAGCTGCACTTTTTATTGTTGTCCAGATTTTTACATCATCCGCAAACGACCTAAGTAACAGCGGTAACTCATTATCGTAGGGAAGGAAGAACAGAGGGCCTAAGATGGTGCCTTGGGGTGCACCACTTTTGACCGGCCTACAGTCGGATAGCGTTCCGTTGACCCCCAATCTCTGTCTGCGGTCACATAAAAAATTTCCTATCCACTCATGTACAGTACCTAATATTCCAAAGCTCGTGAGCTTCTGCATAAGACCAACGTGTAAAACCTTGTTAAATGCTTTGGTAAAGTCTACGAATATCACATCATTAGACAGACCGTTATCTAGGACTGCTGTCCAATCCTTTCTTGTAATAAGCAAGTTAGTCAAGCATGAACGCTTCTTACGAAATTCGTATCGCTCAAGAGCTAACAGATTGTGTAAATCTATGTGGCTTAGCAAACTAACCCGAATTATCTTTTCAAGTAACTTAACGGCTATGCTAGTTGGACTGACAGACCGGTAGTTAGATACTATCTGTCGCTGACCGTCCTTAAATATAGGACTAACTATAGCGTCCTTCCAATCTCTAGGGAGTTGAGCGAGTGAGAGGGACATGTTGAAGAGTGTCGCGAGCGGTTTTGAAATAATGTTCGCAAGAGACGACAGCAACCGTGGATGTAACCCGTCAGGGCCCGGTATCTTATCAGGTTTGAGGTTAGTTATCAACGAAAGGACTGTTTTCTCAGTCACCTGTACAGATTCAATGGTTGTTACCTCGGTGTGAGTGGGACAAGTATTTCTTACAATAAACGTAGAGAATATTTCGCTAAAATAGTCTGGAAAAGTCTCAGCTTTTGCTCGATCTGATTCAGCTAGTAATTCTGAATTTTCGTGTAACAGTAACGGGGCAATACCATCACTACGTATCATTCGCCGTTTAACATACGAAAACAATCGTTTCGGACAAGTACGGCTATCATATACTAACTGTCATTCGTAAGTGGTACGGGATTTGGCTATGGTTTTTTTACGGATATTACGGAATTTTCGGTACTCACGCTTAAATGGTGCATGACCTGTCAACAAGAATAAGTCCCAGAAATGTTTCCTACGCTTTAACAGCTTCCGGGTTTCCTTATTAATCCATGGAGGGCAATGTGATAGCTTACGTGCTGACCATGGGATAAACGGCGACGTTACGGACTCGGATGTAGCCTTAAACTTATTCCATTCATCTTCGATCAATCCATCCGCGTCGACCGACCAATCAGTCGAGATAGCACAGTTTCTGATTTCCGGAATATTAGCTCGCCAGATATTGGGACGGGGTGGAGCAGATACGAATTGTATACCATGTGTCCTAAACTTGAAGTGAATTACAACGTGATCACTGTTCACTAGTGGAGGAAGGTGCTGGATATCAAGGACATCCTCAGAGTGGTGGGTGAGGGCGAGGTCCAGCAGTGACGGAACATATCGCAAATCAATATGAGTCGGTTTTGTGATACATTGTTCAAGTGCACACTGAATAACGGTAGATAAAAGGTTGCTATCGAAACCACTACCTGGAGCTGTAAGCTCTATCCAGTTGATATGCGGTGCGTTGAAGTCCCCAATGATGAGACAACATTCTGACATACTCCAAGAACAGATGTGTCTTAGGATAAAATCGTCAGCAAGACAAGACGAACTACGGGATATTCCCCCTATAATCACTAACCCATTTCTAGATTTAATCTTACAACATGCAACCTCACATGTGCCACTGATATGAGCCTCCGATATGGCTGATTGTATACGAAAGTGATCCCTAACGTATAATATTACACCTCCCCCTTTGCGACTTGAAACTCTATCACTTCTGATACAGATATAACCAGCAATGAAATGAGGACAGTCTATATCAACGGTGAACCAAGTTTCTGTAACAATGTTTATATCGGGACATAATTCTTGCACCATCAGACTTAGCTCGGACGTTTTATTTCTAAGACTACGAGCGTTCGTGTAGCACACACTTAAGGTGTTTTGGCAATCAACCGTTCTACCCATACAGGCCTCGGAAGCATTGGCTTCCAAGACCTGACTACCCGAAAACCCTTAATGGTAAGGTTATTTTCGCCGTTTAATTTGCGAGTCCTCAACTCCGTAAGAGCATTCTTCCACTTGATTCGATCCTCAAGTGGCCAATCTGGTCGAATACGGATATTTGAGGCACGAGTTTTTAGTGCGCTTTTCAATAATATGTCTCTTTCTTCGAAACTCCTGAGAACCAGCTTCAGGATTCTTCTTGGTTGGGTCTCGCCTCCAACCCATTTACCAAGTCGTATTACTTTTGTAATATGTACTCCTGAAACCTCTTCAGGTAGTAGATTCCTTACCACAGACTCCACTAACTTCAGGTCATGTGCATGTCTTCTAGCAGTGTCGTTGTCTTTCGACTCCTCTAGATTCCAAATAATTAAACCAGGGAGGGGTTTTGCTTCTTTTGAAACTGTGTTCACAGCTTTCGACAGCGACGTTATATCCTGTATTTTAACTACTGGTATCTTACGATTAGTTTTTATTGTGACAGAGCCCTGGGAGTCGAGCGAGTGACTCACAATGTTAGACGAAGCTTTACTATGGGACTTTGGCGGAGTGGTCTGAGAGTCCACCAAGGACTTACCAAGTAAACAGTCATTAGTTTTAGCTATCTTTCCTACTCTTCTGCGCTTTCGCGTCATCCATTTTCCATCAATCGAAACGTCTACATTAGAACAACTCGGGACAGTAATTGTTTTATCTGGGTCACCGGTTGCTGTTGTAGCAATATGGCCACCAACGTCTAATGACGTGTCACTCACTGAACGTTTCGGGGGAGAGCGTTTAACTTCGGGTTGCACAGGTAGATGTCTTGCTTGCGCCGTGATAGCACTTACGACACTAATGCAATCTTCGCCATCAGTACCAATGTTATCAGTACAGCCCTCATCAACCTTCTTATTAGCCAACACCAGGAGACTAATTGCTTCCTGGATAAGCAATGTTTTGCTTAAGCAACAAAAACTACAAAGCCAATGAGAGTTGGGCTTTGAAAACCTTTTATATGCAGTGGGGCTTAGTCGGGTGCACATCTTATGGAACCACTTATTACACTCATCACATTGCATCCCTTCATCCACGGGAAATAAGCAGTATGGTTGTCCACATTTATGAGTAGACCTAGCCATCGTGAAAATCAACTAGAGCGGTGACAAAAAACAGGATATGTAAAGGGATTTTCTAATCTTAACTAAATAAACCAAGTTAAAGTCAACCAAGTATGCTTCGATGCAATAAATACATAGAAGCAAAATCGAAAAACTCAATACAATATCACTTTAACTGGGGTAGATGCAATTAAAGTGTAAACAGTAGTTTTGATGCGTAGTTTACGATCAAAACATTTAATTAACTCAACGAGAAACAATACCACCATAAAAAGTACTTTGCGTGTTATGACTGTTACTTTTGAAATGCTCTCAATGATCCTCACAACTGAGCTGTGGCATATTATTACTACCATTTAATGGGCAACTTAGATAACTAACTGTTTTTATTGCTTTAGTTGTGGTAGAAACCCTCGGTAGATAACGACCTATCTTCATTCTATTTGAAAATAGGGCCTCCGAATCTAAAAATCTGATGCTTAATATTTATGCTGCGATTTACGCCATTAATTTCCTATCCATTTAAACTTTTTTCATCTTTTTTGGTTTCTCATTACAATTTATTCCATAGTTTTTGTACACCTCAACAACTATTGATCACCAAATTTTATTCGTAATTTTATTAGTAATACCACTTTTACTAGCTTTATTCTACCTTCCAAAATGATCTTGACCTTATAAATAATAATCAGATAAAGCGATATCGGGATGACATAACAGTTATGCAATAAACCATACCTCGTCTTAACATTTAGAAACCTTGATGTTTGCCTGATTTCAGAGAAATGTTCAATGAGTAAAACGAGTTGCTTTAAACTTCAGGATATGGAGAACCTACTTTCGAAGCTGAGAAATCAAGTACAACAAGGAAACAAGTTGGTTCGTTCACTTGGCATTGAATTTGTTCATTAAAACTTGAAATCGACCTAGAAGGCGCGCTTCATTGGCCTTCGGATTATGATGTTACGAGAGATCCAAGATGCGCTGGGTGGGAAGTCACCGTATGTTTTTGCCTGTTGGTAAAGATTTATTTCCACAGAACTGTCCATGAAGAAAAAAATAAAAGATTTTGGAGGTGTCCTCAACCAAACTGTCACGGCCTTGCTTGTCCCACTGACTTCAGGTGTACTATGTGCAACAAAGTTATTGATTTATCGGATACCTCTCTGAAGTCTTCTGCTAAAACAGAACCTGTCATACCATCATCCAATGGTACACCGTCAGTGAAGAGATCAAGGATGGCCAACAACACCCACCTTGTTCCTCTTAACATATTCAGTATCGGAAGGTCAGGGATTTTTGATGGCCGTGCTGAAGATTGTTGCATCAGTTCATCTTCCATTTCATGCAAAGTTAAAGTAGAAGGTAAGCCTTTTACGTGTTCTATTTCCAGGCGTGTGGACTAGTGTCACCATCCAATACAATAATATGGAAATGCTTGTTTTCTGCGAAACCCTCCAAGTGATTTTCGTCAAACCATCCATTTCTTTCAAGACACAGCTTTCTGAATTGCTTAGAATCAGGGAATTCATTTTGCGTGAGTTTTTTTTTATCAGTTATCATGTGATTTCTTACTGAGGAGCACTCATTTTTCATTACGTAACCGAACTACATAATATTGTTTAGCTTCACCGAACAGTAAAGTGTGATCATGGGTTAGTAATCTAGGTAACTAAACAGATATTGATCACCCAACTGTCTTGATGAGCTAATAGTTCATATGTAAGCACTACTCTCTCTCGACGTTATATCATAAACTGACCTGACTACTAAATCCATGGACATCATGAGAACCAGTAGAATGACACGCTTAAAGTGGAATCAAACAGCATAAAATTTGTAATGGCAATAGATTAAATCACCATAAATATAATAAGACATTCCCTACTCCATTACTGTTTACCTTATGTGGCTACTACTGGGTGTGATCTATTCATTGCAAACGATTGTTCGATGCAAGCGAAAGCCCTTGTAACTCTTGTCACTCTGACCATACCCAGTACATATTGTACATGCGAGTGCTTTTCACTAACCTACAAGGGTCTATCCGGTTAGCAAAATAGTGTTCTTTATGTAATAACCATGCCCATTCCACGTACTTCAAAGCTGTCTATGGGATATCAGTTTCATTATTAAAGATACATGAGATTGTGTTCTTACCAATTTGTAGGGATATTTCCTGTGTTCCTATTGAGTATTCTCTTAGAGCTTGACCAGCTGTACTAGGAAATATATTCTGTGTAATAGTCTCAAAAAGTGTTAGTATACTGATTTGATCATCGTTACAGGTATTCGCTTCATCTGTCCGGAAATTTGAGCATAGTTCCATAGTCACAATTCTTTGTTCACGCCCTACTATATGATCGACCAGTGTACGTACATTCATCAACTATGATCCTTCCTCGTTATTGTCGATATCAGTAATGAACATGCAGTAGTTAATTGATTCATTTCTGCCTTATTTGATTCCGTTTCTCTAACCGATCATAAACTTCTCAATATCTCAGCTACTCCTACAACAGATATAAACCATAACGCTCATAGAATGATTTAATACAAGAAGGATATCCGCTGTTAAATATTTTGATTATTTGTAAATAGATTTTTAATTGATCTTCTACGATATTGGTTAGTTACATAGCCTGAAGAATTAAAAGTTCTCTTTGCAGATCAGATCGATTATACTGCTCCAAATACCCTGGTACCGGTCTAGTGTAGACAGAGTCCACTTTCCTGAAATGCTCCCATATCACCACGCGAATATAGCCACTACCAGGCAAGTCCTACTCATTCCCTTATCATGGCGGGGTGTTTATGAAATTGAGAGGACGAAAAGTGAACATCGGACACTTGAACCGGGTTAGTGAGCATGGCTGATCTACCTAGAAGAACTGGAAGACCGTAATCCCAAACCATTGTTGCATATGGGTTCCACGCTACTAAGGGAACAAATAACGCCCATTCATGACCACCGGCTATTAAAAGACCGCATCTCCTGACGTTGATTCACCGCCTTGTGGATTAAACCTCTGGGCTATAGGCTTGAGATTAGCTGCCTAAATAAATCATCTGCTTTTGTTTGGAGACCTGGACAGTATCCCAAACCACATAGATTTAGTGATAACTACCTTATGTGGTGCATATGTATTTTGATGCTCCTTTGTACTAATATTTTTGTTCAAACAGATGATTAATATATAAACAGGGTAATCCCTAGGTAAACTCACATTTCAAACATCCATTTTTAACCTCAGTTATGTTTTTAAGAATCTTCAAACTCATATGTAACACAACCAAATTATGTCTCCACTACCCGTTAGTACTCATTACCGTTGACAAAAGTCTAAAAATTAAAATTTTTACTTCTTTCTGACCCATAAATAGGGTACTTTAGCACTGGTTAGTTCATCAAAATTCGTTGTAGCAAGCAGTGACCTAGTCTTTGCTGGCTAGACCAAAAAGCGTTCAGTAATAACCGTTCTCCTTTAATCTTAATGAAACCCTTAGTTTTCTAACTACATGGTTTCTACTCATTATTTCGTCCACAGAAAACTAAGTTTATTAAATTCTTTAGTAAACATTTTTATTTAGGGAGGTAATTCTTTTTGAAAGTGTTTTGATCATATGGTTTGACAAACCCCTCCCATTTATTCATTTTAAAGCAAGCGTCAAATGGTTAATTTTGGTATTCCGGGAACCATCTGCTAGTGACTTGTTGTATGTAACAGTAGATGATCTCGAAGGTTTAGCTAATCGAGTTCGTGAAAATGGATCTTGTGACATAAATTGTAGTGCAGAAAAGGCTAGAGAAATTCTTTCTAGTTGTGGCCTTCGTTTGCCACGTGCTGAATCTAAAAGGACTAATTCAACTTCTCGTGAGTCTCAAATTTCTAACCAAGCTGATCAAGCTCAAACCAAGTCTGATAAGCATCCCATTTCAAATTTGGAATCTAGTTCATCCCAAGTTGACAAACACGCAAATGAGGGAGGTCTGCTAACTGATGTAATAAATACTCTTACTCATTCCGGTATCCAACTGACAAATAACTCAAGTTCACTTCCTCAGGAAAGCGAAAATACTGTCCAAGGAAAACTGACAATAGGTGAAGTAAGTTAAAGGATTGTTTCACATATCGTAAATCCGATAGTAGTATAAACCTGTTCTAATTTTTGTGTGGTGTGGATATTGTTCATCCTCTTTTTTCGGCATGTTTTCACTCCTTAATTCGTTGACCACAAAATTTAGGTTATTCACTCAGAATCTTGTTACATTTATCTCGCATTATGTTACTTGTAATGGTGGATAAGTTTCTAGTTGAGAAGTTTATGCAAGATCGATGTTACAACTGTATTTTAATCATTAACGTACGGGTTATGTTCTACATTATGAAAAGATTTATGAATCTTAAATAAAAATGAAACAGCTGCATGTGACTTACTGATTATCAGTGGTTACTGCCAGCCCGCACTTAAAATTGTCTTCAATTAAGTCTCGTCCTCATATTCATTGAATTTTTTAAAAATCGTAATTGTGCATAGTCGTTGCTACCACTTTCAGAAAACATTAAACTTTCTGGTTAGTGTGTTGCGCATCGGATTTCTATGTCTGGGATCCTACTAAGGACTCAGTTAATAGTGTTTCCGAATGACATGTTAGATTTTCGTTTTCTTTGTATTTTTCCCTATTCTTAAAACTATCAGTATTGTAAACTAGCTTCTTCTACGAAAACGCCTGTAACTCGTTGTTTTAATTGTGATTAAGTACTTTTTCATAGTAAATCATGTGATATGAAAACACTTTGTATGGCGTGTTTTCAGCGAGATTGAATTGCCAATAATTCAGTTTATCAATCAAATTTAAACATTTTAGTGGCTCCGATCAACCTTCTGTATAGTGTCTAAAAATCCTTCACAGTTTCCCGTGTTGAAAAGAAAGTGGATTTTTAGCTTAATGGACCTATCTTAATAGATCTAGTCCTCTGCTTTATCGATTGGATTTATACAAGTTGGTAGGTTGACTTAGAATACTGGAATACTAAACGAGCCGAAATGTTGGTGTATTTGATATTTGTCCGTTTTTTACCACCTAATAAACTGATCCTATTGATATCAAGCTCTTTCTCTCAGGTGACTTAGTTAAGTCAAATGAACTGGTAGAATTCACGGTAAGAGTATTTAAATATACATTCTGTTAGCAAAAACAACTAGTGGTTTGCACTTGATTTTGTATGCCAATCTAATACTTTTAAAGTATTTGGCACATTAACTACTTACTAATTGTAAGTAATAGAATTTTGTCGGTGAAATATCCTCCCACTTCTGACCTCATCCTAATGCACACTAGAAGTCTGTACTAACGTATCCATTAATTGTAAAATATTAATTCACCTTTCTCGTCCTTAAATTTGAAAGAAATACATCGTCATGTTTACGTCAATACATGACCAACTTCTATAGAGAAACTATCTTTTCAATGAGAATAGATTGCAATTATTATGCAACCGTTTGATAAAACAAACGTTTGTTAGACAAGTGACAAAGTCCTTGATATCTTAAGTGACTGTGGGTTGAGGAGGACGGATGATGTTAAAGAAAAGTTGGTTCTTACCCATAAAAGCATGTAGAAATTAAATCCCTAAATGACTGTCAATCTCTATAAAAAGTTATGGAACCAAACGAATAGTAAATTGATGAACTTTTTTGTCATGATTTTCTCTTATCACTTTATAAAATAAAATCAATGCACTTATTGCAGTTATCGAGTAGTGCTGATTTTATTTAGGCTCGCTATCCCTCTTAATACATAGGCCTCCCACAAAGGACCAACAAAATACTACCTTGTCCTCTCCTTTACAGTTGTTGCCAACTTCTGCTCATTCCTCCAGTTAGCTGCACTATGTGTTTTTTTATCTGCCTCTTCTTACTTCTGAGTTACGGCTCGCCTCGTGACGCAGTTTGATAATTTCTCCAATGTGCGTCCTATCCTCTTCCAGAGTCTTTTCTTAATCCTCTCCAGATGGAAGCTGGTTTGTTATCTGTCTCAGTAGGTTATTGCTGATAGACTCCGGTCAAGGGATCTAAAGTTTCGGGCATTGACAGCTGTTTATGAATACATGTACCTATTCAATTATGGTTGTAGTAGTTCTCCAAGTTTCAGCTCAGTTCAATAGAAGTCTTGAGGTTCGTATTGAAGATTATGACTTTGGTCTCGGGTGACGACTGTTTTCAGTTCCAAGTGATCTTCAGTTGTAAGGATGTTGACTCTTGCTTTGCCAATACGTGTCTTCACAACTTCATTGGATCCCTTTTGTTTTTAAATGATACTCCCTCGGTACATAAAGGCACCCACCCCTTTCGAAGCTTCTCCACCAAGTGTGATTCGGTTGGTGCTCGCTGTGTTATATTTAAAGGGTCTTGCTTTTTCCGTCGTAAATGTCGAGACATACTCCTGTCGAGGCGACTGCTGCTACGCCAGCTATCTTTGTCTGCATCTGTTGCTGTGTATGTGATAACAGTACTGAGTAATCTACAAATTTCAAATCACTCAGCAACGTCCAACATGTACAATGAATTCCGTACTTTTCGTGAGATGTGGAGGTGTTGATAATCCAGTCAACAGCTAGTAGAGAGGGCAACTGTGAGAGTAAGCAGCCTTGTATTGACACAAGTTGTAGGAGTTCCGTGTGATGGTGAAAATCTCAGGTGGTTTATAGTATCAATTAAATTCCACTAGGTTATTTTATCCACGCTGCCGAGTGCTGTTGCATCTCATCACCTCTGTGACTATTCAAATGGTCCTCTCGGTCTCTCACATTGCCTGGAGATGTCATGTTTTTATATAAGTTGTTGTTCTACCTGTCTTAAGAAGCTTCAGCTTCTTGTCTTTCTGTGACTTGACTTTCATTACGAGACAATTTTTCCATATGCAAACCTTTCAACTCTCAGAAAAAAGCTCGATTAAATTAATTAGGTTTCTCTGATCACCATTGTATCTTGTATTATTCGACTCTAATGCTTCACAATCTAAACTTAATTTATTCAACACTTGACAGTGACCCTATTTCCTTACAATGCTTTTTTCTTAATTTTTTATGAAGTGTAATAAAGAATGTGACGATTTAATCATTCTCTGTGAAGAAAATACTGGCGAATGTATTCAGAGTGCTAGGTCATCTGCTTTGACTAACAGTGGCAATCCTCAAACTGAATCATCTACGAATCCTGATGACGATTCCTTGTATGTGATTATAACATTTTACGTTTTTTGTCACTTGCCAAGTTACTTAACGTTTTACGTTATCATCATGTAACATCAAGTCAACTGAGAGAATGATAAATATTAGAAGTCATTAGAAATCTACATAGACGCACATTACCGGTGAAATTAACACTTATAGTTGTTTCATACACATAGTTCCCTTTATCATTTTGAAAAGAGCAAGAACAAACATTTTAGCAGAATAGCATGAATTCACTTTTATTTCGTTGGTTCTCGTCAGCTGCTTACAACCTGTGATATTTAAAATCATAATTAATGGGTTTAAATTACTTACATAAAAGAGTTTGATTGGAAGTTATACTAAAGACATATTCATATGGTATAGCAAGGGTGTAAATAAATTTAATAGACTGAATATTGTAAATATATACCTTATGTGATGAAAGAACATTGTGATAACAGTTCAAACGGTTAGAAACAAATAAACTTTGATAGGAATGAAATGAGTAGAGTTCAGTTGATAAAATAATGGTGTAATAAATGCAAGAAAGAGTTCAAAGAAAAGGAAAAAAAATTATTAAGATATAACGAAGGAATATTAATCACCAAGGCAAGGAAAGATTAATAACCATCTCCTTTTGAACACATAAATCAGGCTTTTGGCGCCTGATAGCAACTGCTTCAGCAAACTTCAGAAGAATGGAGTTTGGCTGCTTACTAATCACCTTGAATGATTGTAGGGTATCAACCTGATGTCCTGTATCAAGAAGATGTTTGGTGATTGCACTATTTAGAGTCTTTCTTTCTCTTGTTCTGAGGCTTTTTGGAACATGTTCAAAAAATCTGAGATATGCCCTCCTTTCTGTTCGGCCAATGTAGCTGCTTTGGCAGGTACACGTAAATTTATAAATACAATTGGCGGTAACATGAAAAGGATGCTTATCAACTTTTGATTGAGATATTGAGCATGTTGTTTTATACAGAATTTGAAGTTTGACTGCCGGATAAGTTCTGGCTAGCGCAGTATTCAGTCTCCTGTTGATTGTGTTCGCAACCTCGTCACCTTTGAAGTTAAGACTTATAGTTATTGGTTTTTTATTGACAGTAATTACTTCAGTATTGTTTTCTTTACGCTTCTTATACTTGTCAATAAACTTTTGTGGGTAAAAGTTGTCTCGCAGGCATTTTTCCACTTTCATCAATTCTTCTTCGAGTTTGTCAGTGGTACATATCTTTTCTGCCCTATAAAATAGTGTTTTAACTAATGCCTTCTTGTAACTGAGTGGACAAAAGCTATTGAAATTCAGGTAAATGCCATTCCAAGTACTTTTTCGATAAATCGAACGTTGGACTGTCCCGTCTCTCCTACGTTTTATAGCAACATCAAGAAAGTGGAACATGTCATTCTGTTCGTGTTCCATAGTAAATTGTATGTTAGGATGAGCGTTATTGAAGTGTTTTAGCATGCGGATTGCATGCTGTTTATTGTTACAGACAATAAACGTGTCATCAACGTATCTGGAATATTCTGTCGTTTCGCTAATCGTCTGTTTAAGCACCATGTTTTCAAGATACCCCATAAAAATATCTGCCAGAATTGGACCTAGTGGGCTTCCCATTGCTACGCCGTCGATCTGACGATATATGGTGTTATTAAACTGGAATTGAACGTCTGTTGTTTTTTGAATTCCGGGGCTGGTAAAGGTAGGAGATCATAATTCTGACAAATTATATCAATAGTTTCAAGAAGTGGTATATTGGTGAACAAGGATGTTACATCAAAAGAAACCATGAACTTATCGGCAACATTCGTACGATTTAGTCTATCAGCAAACTGGAATGAATCTTTTAACGTATATGTTGCTAATCTTCGACGAACCGGTTCTAGTTTTTCTGCTAGCCAGCGTGCAACTTTGTGATACGGTGAGTTTATCATTGATAGAATAGGTCTAAGGGGAACGTCGTGCTTGTGAACTTTTGGTAAACCATACATATGAGGCAGACGTGACCCACGTGGTTTTAGATCATTATAAGTAGAATTACCTATCATTTTCCTTTTTAGAAGTTCTCTAAGCATGCCTTTGATTCGTTTTTCTGTTGAATCAGTTAAATCGTTTTGGGATTTATCTACCTTGAATCTCAGTTGATCGTCAAGGATTTGCTTCATCTTAGTGACATAATCAGCTTTATTCATTAGGACGACTCCTGAACCTTTATCCGGTCGTAAAATAATCACCTCATTGTTTTGTTTGATGTTTCTTAGGGGTGTCAGATGTTCTCTGGATAGAAGGTTAGACTTTGGTGTCGATGACACGAAGTATTGGTTTGCAATATCAACTAACTTTGATTTGAACCATCCTTTCTTTTCCTCATTCATTGGCTGCAAATCCTTTAACTGGTCAAACAGACTTTCGAATTGAGCTTCTGTATCGATCCTGTCAGTATTTTGTCTGTAACAATAAACAGCATGCAATCCGCATGCTAAAACACTTCAATAACGCTCATCCTAACATACAATTTACTATGGAACACGAACAGAATGACATGTTCCACTTTCTTGATGTTGCTATAAAACGTAGGAGAGACGGGACAGTCCAACGTTCGATTTATCGAAAAAGTACTTGGAATGGCATTTACCTGAATTTCAATAGCTTTTGTCCACTCAGTTACAAGAAGGCATTAGTTAAAACACTATTTTATAGGGCAGAAAAGATATGTACCACTGACAAACTCGAAGAAGAATTGATGAAAGTGGAAAAATGCCTGCGAGACAACTTTTACCCACAAAAGTTTATTGACAAGTATAAGAAGCGTAAAGAAAACAATACTGAAGTAATTACTGTCAATAAAAAACCAATAACTATAAGTCTTAACTTCAAAGGTGACGAGGTTGCGAACACAATCAACAGGAGACTGAATACTGCGCTAGCCAGAACTTATCCGGCAGCCAAACTTCAAATTCTGTATAAAACAACATGCTCAATAACTCAATCAAAAGTTGATAAGCATCCTTTTCATGTTACCGCCAATTGTATTTATAAATTTACGTGTACCTGCCAAAGCAGCTACATTGGCCGAACAGAAAGGAGGGCATATCTCAGATTTTTTGAACATGTTCCAAAAAGCCTCAGAACAAGAGAAAGAAAGACTCTAAATAGTGCAATCACCAAACATCTTCTTGATACAGGACATCAGGTTGATACCCTACAATCATTCAAGGTGATTGGTAAGCAGCCAAACTCCATTCTTCTGAAGTTTGCTGAAGCAGTTGCTATCAGGCGCCAAAAGCCTGATTTATGTGTTCAAAAGGAGATGGTTATTAATATTTCCTTGCCTTGGTGATTAATATTCCTTCGTTATATCTTAATAATTTTTTTTCCTTTTCTTTGAACTCTTTCTTGCATTTATTACACCATTATTTTATCAACTGAACTCTACTCATTTCATTCCTATCAAAGTTTATTTGTTTCTAACCGTTTGAACTGTTATCACAATGTTCTTTCATCACATAAGGTATATATTTACAATATTCAGTCTATTAAATTTATTTACACCCTTGCTATACCATATGAATATGTCTTTAATATAACTTCCAATCAAACTTATAGTTGTATTGGCTGTTTTTTCATCATTAACTATAACAACACCTTTTTACAACTGAATAAAAATGATTTCTGTTGGTCAGTAACTATCATTCATTGTATATTAGAAACGATTATAGACAAGGGAGTTAGTGTAATTGTGTTATTATTTGTTTGTAATTTATCATCTTGGGATGATTGGTATCTAAACTTTATTGCGAATAAATGATTTAGTTTCTAAGCCAACTTCTAGCCCCAAAATGCCCTGGTACGGCCGAAAGTGGGGAGAGTAAACTCTCCCTCTCGAAATTCTCTCACTTGGCCACATGCATAAAACCACTGCCAGGGAAGTCCTTTTCACTTATTTCTCACAGCAGGAGTGTTGTTTACGAAACTGAAAGAATAGCAAATGTCTGGCACTTTGACCGGGTGGTGGAAACGGAGCACCCACCTAGGGGATTTGAAAAACCCTGATTCCAAATCAATGGTGCACATTAGCTCTTGGATCCTGAGGGAACAAATGGAGCATGGAATTATTGTTGGTCACCGGCTACCTTGAGAATGCATTTACTAACATTTCTTCACTGCCTCGTGGTTTAGACCTTTGGGTCAAAGGCTCGGGGTGTAGCCCCCTAAGAAAACCACCTGCTTCGGTTTCTGTGCCCGGGTAGTGGTTCAGCCCTCACACAAATCGAATAATTTATGTGGTGCATATCTATGTGGTACCTTGTACCAATATTTATGTGTTTAAATAAATAAATAGTCGTCTACACATACAAATTGCATGCACAGAACACTATTGTATATTAATGTTGAACCTTTCATTTATTTTAGTGTCAAATGAACAGTGTGTATATTTTAATCTTGTTCTATTGGTTATAGGAAGTTCGACTACAAACCTCCTGGGTCTACTGACAGTATAACAATAACCAATAATGATATTGAGTGTCTTGCACCTGGAGCTCTTTTAAATGATGCTATAATTAACTTCTATCTCAAATATTTGTATTTCGAGAAGCTCACAAGTTTCCAAAAACAAGCCACTTATTTGTTCAATGTATTTTTCTACAGTCGGTTGGCGAGTGGTGGTTATATATCGAGTGATGTACGTGGTTCTACATTCTCAACTAATTTACCAAAGACTTCAGAAACCACAGATGAGTATGTACAAATCTTACGAAGTTTGGTGTTTTTATTAATGTTATTTTTTGTATTATATCTACGTTCCTTTCCTCGTAGTTTATATGTGTTCGTTAGAGTTTTTAATGTTATGTATTTTTGTGTTTTACTTTCACTTTAAAATGAAATTTCACTTCAAAATTACAGGTGTTTATTACACTGTTTATCGTCATAAATTGTATCGGATACCATACAATAACCAGTCTTACTCTCTCTTCCATATCTCATCATCTGCCCTTATCATCAATAAAAAATATGATAACTATTCAAGTAATAGACACATCAACTAAGCTCATATTGCTTTTACGACTTCGAAAATACATACAACACTCACATTTTCACGTTGCATATATTCAAGCTTTGATTTCCAATGTATACCAATAATTTTTAACGTAACCGTAACACACCTCTATAGAGTCATACCGTAATTCAAAACCCGGGAAATATTGGCTCTCTGGAGACGGAATGGTTTTCGATCTCGTCGAGGATTCATCGATCCGATCTTCACCCCGTTTCAAAATTTAGAACACTGTCATACTTATTACAGGTCCAAAATAATAGTGTTTCTTAACGTTAGTGCTCCCTTTACTTCTTTGAGCAGGACTGTTGTCTGAAATTGTCCATTAAAAAAGAGTTTGCTTGTAATAGAAGAGCCAGATTATCTGTGAAATCTAGATCATCCGGCTGCACAAGAGCTGTTCACTGTATCCCTTGCTTCCCCCAGATGTTGACGTCTTCATAATCTAGTCGATCACCAGGAGAAAGAGTGAGAGTAAACAAGCCTGCCTGACACCGGCCTGTACTTCGAACGAGTCTGTGAGCCGTCCTCCGTGCGCGATTTTGCAGTTCAACCCATCATGAGAATTACGTATGATATTGACTATCTTCTCAGGTACGCCGTAGTGTTGAAGAACTATCCATAGTGTTGTCCTACCTACGCTTTCAAATGCTTTCCCATAGCCAATGAAGTTGATGTAGAGTGATGAATTCCATCCAATTGATTGTTCCACAATGACCCGTAGTGTTGCGATTTGGTCGGTACACGATCGATCCTTATGAAATCCAGCCTGTTGATCTCAGAGCTGAGCGTCTACGGAGTCCTTCATTCTATTTAACAATACCCTATTGAAGACTATTCCTGGTATTGAGAGAAGAGTGATGACTCTGTAGCTCTCACAATTCAGTGATGAGTGGATTCAGTGGGGCCGGTCGATTCAGGAGTTCTTTGGAGTGCTCTACCCACCTGTTTTGCTGGTCTTCACTGTTGATGATTACTTTTCCTTCCTTACTTTTCACTGGTCGTTCCGGTTTACTGTAAATTCCAGCGAGCTTCTTTATTGTATCAAACAGTTATTTCATGATTCCTTCTATTGCAGCGTTTGCCGTCATTGCTAGATCATCAACATATTTACGTTGTATGTTCTGATGCTCCTCTCCGCTCGCTTGATTACTTCTGTGTATTCAGCTTGTGACTTGACTTTCTCTGCTAATGTCCAGCTGATATTGATTGCTGCATTCTTGTTCCTCCTTTCTTGAATCATACTCAGTGTATCGACAGTGATTCATTCCTTGTAGAAAGAATTCTTTCTAGTTGTATTTTTATTGACTGAACTGTTTCTCTCATTATTATTTCACTCTCATACACTAATTTCCGTTCATTGTTGGTCTTCTTTTATTATACTCACCCTACATTCCTTACCCTTTCATAACCTCATTGTTATTGTGTGGCACACATATATTTGGTTCCCCCTTGTACTAATTTATGTGTTCTAATAAATAAATTACTTTCAATCTATTATTATATTAAGTAAAAAGACCCTAATTTTAAAGTGTATATATCAGGCTGTATCCGGTTAATTAAGTTGCTCCAAACATACTTGAAATGATTTACTTATATCAGTATAGAAAGTTACTGTATCCATAATAAAATCAAAGTCGTTTATTGCTAATCAGGATCTTAACGTAATAACGATCTTGTATGGAGGAATGAAGATAGTTACAAGATTATACACAAAATATAAGCAGACGCAATATTCATTAAAAATACTGCGTATTAACAAGATGAAGTCTAAACCAGCATTTCAAGCTAGTCGACTAAATACTGACAACAGATATGAAGTGATATACTGATTTCGGGATCTAATGAGTTGTGAGTATTGAAGTGCTCTAATCAATAGTTTGATAAGCTTCAAAAGAAAAACGACTTTTCCTCCTAAGGAATCTTCCGGTTAAAATTGTGAGTGCCTTAAGATCTTACTATATTTCTATACAAATAATATTCATTTTTTAATAAAATTTCCTCTCCTCTGGTTTTCTACTGGCAAAACCTGTAATCACTTTTTATTGGAGTGAACACCTCATTAAATCCATCATACTTTGTTGTTCTCAGTCAGTCTTTGGCAACTTTGAGATCTATAACAATTATGTATGGAATCGAGTTGTCATGTCTTACATTATCATACCGAGAGAACAAGTTAAAACACGGGAAGCGGGAAAACTTGTGAAAATCTAACCAAGAGATAAATATTAAAAAGTACATGTGAAACCGAAGAATGAACTGTGCGGAATGATAATGAGCTCAACATCTACAGAAATATAAATAGTCACTTTGATTGCTTCAATGGAATCGATTTTGACACTTGTCACCAAACCATGGATTACGACTATTGTGATTGGAAACAGTTGTGAACCTTTCCTTAACTCACCTAGTTCAGACTGGTTGTCAGTGACTCCATGAACTCATGCCATATCTTCACTTGGCTGCCTTTAGCCTTCTAACCTAATTCTATGTTAAACAATATAACTCTTATGAGTAGTTAGTGGTAGGATTTGCATAACATGGCCCAACCTCATCAATTGTTACACGTTCCATCTATCGACTTTTTATTTGTTACTGCCTCACGAGTTCCAGGTTAACTGTTTTATTTTTATAAATTCCAATTCACCAAGTTCTAATTACTCAGTGAATACAGCCGCCAGCCACCACATTAAAAACATATTGATCATGTTTTTTTTTCAATTACTAAATGCTTATCCTTGATTTTGTCTCGTGACATTTTACAACTATCAGCACTAACTATAACAGCAAGAAATCCCATTGGTGATGTTTAGCATATCTGAAAAGCTCATAACGCATTAAAACAGTATTCATGATGTAGAAATATCTCCATACTGTTATTAACGAATTGTAGGCTGTATGACAAATTAATTTTCCATATATCCATGACATTTCCCTGTTGTTTCTTATCAGACTATACGAAAAACAAGGTGGACTTGTTCAATCACTAATATACCCTAAAAATAAGGTGGTGAATACATGAAAAATACTTCTAAAACGCACGAACAACGATAACTATTGATTTCACCGATTCGAAAGATACCAAACATGTCACAAAAGTGATTAGAATACAACTCATTAACTAATCTAAATTGACATCTTTATATATCATTTAAGCGTGAAAGTTTCTTAAAACTCCTCATAGGAATATCAAGGAACAAAAAGATAAAGACTAAAATACCAATCATTAATAACAGGAAAGTTGAGTACAATAATTGGTCAACTTATTTCTCCCGATTTCACTAATAACATAATGTGGTGTTTGTTCTGTTAAGGAGAAACTGTGCAGCATTATCTCTGCTATTTTGCTGTACTCACTGAATCAGTAATTTATTCATCCGCATCGAAAGTTCTTAATGATCATTACGAAATTATTTCAACTGTAATGTCATTGCATCAAATTACGTTTATCTCTGCTAACCGCATGACACGAGTAAGCGTTAGTTGGGAAAATTTTCTCTATGTTTATATGATTGACAAATTCTCAACGAAATTTGACAATAATCCGACAAGTATTCAAAAAAAATTCTCAAGATACTGCCACACCCTTCAGAAAATATTCAATTCTTCCATTTCCAATTCATGTTGTTTTCATAGAACAATTTTTGCTCAGCATGCTAATGTTGCGAAATGGACACGTCGAGTCGATCTTTTCAGTAAAGATTATATTATTATTCCAATTAACGAATGGTAGGTCTCTGAAAAATTTATTTTTTTAAACATGGATTGAATTATGTTAAGCTAGTTGAATTCTTAGGATTATTTGGTTTACCATTGTACATTTATCAAATTTTTCGATATAGTGTTGTCAAACTTTTCTAGTATCACAATCCTCAGTAGTGTACTCAGAATCCATTCGAGAATGTCTAGGTCTCAAAGATTACTGCGGTTCGCAGTACTGATCACGCAAAAAATGGACCACTTACATGAAAAACTTTGGTATAACCACTCATGAACCTCGTATTTCAGTGTTGGCTTTAACTGTGTTGATAAGGTCATTCACCAACTCTAGTATTTTACAAAACATTACTGAACAGTCAATCAACTTCCATTAACTTGGTAGAATTGTTACGATAAACAATCAGAAAACTTGTTTTTCCATTTGTCAGAATTATTATGTGGTTGGACGCATCAAATGGTTTGCTCATTTCGACAAAAAAATCCCCCCCCCAATGAACACCTTTTTCGTAGACAATATTTGTCTACATATGTTGAGACTAATAATAGAAGTCTATTCAGTACGATATATAAATACATTTTGTGGAATTATCAACATATAATATTGTAACAACTCACAGAATAGTAATTCCGTAAAACAACATGTTGCTTTTAAAGAAACCTAAAATATATCATAGTCCAGAATAATATAACTCATTTATCGAGTACAGGTTTATGTACTTGGATTTTGTGTTCACTTTATTTGGTAAGAAAGTTGAGGATAATATGCAGTTGAGCGAATCAAAGTTAACGAAACACACAAAAAATCTAAAATGTGACTTTAAAAATGTATTCTTTAACCACTGAGTGCTTGCCCCATGACATAACACAATTCGTCCAACGAAGTCCCGAGTAATATGACCACAGTATTTAGTCTGAATGATTAAACTTAAAATAGGTTCGACGCAGTTTTCTTTGTTGAATTTCTAGACTGCATGTTTAATGTTTCTGAAAGTCATTTATGTTGATACTGGTATGTACTACTGTCAGTTTATTTTTAAATAAGTAATCAGATGATCGTTTAATTATTGATTTAAAAGTTTTAATATGCCTTCATCTATGTCGATTTGTTTAGGCTAGTCGTATCATGAACTCTTACACTAGAAATACTGACGGAAACCAAGTACATTAAATTAAACTTGGTAGATAGGTTATACTAAAAATATAGTTCTAGTTACATTTGTTCACTTAGTCACTACTACAATTGTTCATTGTTCTTTAGTATTTAAATTCATCCATCGTCACTGATTCTGATTGTTTACCTTTTATAAACCGCATGACATTCTGTATATTCAGATTGATTGGTCGTCATTGTTAAAACTCTTTCAGTGCACATTGGTTTCTTGGTCTTGTCTGCTATCCATGGATGGCGGGAATGGTCAGTTACACGGCTCTTTATCGTGAAGAAGTCTATCATCTCTGCCAGTTGACAGAAAAATTTACCGATGTCGATCGCATCAACTTCTCAGGCGACGATTTAAATTCCCTAGATATTGGTGAAGAAGTTATTCAAAGGTTGCCTACCGACACTCCAGTAAGTAATCAATCAGAAAATTTTAATATTTATACAATTGCCCGAAACTTTTAGAATTCAAATTTGAGAGCTTTGTATCTGTTTTGTTAAAATATATTCATGCCAAGTTTTACATGTACCTATAAAAATTGTTGCTCTGGTTCTTAGAAAGGGCATCAGCCTCGTGACTTACGAAGAATCTCGGCTTTCACCATGAGGTGTCATAATTTATGTTATTTATGTTATGCACGTACCAATGATTGTAACAATGACAGTAAAGGTCAATTCTATGAGCGGCTGCAATCAATCATAGCAAAGTGTCCAAGAAAGGCTCTCACCATCCTGATGGGAGACCTAAACGTCAAGGTTGGAATGGACAACAATGGGTATGAATATATCATAGAACGGCATGAACTGACAAAGAGAAAGGAACGAGAATGGTGACAGATTCGCAAATTCATGTTCATTCAACAAAGTGGTTATAGGTGGCCTTATATTCCCCCACAAACGTATACACAAAGCTACATGGGTCTCACCTGACCACATTACAAAGAATCAAATCGATCATATCTGTATCACTGAAAAATTCAGAAGGTCTATGGAAGATGTGAGAACCAGGAGAGGAGTTGACATAGCTCCGCATCACTACCATCAGGTTGTGACCGAGATGAAATTGAAGCTAAAGTAGTACTGGGCAACTGGGGGAACAGCATTACAAAAGTTCAATACAGGCTTCCTTTGAGGAAATCGGTAGAAGACGTTGGAGGTGTACAGGACATACATCCCCTCTCCATTGAGTAGAGCGTGACAAGCCTGGGACCTATTGCTAAGGGCTATCTTGAATTCATTGAGAAAGGATGTATTGAACTTTTGTGATGTTGTGTGCCCCGTTTTTCAGTTCTTCTTGAGTTTCAGTTTCATCTTGGAGACCAACAAGTGATGATCTGAGGCTATATCAGCTCCTTTCTTGATTCTCACATCTCCCATCGTCCTCCTGAACTTTTCGCTGATGCAGATATGGTCGATTTAGTTCTGTGTAGTATGATCCAGTGCAATCCATGTGGCTTTGTGTATGCGTTTATGTGGGAATATGGTGCCCCCTGCGACCAGTTTATTGAAGGCACATAGGTTCCTTTCTCCTAGTCTGTGTCGTCTTATGATGTCTTCATATCCGGTGTTGTCTATTCGAACCTTGGCATTTAGATTCCCCATCAGAACGGTCAAGTCCTTTGTTGGGCATTTCTCAACGATTGACTGCAGCCTATCGTAGAGTTGATCTTTAACGTCTTCATTGCAGTCGTTGGTAGGCGCCTAGCATTGGATGGCGTTCATTGTAATGCCTTCTTTCGTTGTTTTGAAGGAGGCTTTGATGGTCCTGGGTCCATGAGATTCCCATCCTATAAGTGCTTTTTGTGCTTGTTTGGATAGCATTAGTGCAACTCCTTGTGTATGTGGAGCATTTTCTTCCTTATGGCCGGAGAATAACAGCAGCTCCCTTGAAGCTAGTCTTTGTGTCACTATATATATATATATATATATATATATATATATATATATATATATATATATATATATATATATATATATATATATATATATATATTATCTGTGTTAATGATGATAGCGATAGGTAATAAGTGTTCGAGCCTTATTAATTTCCAAGTGAAAAGAATGATCCTCTTGATAGCAGTCACTCTTCTCTAATGAACACTGAATCTTAGTGGCTGGAGCAGTATATCTTGCTTGTTAACCTCTTAACAACGTAGAGGTTTCTCCATATGTTAGCCAAGAAGTGTTCAGTGTTCATCTACATTGCAAGTCATGTTGATTCTACAAGAACTCACTCTTATACAATGTTCCCCATCTCCAGAGATCTTCGTATTACAGACGGTCAGTCGATTAAGCTTGAAGCATGTTTTCATAATTCATATATTCATATTTGCCAGTACATCCATAAGTTATTCGTTGTTAGTATCAGTATTAATTGATGACTACTTCATTTTCGTATCTCCCAGATGATTAATTTCCTTTTCTAATAACAGTGTCGTTTACCTTGTCTGACGAAAACATCTTAATAATTCACTCTTGTACGGAAGATACTGTAGGGCCAGTGAAATGTCACTGAGTCATAGCCAAATCATCTGGCAGTTGGGTCACTGAATATAGAACAGTTCATCGATCTTCGTCAGAACCAACGACAACTAACGCTTATCAGTTAATTGCACGCCATTGACTGGTCCATGCGGTTAGCCGGCTGATCCAACTCGAGCTGGCTGCCAATCATTCGATATAGATCATCTACTTTAGTGATCTACAATACATTGCTTTATATACCTTTTAGTAGGCGGTGTTAACATTGTTATCTGATATTGTATCTGAGCATGCAAGGAAAGACCTGATCTGTCATCAATGTTGCATCTGAAACAGAATAATAGTATTTTCTTTGCAATTACTAATGGTCCCATAGATATTTATTCAGTAGTGTTTAAGTGTAACATCTGATTACGGGACCACACATTAAAAACAAGACAGTTGAACAAATGATACTTCTGGACACAGTCCATGGTTTTATCACGTGTTAAAAAGAGTTACTTCGATATATATCTATTTCTGAAAACATGTACAGAGGAATAAACAGATGCAGGGACTACTGTATTGATGTTTTTTCAAAATATAGACGTAACGATTAATATAATTGTCCCAATTCACAGAATCAGAAAATTGAATAAAATCCGATTCATTATTGAAGCACAACAAACGGCTAGACTACTTTACAAAAATTTATTGTCCAACACCAAAAGAAAACTGTCGACAACGAATAATCGATCGGTGCCAGAAAAGCAAACACTCATTACCAGTTTGATTTGTCACAATATGTGCAACCATACATTGATGATGAGTAACCTTTGTACTTCTGGTTTGAACTACTAGGACAGTCGTTCAATAAAATTAACAAGTGCAGAAAGTATGACTACAAATCATAATCATTGCTTACATAAAGTTGTAGTATCTGTGCATTTTTCCAAACAGAATTTCTGTTACGATGTAGCTACTAGGGATAATTTGTGTGGAATTGATAGTGATAAGTGAGTGCCAAATGACGGACAGTAACAGCAAACTAGTCAGTCGTCTATATGACTAATAAGCAATGAATGGTGAGTGTAGTACTGACAAAAAATGTCTTGTACTTTCCCTCATTCTTGTATAAATAATTGTACATTCGTTTATCTTTATTTATTATTTTTAGGTTTCTATAACGACTCAAGCCGCTTAGCTATAAACCCATTTAATTAACTATTTAATTCCAGTTGTCCTCGGTTCTGATAATTTCCCTGTTTCAACGTTTATTATGTTACGACTTTATCTGGCATAAATATATTTTTCCCACGATTTGAATTCCCATTCATAATTTCCCAGCTTTTGTCATCTAATACTTTGAACTAGAAGTGACTTTTCTTGAGGCAAACCTTGAGAAACATTACGGCGTGATTGTCCTTACCTTGTATCTAATAAACTGTTGTTGTATGAGGATTTGAGTGTTAGGGAACTGACGTAAGCTAGGGAAAGCAATATGTGACTGCCCACTGACTGTGGACTGAAAAATACTCAACTTACCATTAAATGTGTGATTTCCCTCCTGTTATCGACTTCTACTCTAAACTCACTGATTCCAAACTGGGTGTAATTGTGTCAAAGTATTGTTTAGTCTACACTCTGGTCCTCTATATTTAGTTATGAT
The DNA here is from genome assembly GCA_944470205.2 of Schistosoma margrebowiei. Classification (NCBI taxonomy): domain Eukaryota; kingdom Metazoa; phylum Platyhelminthes; class Trematoda; order Strigeidida; family Schistosomatidae; genus Schistosoma; species Schistosoma margrebowiei. The sequence goes on along the minus strand of OX104024.1, from coordinate 32,957,876 downwards.
TCGTGTATCTGATATGACGTTATCCCAGTTTGTGTGTAGCGTTATCGATCGAGTATCCAATCTAGTGGTAGCATAGTCTCAGTCGCCGACCATATTATCATATTATAGTGGTATATCATGGAAATGGAAAATATTTTTATTCTGCCATTATATCAGAAACCCACAAATTTCAGTCACGACTGTTACCCATCTACTAGTCTCACGTAAACACACCCTTTAGACCTAATGGTGTTCCACCTTTTTTCTGGGGTCGGCTATGCACGGTTAGTTTTCACTACATAAATAAATTATTATTTCAATTATTGTTTGTCAACACGGGACCTATTCTTCCGTTCTAGGGTGAAGCATTTGATCGGTGGCGGCGAAGACGTTTAGCCTGGCTTCGTCAACGTGGTGTTAACGCAATGTAAGTTGTTTTTGTTACTCCATAGGAGAAATCAATATTCCCAAATCTACTTACTAGAACATAAGTCTAGTTTGAATGTGCGGAATTATTACTCAGTCTGTTCTGTCTATCTATCAAAGGATGGGTTTACTGCGCAGCAGTTCGTTCCGTCCTACTTTATGGCAGTGAAACATGGCCGGTAAGAGCAGAGGATATTCGTAGGTTACTAGTATTTGATCATAGATGTCTTCGAAATGTTGCTTGTATATCCTGGGACCATCGAGTAAGTATTGCAGTTGTTAGGAAACGGGTACTAGGTAAGGATGACAAATCAGTTGAGGAAGTAGGAAAACTTCATCAGTTGAGATAGCTGGGACACGTGTTACATATGCCCAACCACCGACTGCCCCGACGTGCGGCGTTTTCTGGTGTAGGAGTAGGTTGGAAGAAAGCTATGGGCGGCCAGATCAAAACGTGGCACAAATCCATGAAGTCACTGACAAGTGGTCTGAGTCATGTTGGTAGATGTAGACTACCTGATTGGTATCCGCGAGACAATAGAAACCGATGGTTAGAGACCTTGAATAACATGGCTCAAAATCGTTTGTAATGGCACAGGTGCATCTACTATTTGTGTTCTCCCAAATTCTAATCTCCTGATTTCTTCATCTCCCCTTTTTTTCTCTTTCCAAACTCATTTCACTGAATTATACTCCTTAAAAAAACTTCAAACCCTAATGTTTCCGATTCCTGCTTATACTTTTACTACCTCTACCACTACGTTATTTGAGTCGACAACTGCATCTCTGTGCTAATGTGGTATGGCAACTCGGACTGATATACGTACGTACGAAGTTCCACGTTGTCACTGACGGACTGACTCAGTCTGTTCAGTCGAACTACTATGTGAAAATTAAGCAACTCCTTTTTCTATTTAACTTGTATTGTTAGTTACGTAGAGTTCATATTCTTGTTTCTTTACCAAAAATTTTTCGGTTCACAGTTGTCTACTGTATTTCTAAGACCATACACTTGGCGTTAACTCGTACCTCAATATGTTTATCAGTTGGTCCAAAATATAACCCTATGGCAAGTAAATAACTTGATATTTTAGAGACTTTATAATCACTGTCACATGTATATATTCTATTTAGTTAGCTTTATTTGTTCTTTGTATCTGTTACTAAATCACATTATTTTGAAAATACCCTGAATAGGCCATGTGTTTTACTATTCGATTCGCTTCCTTGTCAAAGCCGAGTTGGCAATTTGCATGTTATTCGAAAGTAAGTTACCTCTATTTTTTCAGCATTATTTATTGAATAAAACCATCAGATCTTACTTTACGAACATTATTCTCCTTGAGATCTCACTGTTCCACCAAATAGAGACATTCGTATTGAACTTTCAGATAATTTTCACTGTACTGAAACCTCTTTGATTAAACTCGACATCTTATTGTTGTCACAGGTCAGTAGTCCGTGACTGTAATTTTTAATTATTTCAGTAGAAATATGACTTGACTTTTAAAACATATAGTTTGTGATTTTAGACAGGAAAATTTATTAATGTCTCGTGTATGCACATGCAGCAAGTTACTGCAATGCCCCATTATTATTTGCGTTAGCATTGGCACAGTTGATCAAACATATTAGCATTCACCAAATTACTCGTAGTATCATCATACCGTTTAATAAATCGTTACTGAGATTATTGCAAGGAATCACTGCCGTAAACTCTATGTGCTAGTTGGATGTATACGAAGAGTTTATCAGATGAAATAAAGCAGAATTAATTAAATACAATCAAGTCACCCTAAGAATAGACGCTCAGTTAGGCCAGAAGTACTTTTTTGAAGAGGAATTGACTCATATGTATAAAGCACCTAGTTAAAGAGTTATACTAGTGTGCTTAATTTAACTTTGAATAGAAAGAAGGAGCAAGCACATGGTTGTTTACCGAACATGTTCGAAGGTGTAAATAAACCCATATCATAACAGTTGCGAAAAATGTTTGGAGAAAAAAAATTTATTATTAAGGAAAGAGTAACTCGTACCAGTAACTGGGTGACTATTGTATACTGTGAACAAACTAATCTTGTGCAAGAACAAAAAAGATTATTTCTCCTTCTGTAACTACTAGGAATAATTACTTTACAACGAGAAGAAAGTTGATTCGCTGTCTTTTCGAATATCTAAGCGACATTGTCTAACCATAAATGACTGCATATCACAATATCACTCGATAGATCTATCTATAATAAGGCATAATAATGATTGTTAATTAATCTATTAATTAAACTAACTAGAAAACTACTAATAAACACAAATAAATGAAATATTTAACCTGCCGACTTCCATGCACTGCAATCTGGTTTCGCGACTGCTCCGCAAGCACTTGTTATATCGATTGATTTATCATAGCATTGAGGAGGGATTCTATGTAACATATATATCAGTTGTGAGAGCACCCAAAATCTGCTACAATCACATTTGAAATGTGATCAGAGTGTGACTCGTTTAAAACATTTTTCTCACACTGACTAGAGGTGAGTGAATTGTGAGGATAAATAACACTTAATATGGGTCCGTTAGAACTATAATTAGATTTGAATCCATTGAGAATTCGTGCATCATATTGACTAATTTTTCACTAGAAACAAATGCATCGTGAGAACAAGCAACATTTGTTATGATATCGCCGGAATTCGATACATTTGAAACATTTTTCTCAAACTCATTAAAGACTTCATTAGAAACTAATGAATCATCAAGATAATCAGCATCTGATATGACATCATTAGGAATTTGATCAGAAATTGATTCACTTGAAACATTCGTCCCACCCGACGTGACTGGATAATTAGAATGAGAGGGATGTGATGAAAAAACATTTGAACATTGCCCAGAGTCAACATTATTAAGGATTTCATGTAATTGGTTCCCTTTATGAATTTAAATAAAGCAATAACAAATATTGGTGCAGAATAGTATGAATTCATATTATTTCGAGGTTTCTCGTCAGCTGCTTACAAACCAAAAACGTGATAGAATTTTTACATTGAGATAGTGTGAAAACAATTGACATGGATGAGTGTAAATAACTGGATTGCAATAATAACTATATATATATGCTAGAACAGGTCAGATGTCAAAAGAAATTAATTCGGGTTGGGTGGTGTAATAGTTTAGTGAAGTTCATGAATTATGTAATAATTTTAGAGATTAATGAAATTTAATAATCATAAGATAGGTTACGTAATAATAATTAAATAAAATTTGAAAAGTTAAGATAATTTAAGAGGATCAGGTGGTAGAAATGTGTGAATAATAATGTGGTTTAAGAATTATGTACTAGGGGGGAGTATAAATATTTTAAAATAAATAAATGAATGAAATACTCCAAATAACCAAAACACACACACAAACAAAAAAGGGGTTACTAGGGTAGTGATAAGTTTATTAAATTCTCTTTTTGAATGCATAAGTCCGGTTTAAGTTTTTTGATCACAATGGCTTCAGCAAAATGGGGGGTGGTCGTACTTCTTTGTCTGTTGATAATTTCAAAAGCGTGCGGAATGTCGAGGGTGTGCCCGGTGTCAAGTAGATGCCGAGCTATTGGGCTGTTGAAAGCATTAGTCCCTCGCAGCCTCAAGTTTTTTGGAACACGCTCAGAAATTCGGACATGCACTCTTCTCTCAGTTCTTCCAATGTATGTGCTTTGGCACGTACATGTGAATTGGTAAATGCAATTGGAGCTACTAAGAAAAGAGGACTTGTCGATTTTGGTTTGTTTAAGTGAGCAGTTTGTTTTTTTTTGAGATGGTGGAGAAGATTTGTAGCTCAGGTGGATGATTTCGGTGGAGTTTTGTTCTCTGAGCTGGATGATTTGGTCGTGGAGCTTTCATCCTTCTTCTGAACGACATCATCAGCACAAACTTCAGATAGAAGTTCGTTTGCCGTACTGTCATAAGTTTTGCTGCTGGGTAGGTCACTTTCAACGCAGAGTTTAGTCTGTGATTAATTATTCCAGCAATTTCATCACCTTTGAAACGTAAGTGTAAGAAGTAGGTTTTCTTTTCTACTCCATCGTATTTTGTACGAGGATTATTATTAAGGAATTCGTTGACCTCTTCCTCATTCACAAAACTGTTCCTTACTGTATCAGTTAACTCGTTAAGTGTATCTACGACTTTTGAGTGCGATTCCGAATTTGATTGTTTAGGCATATGTTCATTCAATGCACCGATGAGCATTAAGTGGGATCTGATTAACAAATAAATCTTCAACAATCTGAAGCATCCGTTTTACTTCTGCTGCAGAAACTGACATGTTCTTACATTAGTAACCGCGTCGTTTATTGTAACATAGACTTGATAAATAAGAGCAGAATTATATTTATAACTGAGGAAACAGGATTTGGGGTAAGTTGAACTGAAAACTGGGTTATAACTGGAAACAGACAGTTATGTTGGAGACTGAAGCTTGTAAATTTACCCAGTCAGCGATTGTTTTGTTTTGTTTTTTCCGAAATTCCTGTCGTCAGTTGTTCTATCTAGTCGTCGCTAATTGTTATGTCAGAATTGCTTATTACTTATACCTGTAAAACGGTAAACCAATGCAATTCCCATGACGTAAAGAACACCAAGACCGGTACAAGTGATTTATTAACCCCAAAACATAAAAACGACCCTGGTTAACAATAAATTCATTTGTATATTGACTGTACACCCATTTTGATTATTAATTAGGATGAAGTCACATATATGAAAAATACGTAGAGTTATAACAGATCATATGCTGCATGTCATGTTGAGCATAGTTCATGTTAACTTAATACAAGAATATCGTATCTTGAACAAAAACCACAATAAATAAAAGAATGTAACTTTAATTTTTAATCCCACTATATTGTAGACTACTAATAAACAAATATAAATGCAAATATTTTATTTTTTGTTTATTTCAGTTATTTACAAGCTGAATGGAATACTCGCAGATCAGCCCAAGATGGTGTTCTCCGCTTCGATAAGGATACAATTCGAGGTTTTAGTCCTCGAGTGCCTGTTCAGAGTAACCTGGTTGATTGTGGAATCTACCTACTTCATTATGTGGAAATGTTTTTCAAGGTGAATTTAATTGTTTTGACATATCGTAGTTAATTATGGATGTAAACTTGATATGTCATTGTTAACATGTAACTTGTAAATCTGAATATCGGTCATTTATTTCAGGCTATCAAAGTGTGTATGGCCCTTCGCTTGATGGGCTGGGCCTAATACAAATGAATCGTACCTGTGGTTAGAATTATATGCTTGTTATGTACCTAGTGTGCTCATTCTGATGTAAACCTACCGAAACCAATCTTTGTACTATAGTTACTGTGCATACTTGGGTGTAAACTCGCATCTTCTGTATAATATTCGCTTATATAGATTTCTAAAATAATATCAGAAAATTCTATCCATATTATTGATCATTTGTCCATTTCTTTATATGCATTACCTTAGTAACTGATGACTTGTAACCCCTAATATACTTATTGGATTGCGCTTAAAATTGTTTCATACGCGACCCTGCAGTTTACTTTTGTCGACAGTGTTTTCGTGAAATAATCTATCAATAACTGACCGAAAAGATAACTCTATCACTTATTCGCCTTTTTACCACTGGTTAATATATTTTTAGAAACCTGTTCAAAGTTATACGAAAGATTATTTCCAACACGAAATGGCTGGTTGGTTTCCAGAAGCTACTGTCAGCCAGAAACGCGCCCAAATCCATGACCTTTTGGTTAACCTACGAGAGCGTACATTGATGGAGAAGGCTAAAAACTGATTCCAATACAAATCACCGTAACACTGTTCCTTTTATTAACTTGCGAAATTCAATTCTTAAAATGGATATAACCACTCCATCTTCTTGTATATAAATACACTCCCATCGTTCCTTTTGCATTTTGATTGTCATTTTCGACAGTGTGCTTGGTTCGGGGACTACTACTAAACTATTATTGACACTTTTTGTATTACAATTCTTTCAGTCGAATATTTGCCTTCTACTTATTTTAAAACACCGGGATATCATCAAATGAATCTTAATACATTTGTTAAAACTAACTATGAACCCACTATTGTGTGATTTTCTAGTTTTACTATATGTAATACACCACTGACACCAACCATAACGGTCATTGTAAAGTTTTTCTTTCTGCACGCTATTATTATTTTCATAAAAGCAGGAAACTAATAATGTGTATTTGTGCATGTTTCTGTATTTCCCAATTTCCCAACTGCATTGTATGTCACACAGGTGAAGTTATTAGTGAATATATCGACCAATCATGTGTAATTGATTGATGCGCTACTGACTATATGTAACCCTTTGTATTCGGTTATGAATTCAAAAAACACTAAACTACAAACTTGGTGAGTAACTGATACCGAAAGCGTATAAAGTTCTATGAACGTATGCCATAACACTTAGGAACCTACCTGTGTTTCCCACCTCCAGTAAGGTGTTGCACAGCTATAAGCGAAAACAGAGCGAAGTACCTTGGAGCGTCTTTCTTCGTATATAGACAGACAGACACCGTTTGTTCACCATACGTAACGAAAGTTTACAAAATCCAAACAAGGTTTTTATTCGTTTCAAGATTCTGTCCATATGTTCAGACTAAAAACTGGCCCATTGTAGTTCTATAGCATTTCGAATTGTTGGAGATCCAACTAACACTAATGTAGTCCTCAAGACATTCAGGAGAGTTCATTTCATTGACGTCTTACTCAAACAGAAATATGCCACCTGAGTAATCTAAATTGAATGATCTCACATTGCCAAATTATTGCCTATGGAAGGTTTTCCTTGGGCGAAAGAGTTCATATACCTATCCTGCAATAGTGTATGTCTTTCAAAATTTCTATTCACAACGTTCATTCATCGAAACAGATCGAACAACGGACATTTACGACTAAGACTAACGTCTCGCAACAATGTGGAAAACGATGTCTTCTCGTTGTGTTCACCTATACTCTGATGATTATTTTACTACCGTCGAAGTAACTGTTTCTATGAATTCGGTGTCTAGCTTGTACTTTGAGGTATGGCAACTTAGACTGATGCATATATGTGCCTGGACCTATGTTGTGGGGGACTGAAAGCGATGGCAACTCATCGATCCCAGGTCGGGTGATGGAGACTGTTTTCCACAGATTTGCACAGATCGCAAGCTTTCTGAACTGTCATGTCTTCCCTCCTCAACTTAAGTCTGGATTCATGGTGGTCATACTGCGACTAGCTACCTATGCCGCGGTCGCTTACAAGATTGTTTTCATTTTAGAGTATCTTCTTGGATTCCAGTCATGCGCTTTGCCGTTCAACAAATTTATCATTCCAAAAGATTGGTTGCAAGGGAATTGGCTGCACTTAGCATTAACAACAAACTGAGATAAGTCCAAGGGTAGGTAATTCGTTGGAAAGTATAAATCAGCATGCACGCGCCTACAGAACCCCATTTAAATAAAGACTAAGTCCTTTCACTGCTTCGTGAAACGTCCCGTTGGTGAATACTGCGTTCCCGTGAGGTTCTTACAATACGGTACGTCTATTATGGCAGATGGTTAGTTCAGTAATACACATAAGATTTCAAAATGTCTCCGTAATGATCATAAAACCTGGTGGGGACTCTCTATTCCACTTTGTTACTTATCGTCCTGGTTCAAATACCGTTTACATGTATTCTTTCATTTACGTATTTCCGTATTTGTTAAGTCTGGCTAAATTTGTTTATTTACCTAACTTGAACTTGTTTCCTATTATGACTGCCAATAAACTCTTCTGTGGGTTGGGAGCACTATCATAAACGAATATTCATTTAGCTAACTTCGTGTTTGTGTTTCTGTCTGGGTCAACGCTGAAAGCACGAAGAACAAATTTTCCTTCTCTTTGGTATTATCCAACTCTTGTGATATTAACGTGGTGTTCGTTGAAATATTCATTCATTACGCCTGTTACTCCTAATAGAGCATAGGCCGCAGACCAGCATTCTCCAACCCACTCTGTCCTGGGCCTTCTTTTCTAGTTCCATCTAATTCTTGTTCATTTTTCTCATGTCTAACTCCATTTCCCGGCGTGATGTGTTGTTTCGTCTTCCTCTTTTCCTTTGGCCTTGAGGATTCCATGTGAGGGCTTGTCTTGTGGCGCAGTTGGGTGTTTTCTTCAATGTGTGTCTTATCCACTTCCAGCGCTTCTTCCTCCACTGGGATCTGGTTTGTTGCTAATAGTGTCCGGCCAACGGATCCGAAGTATTTTGCGTAGATAACTGTTAATAAACACCTGTATCTTCTGGATGATGGCTTTCGTAGTTCTCCAGCTTTCCGCCCCATACAGTAGAACTGTCTTGACGTTTATATTGAAAATTCTGACCTTGGTGCTGGTTGACAGTTGCTTTGAGTTCCAGATGTTCTTCAGTTGTAAATATGCTTCTCTTGCTTTACCGATCCGCGCTTTCACATCTGTATCAGACCCACCATATTCATCAATGATGCTGCGCAAATATGTAAAGGTTTTTGCATCTTCCAAATCTTCTCCGTCAATTGTGATTGGATTGGTGCATGTTATGTTGTATCGAACAATCTTGCTTTTCCCTTTGTGTATATTGAGACCTACTGCTGCTACACTGGTCATCTCCTACATTAGTTGTTGCGATTGCGATAGGAGGGCCAGATCATCTGCGAGGTCTAGATCGTCGAGCTGCATCATAGATGTCCACCGCATCCCGCGTTTCCCTTCAGATGTTGACGTCTTCATGATCCAGTCGGTCACCAGGAGAAAGAGTGAGAGTAAGCAACCTTGCCTGACACTGGTCTTTACCTCGAACGAGTTTGTCAACTGTCCTCCATGCACAATTTTGCAGTTTAATTCATCATAGGAATTCCGTATGATATTGACTATCTTCTGAGGCACGCCGTAGTACCGAAAAAGTTTCCATACTGTTGTTCTGTCCACGCAATCAAATTTTTTCCAAAGGGATGAAAAAAAATTTCACTCGAAAAAAAAATACGAAAATGGCCGTGCACTAAATGTTTTCCCTTCTTCGTAGTCAATGAAGTTGATGTAGAATGAATTGATTATTCCACAATGAGCCGTAGAGTTGCTCATTCAAAATAAGCTTTTGTAGTATCACTAGCCTTATAAAGTTATTTGAACACACGTGACCGAACTTACTCTACTTCACTACGGACGAATCACAGGAAGTGATCGAGAATGTTTACTGATATTCAGTAAATACGAGGAATAACAAAAGGTTTCTCTACCAGTGATCCGCTTATTCCAGTTAGCTAGTCTTCAGCACATTTAGTTATTCCACAGTATTAGGAAAGCGAAGTCACCTAGCTCAGGAACTAGTTCACCACCATATTAACTTGAATAACACTGCAAAAAACCCATTGTTTATGAAATACAACGTAGACAATCGGTCGATACCTTTATAGAGGGTCAATTATTGGCTCATTAAACATTCGCATCAGATATAGGTGAATTAAATATTAACTGATGAACGTCTATTACTGAAATGTATATCCAAATGTAATGCTAGGTTTTCTGCTTTCTAGACTGAAATCTACAATATGAAATGTTTAGTTTGAAAGCTCCATCCACAAGCTTTTGAAAATCAGCTATAGGATTTATTCCCTAAATAGCCCACTCCATAGAGAGTCCTAGTAACCTACTGATGTAACAATCCTCAGGAGTTTTGCTTAATAAGCATTTTTATGATGCTTTTCATGAATGTTTCCCGTTTGAACGTGTTGTCTGTACACGGGACAATTACAAATACCTGATTTACTGATTATAAATTCCAATTCTGAAGTTACGATTATTAGCCATCTTCCTCACTCTTTATTCAAACAAAGATCGGAGATTGGTGATTAGTATTTTATGTAAGATGGAATGTCACAATTTTCGGTCCAGATTTTAAAAGGTAATACCGTTAAATCATTATTTTCGCGACTGTTTACCTTCAGATAGCATCCCACTCTATTCTTTTTGGAAATTCAAGTCAGCTGTTTTTATGAACCACATTTCAATTAATTTGTATCCATCAGCTGATACGGAAGATCTTCAAAATTAAAAGGAATGTATATTGTTTCCTTATTTTAAAAGTTTTAATGCACTTTAGTGAATACTTTATCACTAAGTTTTTTTTAATATTTCCATCTATTTGTTATCTATGCATCAGCTTAGATCACGTGGTAGGTACGTTCTTGTTTACCTGCCTTTCAGTTGAAAATTTTCGAGTTTTTCAGAATTTCAATTCGGAATCCTAAAACAATGTGTAAACATTTACGGTGTGAAAATATAAATTCATAACTATCGTCTTATAAGTCTTACTGTTATTTATATACTAGGGAAAATTAATTACGAGTGACTTCTGAGAGCTATTAATGAGCTTGTATATGCATACATACACCTATTGTACAACTTTTCAGTAACTAGATTACGTATACCTATATTCCCTTAATGGTAAGTTTTATTTTGACCTATAGACTATTATTATACGATTTACCGTTCTTAAGCTATACTCAATTTATTGACTAATCTCCCACGTTCACAGCCATTTTTCGGCTTGATATTCTATAAATGTTATTTCCTATTTTATGATGTGGTCTGTTTGGCTGGTACATAAACTAAGTATGTTTGAAATAAATAATTCGCATAGTAGGTGTTCTGGACTCAAGTGGACAGGCTAGACGAACAAAGGACCAATAATATCACTAGGCTGACCGGTCGAATTTCTTTGGTTTTGCACAGTACCAAGATTGAATAAGTCGTATTTCGATTGGCGAATAAATCACGTGATAACTAACCGGCCTTAAAGTAACAACATACCATTCAATAATGTTAAGAAATGTTTGGAAATTGCTGAGAAGTTCATGTCATTATCTAGTATCGCCCACAACAGTGCTTCAAATCGCGAACACTTCATCTCAACGCCTAAGCCCTAAAATTCAGTCGTGAGTAGGGTCATGCTTATGTTCTAGGAATTAGTCTCATAACAACACCTTTTCATTTTAATACCCTTGTATGATGACTACTAGACTATGAAATCAATCGTTTGATCACCTTAAAGTTGTCAAGTATTCACCTAACGCATATCGGACGAAACATTATCCTAGAAGCCAGCTGAGGTAGACAGGGAAAAGACAGTAACCTAATTATTTCTACAAATAATCAATATCAGTGACTGGACCTATCTACTGCCTAATTCGCATAGTTAGAAACCTAATTACTATAATGTAGAATGGATTAAAAACAACGAAAAAATTTACGTCTTCTGGCTGTATCTGATATACGTTAAAAACAGAATTACACTCAAACGTTTTGTACTTGATGTACTCAGGAACAGAGTAAGGATTCGACCTGGTTGATCACTATTTTTCTTACCAGGAACTTTTTCGTAGAACACTGAGTATAGTTTCTCTTTAGATATGTTTTTAAAAATTGACTGATTGCATAAGATGATCGAAATAACTTTGCATTTGAGTAAATCACTCTACATATAGTGATGAAAAGGTTGTCTGTCGATAATAGCTTTCTTCGATCCATTATCGGTTAGAAATTTGGTGGTCTTTTTTTAACAAAAAATAAATGTAACATTCGCTCTCACTTTTGTTCTCTCTAAATACTTGCGGAACATCAGAATCGAGTAGGGAATTTCTACTTCTCCGTCCTCTGTCAGTGCAAGAACGTAGACCCATTAGATAGTGTACACCAAATGAGATAGGATTCTAGTAAATTTACACAAACTCTATCCGGTTTACCGATCAATCAATCCTTTATATCAAGAAACTTTCACTCCTAATATTTTTTTCTGGCAGAAGTGTCCATTTTAATCAGAATTTACAGTGAAGCAAGTTTTTCGCTAGCATATTTTCAAACATCTGGTGCACAAATTATTACACTTGTAAATAGAAATATATCTCTTACAAAACACAAATTTTTCACCATCCCGTATTTCACTTCATAATTTACGTAAAATTATTCAAAGAGTAAAAATTGTAGGGAATCTAAATTCGTTGGATGTTTTCCTTGCTAACTTTGAAATCTAGGTGATAACTTCTTCTAAACACTCAAACACGTTTGGAGAAAACATGATAAACTTGCATATTATTTCATTTCATATATCTGACTTTGATGGGAAACTGAATTAAATAGGAAGAAGAATCAGACAGTACGAGTTGATTCGAATTGAAAAATCGAAATCCCCAAGCATTTACGACTACTAATTTCTGACGTTTTTAAAACTAGGAAGAAAAACTACACTTCCCCATTTATCAATTGCAAAGTCAGTGACCTCATAAATTAGTGTTAAGTCTAGGTTTTGCTATACTTAGCCTCTTTCCAGTCTATCACCCTTCTAAGTTTAAGATTACTTGACGAGTAATTAATCAAATAACGTAAGGGTAGTTAGATCTATAATAAAACTTAATTTATTGATGACTATATATTATAAACCAGAGGGAGATATAGGCTTCCTTACTAGTGTCTCTAAAATAATGGAAAAACCGTATAGAAGTTCTGATTGCTGTGATCTCATTCATTCCCATATGACATATATAACACTAAAAGTATTACTTTCATCATAAAATGCCAGTGAGTCGGAGGTCTGAGACCTTAAAACATAACAAACAAGTTTCGTATTCTTACTTTTGTAATAACTACAATATCCCCTTGGTACCTTGGCGCAATCTTAATTATTGCAAAAGACGGATTTCAACCAATAGAATTTGTCGTACCTTGTTATGACGTGAGAGTAAATAAACTGAAAAGTGACTGACATCCTAAAATATTCTTTCATATTCGTTGTCTCTGCAATTCCTATATTAATATAATTGACCAAATCCTATAAAAGACTGGTCATGATCCAAGCAACTTTTCTGATTGCTGAATAAACTGACAAATCCCGGGTTCCCTAAGGAAACAATCTGATTGTGATTATTGAGAGAACTTATTGACGAGTAGTAACATTCACCAAACACCACCTGATATACCTTATGTATTTACAAGTAAATAGAACATTAAACATCATTTGTATGCCAGTAATTTAATTTAGTTGCACGGGTTCCATTGTTTAATTTATTAGATGTTAGTGAACAAGCTTAATCCTTGATTATGCCACAACCTACAACAAAACAAAAGTATTTGCTATCCTAACTGTGCATTGTTATTTAGTCTCCGCTACTCACTGTCACTTTCTAGCTTATTCTTGTATAGTTGTTATTTTTATGGTGTGACGTGGTCTTGCTTGCATGTATATAAACTACGTCTGCCTTAAACACAATTTAGTGGAGATTGACTACTGAATTTTTGGACTCGAGGGCAAGGCAGAAGGAGAATTACGAGATCGTAGATTAATAGGAGCTTAGTAATTGAGTCTAGGTTACTAGTACTAGTTGAGCTTGTAAATCGTGAGCTCAGATGTACAGAATCATAGGAGTCGGGATTCCGATTGGTGATTTTGTCACGTGATATTGATCAACAGCCATAAGACAACCAATTGTAGTCCCACCACGTGCTAGACAGCAAATTAGTAGACGTAGTGACGGTCACAAACCAACCAGTGGTATTGTAAAGGAAACGAAATTGTAATCTACTTAAACTTCTTTGGTCATGTGACAAACCATCTCACAAGTAACGCAGTGATATCTTCCTACGACCTTACAGTAACTCAAATTTATTCTCAAGAGTTTAAATATTTTTACAGTAAAATGGACTAATTATTCATGATAATATTCCGTTAACCCGATACAATTTCAACACTCAATCAACTATTTACTGACTTATTACCCTTTTTAACACTGAATATTGTCAATTCAAACGGGTGTTAATTGAGGAAGACGTAATGAACTGTGGATGTGAATACTAAATTAAAGTCCTTTACTGACGATCTGTTGTCTTCCATATTCTGCTTACAGTAACTTAATTTCGTCGTCACATGAATCAATCAAGGCGTTAATGACTATATGATACAATGACATTCATACACACCATCCGACATTTCTATTGTACATAAAAAAACTGAAACTTTGAGAACTACTACAACCATCATCAAGAAGGTGCAAGTTTTTATAAATAGCTATCTACGCAAGATATTTAAAATCAATTGGCCGGATACCATCAGCAACAGCTTTTTGTGAGAGAGGACAAACCAGCTGAGGTGGAAATTAGGAAGAGACGATGGAAATTGATAGGACATACATTACGGAAATCATTAAACTGCATCACGAGACATGCCCTCACTTGCAATCCTGAAGGGACAAGGAAAAGAGGAAGGTCAAAGAACACATTACGTCGAGAGATAGAAGCAAATATGAAAAGGATGAATAACAACAAAAATAGTATGAAAGGATTTCCCAGGACAGGGTTGGGTGGAGAGTGCTGGTGTGCGACCTATATTCCTCCACGAGAAGTAATAACCCTAAGAATGGAACTGAAAACGACTTTATTCTGGTAAAAAAAATAAAGGTCTAAGCTAGGAGAACCTATTACTTATCAGATGTAGACAGACTACGAGGCTTTTCTGTTCAGAAGGAGCAAATATGTATCCCAGTATTTTAGTCATATTTATTTTTTAAAGCAGTTAATCTATAGGTGATTTGAATTGTCTACATGAATAAAGTTATTGACTAATTTTTTTCCCCAAATACTGAACAGTTCAATGTATTCAGACCTGACCATTGACTTGATAAGCAAACCTGATATAACTCAAAGTATCTTTAATAAATCTGTTGATCAGTTCGTAGATTTTGTTCCTGATGGGTAGCTAAGCCATCATCTGAAGTCTTACTTATTTCTGTCTCAAGCAGTAAGTTAAATTCAGCCAAACAGTAGAAATATTTTATTTCAGTGAATACACATCTGAAATAAATGATCTTCTTATCAAAATCTTGTGGGGTAATATACTGTATTTCTTACGTATCTATTATTGTGATACTGGTTTTGTGCAGCAACTAAGGTATCATATCTCTCGCCTACATTCGCGGATGCTGAACTCCAGAGTACGTTCGATCTCCTATTCCGCTCAGGTTCATGAGGTCAAAAATTAGGATAGATGCAAATATGAGAGGACGGTTGTGGGTGAGTGAATTGTTCTACTGAAAACCATCGTCTAGTTTGTCATTTTAACAACCTATAACTATATATGAGCTAAAGAGTATCAATCAGCTTCCCTCCCTGAGGCACAGGGTTATCTAACAAATGATTATTTCTCACAATATCCGAATTATATAATTCCGGTATAAGTAAAGATGGCACAGGTATTCGGAGTTTGACAACGCTTTAACCAGTTACACCTAATATGAAGCGTAACCACCAAGTGAAATCAAATGTCAGAAGCGAGGAGGTTCGAAGATATTTGATAGACTCAATATATCGAGGATCGTCTGATCTAATCTGGCTAGCGATTGCAGGGGATGTTGAGCACGGCGTCCCCACTCGTGATCTGGTGCGGATGCATGACCGAGCGCCTACAGCTAGGTGAGTTCATTAAAACTGATGTGGTCAGCATCCAATGTCGAAAACTTACAGAGCTATTTATTTTGGGAATTTATTTACCGCTAAAAGAGCAAACTACGCTGATCTTAAGCGATTTGTCTGCGAGTCTGTAAACGCTGTCTGATTATTTAACAATTAATAACACGGAGCAATGAAATAACACTTTTGGTCTGAATAATTGATTACATGTAAAAATATCCCTTGCAGAAAAGAAAAGTTTTAGTCTACATATATACCAAGTGTCGGGATAGTGTGAGTTAAGTTACTCTCCCAATTGAGTTTTCATCACAAACTGATATTAGATAAAATGTAGAAAGGTTAGGATTAGGTACTAGAAGACTATAATTTATGAACGACCGTTGAGCAAGGCCCAAGTGACTTTGAGACAAATACCCTAATTCCTAGGATAAGACTAGAATCTAGAGCTCACATCAAAGTAATGAAGTCTAAGCATAATCTACAGAGCTCAACTGTACGTTTACAAATTGACTAGTGAAGCGAATACCTGGGGTAATACCATCCCTTTAGAAGGAGGCTCACAAAAACACCTTAAGAAAGGCTGGCTTTGCCACTGGAACTCGTCAGAAATTTCATCCACTTTTTGACTTATTTTCTGATAGCCATATTTAAGTGACTGGTCACGCAACACTGATGTGACCTATCCGAAAACCTAAACTAACTTTCAAGAACAACCTAATTATTCTTTTCCCTTGGCATAAATGCTTGATTCAAGCTCATAGCACTTAAAATGGACACAAGAGGAGGCGTATAGACTAATTAAACCGCACGACAAGCAGTAAACTTACCAAATACATATTTATAATATTTTCATCAGAACCTAATAACGATTGAATAAACAATTTCTTCAAGCGCTTACTACAATAAAAAAACTTGTGGAAAGGCAGCACAAAGTATGTTATATCGTGTACTCGTCTCTAGAACACATTGGTATTTTAAGTGGTGCTAAACCCCATGCCCCTATGCTTCCAAAACGAGTCCTTACTTCATCCAGTAAATAGAACTTTAGATAACAGCCACTACAGAAATACAGCAAGCAGTATTAAAGTCTACAGACTATTTTTAGGCCGTTAGTTTATTGACCAAACAATCTCTCGAATAAAATAATGTGCAGATTGGGCATAGAGATAATTGGTTAAATTTCAGGCCTGTCTGTGCAGTTATCGTAAACACCAATCAGCTTGCCGCAAAGGCCACAGCTAATACAAATAAGATTTTGATTTGATGAAATAAATGTGTGGGCGCGATACGCTTCTACATATAGTATTCTCCGATCTCAAGGCTATTGACAAGATTTCCACTTCGAGTGACCTGTTATTTTTGCTTGTTGGCGTTGTGATTTCTGTCGGTTGTCTCATTATTTTATCTGAACAATGTCCGAAGAATGGAAAAAACGGTGTGAAAACCATGTAGATGAACACAAAAGCTTGAAACATTTACATATAACGGACCATCAGGGAACTCCCTACGGCTCATCTAGTCCTGATTTCCAAGTAAGTCCACCTTTTTTTTTCTCAAGTAGAATGTCGACACTGCTTACACCACTGAAAGATTGAGTTTATAAAAATAATTCTTAAACAAACATCGGTCGACAATAATAGTGGCGACCCATCTAATTAACGATTAGAATTTTCGATATTAGTATGGTCTCATTCCATGCACCAGTCCTCATTTACAGTTATTATCATGCACCCATCAATCTGTTCGTCGTAGACCTTACTTTGTACTCTGAATTCAGTCACTGTAAATTTAGTAAATCCTCGGATTTCGTTCAAACTCAAGCTAATAACAGCAAATTAATGTTTCATCGAAGGATTATCTGAGGAAATTCCCAATAATCTTTCACAAAAGATTGTTATATCAGATAGGGATTTTACTAAGGATTCAGTGTTTTGATCACAGTGCTCGGACTATCTTGTCAACGTCGGCACGTCCTCACTTAGTATGGGGCCAGATAATCTATTCATGTCTACAAGTCCCTAGATTGCGTTCATTAGATATTTCGAGGAGCTCCGATCTAGACGAACCGTAATGCCTGTTTGTAACTTTCAGTCATGTAAATTTCAGGAAGGTTTGCAATTCGTTCAGGAGCCGATAACTAGTCAAGACTACTCTTTAAGCGTTGTTGCCGATACAAAACCTAACAACTGATGTGTTTTGTGTAGTCTGACTGTTCGTCCAGGTTTACGGCGAACCCTCTTCTGATGAAATCTCGAAGAAGGTATCTTGGTTAGGCACGATACTTGGGTAAGAATTTCCGTGCTTAGTATGTGTTACTATGTTTATTTTATTCCGTCTTCTGTAGTTTGTGTAAAGTCGCTTCATTGCACCACGTGTCACTACGTTCTAAAGGAGGGCTCGTACTTGCTGACTTTGAAGCTGTATGTTGGCCCAATAATGCCTTTATTCAGTAAATCAATAGATCTATTGTGTTTTGGTGTGGTAAAATTAAAGTGAGCTAAGCTATAAGGTCCAAGAATCCAAAACCCCGTATCAATTTACACTATTGAATGATTTGAGTCAAGAATATTTGTAACTATAATTTTGGTTAAATGTAACTTATGTTCAGTGGGCATATTTGACGTTTATGTTACATGAACCTAGTCGAAAACCATGTATCTTAAGATGTTTTATTCAATGGTTTGTACTTGTTATTTCATTTGTATTAGTATGAGCTGTTACTTAATAACTTCTCTTAATCGGTTTTCTGTTCTTCAGCTATCTCCCGAGTTTGTACTTCAGCTCAAATCATTACTTACTGATGAAAAAGACACCTCTTTTACGTTCATGAATGAAAAGTACATCATCATAAGACGCGATCAGACTAGTTTTATCAGCAGATGTCTCAAGAAGTCAATTTTATTCCATATCACACCAAAACGTTAGTCTCATTCCATGTACATTTATGTTACTTGAACATTTTATGTTTTATTTTTGTTGACCAATAGGTCAAGATGATGATTAGTTATCTGATTAAACGCCATTTTATGATAATTCTTGGTAAATGACAAAATGATTCACTTATATGTCGATAAAGTAATGTAACATTTTCCAAGTAAAGGTTAATGTACTGTACTTAGAATCATTTTGTGAAGAATCATACTGCTAGATTTTGAAACCATATGGAACGGGGTTTTTTGATATGCTTCACAGCGACTAAATGTTTAGTGTTTCAACCACTCACTGGGTAAACGTAAGCACAATACTTCTTGGCTAATGTCGGACCATATTTTGAGGTATAAATGAACTTTGTTGAAGTACTTTTATTCTAGTTTAACTAAGCGTTTCCAAGGAAAACTCGCGTCAGAACATTCGCAATTTGATTGAAAAGTATATTTTATGCTAAGCCATTAGTATGCGGTTTGCTCATCTGTAAACCTTGTTGTTGGACCTCGGTTTTTTATTGTAATTATTTGTAATAATCTCAATGTTTTCTAACGTAGATGTGTGCCGTAATCTGTAACTGTATATAGTGAATGGACGACCTTGTGCAAGTAGTAACGTGCTTTAATTAGTTTCCCGATTATGAGCAAATATGTGTCCCATTTCATTTTGGGATCGTATTGGTGTACAACATATGACAGTTTGGACTGAATTTAACCAGTGATACGAAACAGTTAATATCAGTCTCGCTATTCAAAGTGTCTCTATTTATGTCTTATCATTCCAAAGTACTGGCAAGCCTTCTGTTTGGTATGGGATAAGCGAAGAAGACTGGTGTCGTATGAGAACCACTTTGCATCAGTAGTGCCAAACTTCTGTCTATTGACAATTAGTTGAGGTACAGTATGACTTCAGTTGCGCTGCCCTAGCACGGAGGTTATGTGGAACTCAATCATGTAAAGTCGATCATATTTTTATGATAATATGAAATGGGTTAAGAGCAAACTTCCAATGAAAAAAACAACTACATCATTCGGGTTATTTAGTCGTAGCATTTAATAGAAATTAGTTTTGCTAAAGGTACGATAGACCCTATCTACATTTCGTTTAGTTAGCGCGCCACCCGATCATTGTCCAGTAATTACATCCTACCATTAATTGTGCAAACAAATATTTTATTCATTTTTATTTTATTTTACAATATTTGCATATAAGTGACTGTTTTATTTACTCAAATAATTCAGTCGGCCAGCGGTTCTGTCTTTTGATGTTCATTCAGTTGCGATTTGAGGACTCAAAAAGTCAAAGTGGATAAAATCAACAGGATGGATTCCGTGAGTATTGTCTATTCAGTCATCTCTCTTCAGTGTTCATTCGATCTGCGTTCGTTCTCAATCAAAATGAAGGTTGTTACAGGTTTGTAAATTGGCCGTATCCTGCACCCATTTTGTGAGGGATATTTCTGTAAATTTTTTGGTTAGTCTTTTGCTAAACAACTCAAGTATTGCTCATCAGGAATACTATCCTATTCTGACTTCTTGCTGCATACTTCTCAAATGCATTCATACAGTGATTACTAATGCATTTATTGTTCTAAACATTTTATTTTCAGTTTGCTTGGTTGGACAGACTGTCGACGATATTCTAAATAATTGCAATCCAGGAAACCATGCAATGAGCTGTATTTGCGATTATTACAAGAAATATAATTACTAATTAACTTTGCGTACGATGCAATACATCGTTCTTCTGATGTATTTGATTGATACACCAATAAATAATGCCCATGTATTAACCTTTGCTTGTTTCCATTTTTGGACTATTCATTTTTGTCTGTAGGGTTTATCTAATTCGATTTAAGGTTTGGTGCTGCTACCACCAACTTATAGCACAGGTGTTTGTGTTTTCTCAGATCACCATTTTCCATGTTTTAAAAAAATGAATGTTTACTAGATTGTAACTTAAGTGCTATAGCTTCCTTTCTAAAATCCGATGGAGTGTGTTTCGTCTGTAAAAATTTTTGATACTTCAATATTTTGAAAGTTCTTATGCATTATCATTAGCTTGCTTGTTTTCATGAATTGGTTTCATATATTTACCAAAATTTTAAATCGCTAAACTATCGCCACTACCTGAATAAGGGAACTGTATTTTGTTATAATTGGATTATTAAATCAACACCTTTGCTACAAAACTTGTTGTTTTCATTCTAGTCGAAATCGTCTTACGTTGGGTTGCTTCTACCTTACTACAGGTATATTTTAGATATGCCTCCAAATCGTGCTTCCATTGCTACTATCAAATCCACCCATGATTTGTTCCCGTAATTCCTTACTGGTATCAGGCATGAGTATGTGCAGCGCCTCGTGATCACATGTGCTAATGATGTATGGAGTTGTAGTCTAATATGATTGGTCTCATTTCGTTTCAAAACTACAACAAGAATACTCACTGTCTGTATCTACTACCCTATCTCGTACAGTCGTTTTTCAGAGATAGAAAAATGGGATAGTTAGGAGCTAAAAATTGTGTATGGTGACCAATTACCGCGATATTGAAGTCACCCAGTTTTTCCCGCTACTTGGTTCACATTTGTCAATACTATGAATATATTCACCAGCTTTGTATATCTCGTAAATTGGCTTCATCTATCGTAATCCAGGTAAAAGTGTTCTACTAGTTCCCTCAGGCCTCTTTCGAGTTTGTCGACATAATAATGCATGACAAGTATTTATGCGAAGTTGGAACCTCTAGTCTCTACGCTAGGTGTCGACACTTATTTCCCATTACAACATTATCCTGGCATCCAAAAGCGGCTCTCTTATGATCTGGGTAAATAAGTAATGTACAACCTGTACTAAATTATTTGCGTATAGGAGAATTGGTTGGTGAGACCCTAGATCCATAAATATCGTAAACACTGAGACGGTATTCCACTATTCAAAGTGGTGAGTGGCTAAACGAGATCAAGTCTAGTGAAACAATTACACCTACCGTATATTTGCCAACATCCGAGTTAAAGAATATAGGAGATAGGAGGCAACCTTTGTGTGGTTCGAGTGCACGCGGACCTGCTTGAGGGTGATTCACACCACATGGGTCTTTCAGGTGGAGGTTGTGATATAGTGGTCTAAATCATTTATCTTCGGTTGGCGTCGTCTTATTTTACCAACTGTGTTGCAAGGTGAATGTTACAGGAGATGCAGAACTCGTGTTTTGCGGACTTTCGTTTCCAGTGGCCAATTGTGTCGTGAGGATGTCCTCAGTTTTCCGGATCGTACGGTTTTGTTTGGCATTGTGTTACATGTTAACTAGGAAAATTGGTTTCAAAACACCTTATAGGTTACAGTTTAAGGCAGTTGGTCTACAATATGTTTCCCCAGGAAATGTTTTGGGGGCGTTTACCACTGAGGAGTTACGCAGTTGGTCGGGGTCAGTAAGTCACGGAGTTTTTTAAGTCTGGTATCCGTTTCGTTTCAAATCAATAGTCAGTGCTGCAGAGCGACGTCTCAGCCTTCTTTTACTGGTCTGGACATCATCGTAAGTCTCATTTCAAGACTGATCGGAACCACAAACAAGCTGCGTAAGAGAACTTCCATATCATAGGGAAATTAAGGCAATTGTCTATGAACAAGTGGGGTGGGGTAGTTGTTCACTCTACTTAATAGTTTCTCAGTTTAAATTAAAATACAACACAATATCATTGGTAAATGGAAAGGTTAAAATGATAATGATTAACAGTATTTCATCTATTAATGAAGTTGTTTGGAGAATCACTATCTGAAGTCCTAGAAATCATTACCATCGATCGTTTTAGAAATCGAATTCTCTATAGTTATGTCCAAGCTGTAATTTACACGTAATTGATAGTATCAATGGAGAGTAGTCGCATTAAACTGCGTATTTACTATGTTACAAAATTATCAATATAATTCAGTGATTCATTAATTTCATGCGGCTTACTTTTTGTTCAAACTAAAAGAGTGAACACTTCAGTGTTAATTAGTTGGAAACTGATGATACAGATGTTCAGCGTTTCGTTTCTTACTAATCCACCAATTACATCAGCTCTCAATTGAAATTAGTTTCATATTAGATCAGTTCCTACCACCAATAACTTTCTAACACCCATATCTTACCACTTCTAGGTTTGTTCGTATGTGAGAACAAGTACGCTTAATTTCTTTACTAAATAATCAGTGTATAAAATTGTGGGTGTGTATTTACGTATGTATCAGCTGATATGTTCTGCAAAGTAATGACATTTATTATTATCTCTATGAATGTGAAGATAAGGTTCATTAATTAATCAAGATGGAACCCTGATCTCTATAGACTAGAATCTAATACATGCCCCTACTTTGCTTATATCTCATGGAGATAATTTATTCCTTTACTTAGCGTCAGCCCATTGTATTATCTATAGTACACATATTAGAAAAATGTTCAATGTGCACTTTACTGAACCGCTTTATCGTTTTACTTTTTTTTCAGTTTGTTATACATTCCCGAAAATAACTGACATTTCGACTTTCATGGGTAGTCAGACTATTATTGAATCTCAGTGGAATCTGCCATCAAATTATGTGAGGATCCGTAGTCCATTAACCTGAACTGATTTTAGACATATGTATTCTCGATCCAGATATATAGTTTTTCAGAAACCTCCATCCAATGAACAAATGTAGCTACACTTTATCTGAGTCCATTTTGTACAATAACATCCCCATATTTTAAGATCAATGTCTACTCCCAACCATAGTTTCCTAATCTGTTGTGCAGGTGAAGATTATGAGATGATAAACACAATAATGTGTCTTTGAAGAATAAACTGCAAAGAATTTTTGTACTGTTAATTTAATCTAATGACCGAGCATTTGATGATTTTCGCTACGTACTATAGGAAATATTTGATTCAGGACTAACGTATACTAACTCTTGTTTTGGAAAAATCAGCTGATACTTAAGAACTTTGTGTAACCAAATCTCTGTGAACCGTAAGGGGAGCACCTTTAGAAATAGTGGGACATTATTACCGTTATGCAGTCGCTTAAGTTAACACACTGCACAAGCAACGCATCAAGTGGAAATCTACGAGTTAGAAACAAATAAATCGAATATGATGATATCACAAAATGAGCGAGAAGTCTACAAGACTGGGAAATTTGAGGAATGTATTATTCTTACTGAATAATCATAATCAGTGTGTTTGGAAACCTTTAAAATACTCGAGGGTTGACTGATCACACTCTGCTTGCTGCCCATCCACTGTCACTGCTTGTCCAAAACCCGCGTATAAAAGGAGGGTTGATGTGGTGCTTGTACTAATTAATAAGTTCTTTGAACTTCATCGCGCGCGTAATTGAAATTACAAAACAAAGTACATCCAAATGTCTTCATTGCTTACTCTGACTTAAGTGCTAGTCCGTTTGTGACTATTAGAGTACTCGTCGAATAGTCCTGGGAATAAGCAGTCATCAAACCGAATTCTACTAACTTTCCCAATCATAATCAGATGTAGAGAAAGCTAAGTTACCCTACTAAAAAAATGATAATCACAGTACATCAAATAAAATATTTACAATCTACCCCGTTACTGGGAGAATCTTCATGGTAAAAGCTAGGAGCCTTCAAAAGATCTAAAGGCAACACTTTCCTGAAAAACAGAAAAAATGAACATACAGACGTGGAATGTCCAAACAATATGGGAGGCCATGAGGATCATTCTCATGGCCGCAGAAATGAAAACATACAGAACACGTGAAACTAACTGAACATATTTTGGACAGAAAAAACTAACTTCAGAAGACTCGCTATTGTATTTCGGTCATCGGGACGAAAATACCACGCATACATACATGAGAGGTACACTGATACTGTCCAGAGAAGCAAAGAAAGCACTCATAACTTAACGACCATCAAAGCATCCCTCAGAACAAAGAGAGAATGGCCAACAACGAATGCCATACAATGCTGCACACCCACCAATCATATCAGTGGAGACGATAAAGATCAGTTTTGTGGGAGGCTGCAGTCGATCGTAGAGAAATGCTCAGGGAAAGGAGCTGAATGTCACGATGGAAGACCTAAACATCAGAGTCGGATGGACAACACAGGGTATGAAGACATTATAGGGATACATGTACTGGGAGAAAGGAACAAGGACAAAGCGAGACTAGAAAATAAGTATGTTTTCAACAACATTGTAAAACTATTCTCCTCCAAAACACATACACGAAGGTATATGTGTTTCACCAACTCGAAATACATCAGACCACATTGATCACATCTCCATAATTAGAAAGTTCGGAATGTCGTTTTTTTCTTTCTATCAGTGAGATTTTTTCTATTATCTTCCTTGATTTCTCTGCTTACTTAGGATGATAGAGTAATTTTGAATGGTGTATTATTTTACGTTTCAAGACTAATTAATCTTAAAGATGAATTTGTATCACTTTTTATAATTAGTGAGTTAAATTAAACTAAAGAATTTTTAAGTTTACTATGAACTGATTACTTGAGTGAAATACCAAAAGAAAAAAAAATGGTGAATTTTTGTCAAGTTTGAATAAATATAAACATACCAAGAAAAGTGTCTAAATTATTTCACTCAATCATCATATTATTTTTTCTATTTTAATTAATTACTAGTAAACTATCTAGAAATAACAATAGTCGGCTCTTTAATAAGATGACATTCCTTATTCATATTAGATGTCTGTTTTATATTAAATATAAAAACAAAATTTATACAAAATACACATTTTTTTTAGTAAACTGTGCTTAATAGTGATTACGTTTCTTTCTTTTTCTTTCAACGGATATTTATTCCTAGTACTTTTTTGTTTTTCTCTAATTAAATGTTTTCCATTAGTTTTCGTAAAGGTGATTATAGTTTAACAAGTAGCATTGTGAATTAAGCATCTATTAACTAAACTACATTCTATTTCATCAATCATGTATGGTGAAAATGAATGCAGGCTTTTATCTATCCAAACAGAGGTTTTTATTTACTCACTTTGAAAAATAGTGTAGTTTACCATTGCTCTTCTTACGAAAAATATCTATTTTAAATGCAATGAACGTTGTTTGAAAGGTTACATATTTTACCGAAATATTTTGTTTCGTCCAACTACTAATCATAATTAGTTTTCGATTACATGTTCAAATGAAATTTGTAAGCTCTGAATGAACAAAGTCACTTGATAAAAAGATTACTTTCCATATAGCTTTGTTATGAAGTAAGATTCAAAAGATCCTGTAGTCTTCCAAAAAATTCGAATATTCTATATCTCATTTCAGTAGCTTCTAAGCGATATTTTGTGGTATCCGGATTTCCGAGAAGTGAAAATATTTCACTTAATCGTTTCTGTTTCCTGTCTCATGATGCTATTTCATTATTACAAAGTTATCAATTCAAACTAGCTGTTAAAATTACCTAGGGAACAAACATTTCAAAGAAAACGCAAACATAACAATTCGGTAATAAGAACTGATTTGTATTCTCACAGCGAAAATTTCGATCCAAGTTATTTTCTAAATCAAAAATCAAAAAAAGCTTTCATAACTCAATTACGTGACGATAGCACGGTTAAAATAATTCCTTTGCATTAAGAATTTCTCGACTTGTGTAGAAATACGTTTGAACTTTTCCTACCGACGTCACGTGCTACCATTTAATGACTAAATCAAAATAATGGGTCATGTGGAAAAGTACGCAGAGTAGAACCTTATGAGTGTATATAACTAAAATCTTATCAATAAAAAACAAGAATGAATAATACTAGCTATCGATTGCTAGGTAACAAACTGTACACAAAACAATCAAGAACATTCGTAATGGAAATCTCATGATACAAGAGCATCTTTTCATGGCCATAAGTATGAAATCAATTTTCTGAACCACCTAAATTTGACTGGCTGATTAAAAATCAGGGAGATGGAAAAGAATTTCGCTGAAAATTCAAATTTTTTTGTTAAACCAGTGCTTGGTTTCAGTTATCCTCATCAATAATTCCAATACACATAACAACTGAATTCTATATATCACGGGCTACTGGGTTTTGTAATATCTTTTTACTAAAGATGATCAGAAAGACGTTGAGCTAAGTGATAGGACATGTCCAGGTTATAAACAACGAAGCTATGTGCACAACTCGATTAGGGATTTAGTCGTTACAGTATTCAACTTTGAGTTATTGGGTCTCATTATAGAATCTCGCATGACTCAGTGAGTCCTACTCACTGCTTGCTCGCGACGGGAGTGTTTACGAAATTGAGAGTAAGAAAAGTAAATGTAGGGTGTTTTTGTCAAGTTGATGGGAAACCGTGATTCTAAACCTATGGTATATATATGCTCCGGGATCATGCGGGAACAGATGAAGTATGAACCTATTCCTGGTCACAGACTATCGTGGAACTGAATCTCTTAACGTTGCTCAAATGTATTATGGATTAGACCTATAGATCAAAGGCTTGTGACGTGTCGCCCTAAGAAGACCACCTACTTCGGTTTGGAAGCACGGGCAATATTATAGCCCACAAACATATCAAATAACGATTACCACTGGAAAAATTATTCTCACATCAATTCTCACTCAGACACTTCAATGCTCTGGTCGGCCGTCTAACCAGAGAAGAGAGTCGTTTAGGTGGTCAATGGGGATTTTTTAATCGCAGGTCAGATAACGGTGGCCGTCTACTGCAACTGTGCGCAGAATACAACCTGTTTCTGGCTAGCACTAACTACCGAAACAGTCATCGTCAATGTGCCAACTGACGTCCTCCCACTGGACCTCAAGTCTGGACTCAGATTGATCACATTACAATCACCTACCGCTGGCGGGTTGTGTGCAAGACTGGCATCCCTTTTGGAGTACATATCTGGACTCTGATCATTCCCTTGTTTGCGCTTATCTTACTTCTCAGTGGCCAACAAATTCATCGTCGTAAGCGGATCGATATCAAAAAATTGGTTGTAGCTTCTGCTACAACCAAATATGAAACGGATCTAGGTTCAAGGCTAGCAACCATCCCACCGAAATTTATAGATGAGCATTGGTTGCAATTGCATGACACTATGAAAATGACGAGCAAAGTAGCTTACGGCTTCTCAAGACGTCCCGCTAGTAAGAACTGGGTTTCTTCAGGCTCCTTACAACTCATTGAAGCCTGTCGGTTTACTCTAAGTAACGGCGAGGTCGACCACAAACGAAGACTGTTACGTCGTGAAATTAGACAAAGCTTGCTTAAGGACTGAGAAGCCGGATAGTCAGAGCGTGCTAGTGAGTTGTAGACAGCAGCTGAATCCTGTGACTGCCGGAAGCTCTTTCAACTCATCTGAACCACTGGCAGCAGGCAGTCTGGTGTGAATGAAACAATATATGAAGTTGACGAGATGTTGATCACTAACAGCTGTCGTTGTCCTTGAAGATAGGCAGAGGTTTTCGAGGAACAGTGCACCTAGTGTGCCTCGCTGCCAACATCGATCAGACTATCCTAACCTCCATAGCCGATGATGACTGACCCACCTAACGAGGCGAAGTCCGCAAGGAACTTCGAATCTTGGTGCACCACAGGTCACCAGGCCCATATGGTCTACCTCCAGCCTTTTCTAGAGATGGTAGTCACTTTCTGGTTAAGGAACTTGCTTAATTATTTAAAACAGTCTGGCAATTAAAAAGTGCCCCATCACCATAGAATGAGTCGATGGTTGCTCCTATCTTTGAAAAGGTTTCACGTCGTTGTTGTATGAACTATCGGGTGATAAATCTACTTCCGATTGCGTCCAAACTATTGGCTTACGTCATAATCTGTAGATTGTTCAATACTGAGGAAAGATTGACGCTCGAGGAACGGGCTGGTTTTCGTTCTCGACCTTGAGTGTGTAGATGATATTGTGTTACCGTGAGATGATATCCAAGCCATGCAGTCCGCACTTAATCAGTTGGCAGTTAGTGTGGTTTACACCTTCTAAGTTCAAAGTACTTTTACAAGACTGGTATCACCCTCTGTAATTGGTCATCGTTGTCTCCGAAGAATTGCTAACACCATCTTGAAACACCGACTTCGGTGACTTGGACATGTCTTAAGAATATCATCAGAGTGAGTTCAACATCGTGCATTATTTACCGATTCAATGACCAGTTGGAAAAAGAGGAAAGGTGGTCAGTGCACGGCATGGTATCGTGGTATGAAAGAAAGCTTTACAGGACTGGCTTTTGTTGGTGGTTCACGACTCCCTGGTTGGGGTTCAAGATATGGTGCAACACAGTAGCTTGATATGTCATCAGATATGGCTCAGAACAGAAGCTAGTGGCGATCGTGTTGTAACATTCTTTTACCTTCTTCATGAAAGTGAATGTAACTTCTCTAACTGAAAGAATTCTTTCTAGTCGTGTTTTTATTGACTGAACTGTTTCTCCCATTATTATTTCACTCTCATACACTAATTTCCGTTCATTGTTGGTCTTCTTTTATTATACTCACCCTACATTCCTTACCCTTTCATAACCTCATTGTCATTGTGTGGCACACATATATTTGGTTCCCCCTTGTACTAATTTATGTGTTCAAATAAAAAACATAAACCCTTACTGAATTACTGAGTTACATTTTTATGGAAGAAATCAAAATTTTTGGCTCAGTATATTAGCAATACGATGGTATAAACTCATTACAAATCTAATATTTTATAAAGTAAGAGTAAAATTACGTGAGAACTAATTTGATTGTACGGAAAATCCTTCCCGTGCACTAAATACCGATCAAAATTGTCAAAATTTGTACAATAAATTAAGGAAGAAACTACTCCTATTTTCATCAAATACACTGATGTTATTGTCAAATTCTTATAAAACACTTGCAAGAATAAAAGCTGATATCATTGATATTCTTTTTTTTATTCTTTTTACAAGGATTTTCACAAAAACAACTGTTATGAATTTAGTTGTTAGTTGCCTGTATGCTTTACCTCCAATTACGTTAGCTGCTATTGAGTTTATAGTTTGATTCGTTCATCTCAATATAGTCAACATCTTTATTCGTAATCCCCCAACATTCATGAATGTGAGCTCAATCCCCTTGAAAAAATGGATCATTTTACTTAGTAAACAAATGATACACTTAATTCATGTCATGTTTTCAATGGTGGTCTAAAATTGATCGGTTCATGATTTTAATTTAATTCATGTCAATAAAATTAGTCCACTATTCAGTCACTTGTTGATTACACATAGTCGAATTGGTCATCGAAACACTTTAATATGTTTCTAAGATGAATATTACTGAATCGATCAATCGGTTAGCCATTGATGACATATGATGATGGTAACTAGTTTTGTCTTAAACGAAATATATCTACTTGATAAAATATATACTCTTCTAAATAATAAAATAATAAATAGTTTAAATATATTTTCTTCTTGCTTCCCAAGTTTCTTATCAAAAACTGACTCATGATTTCAATCTGTGAAAAAACCTTTTGTATGAAAATCCCATCTCAAGGTAAACACAATTAAGTATCTGTTTGAGAATAACTAAGAAATCAACTAGATCTAAAATAATCAGTCTTTCATTATGACTGAAGTTTTTAACAATTTCCACTCTGGTTTAAACTATAGTTAGAATAGTGATTTTATTTCTTCATTGAGAAAAATGTAAATTTCATTCACGATAAAAGATTTTTACGCGTAGCCCATCAATGACCTAATAGATTATCTAACATCAAATTAATGATAGATTTCACCTCAGTATTGAATGTGACGAGTGTAAATCAATGAAGGAAGAACAGTTCTGCCTAAGTTTCAAATAAGACTCGTTCATGTAAAGGATAAGTATCATGAAATCGACTGATTCTGAACATTTAATAACCAAACGTTTTTTCTCCAATCCTCCTTTAATTGTGTACTAATTTTTGTTAACCAATTAATCTGACTTAATGTGAACGTAAATTAAGTTATTTACAATTATATTATCAAAATCATCATACTTTTAATTGATTTCTCGACAGTAAACATCAATGTCACAATGACTCTATAGTGTGTGCCCACATTTCATCACGTGATCCAAATTTATCTTTATGACAATGGATTTTTTTTCTAATCGATTTAGTTATATACATTATTCATTTTTGTATTAGTTGTTGGTACATTCAGCTGATGAATCACAAATAGCACGAAACACGCGTCCTGGATTCCACTGCTAACTACCATCTCTTTCTGCTTATCAATCAACTAGTGTTACATCATGAATTATTACAAGTTGGTTGTTCAGACTAATAATTATCTAACTTAATTATGTAGTATTGATTTATTTTCAAAAATTTTAAAGTGCACATTTACCTGAGATCTTTGTACTATTCAATAAAATCTGATTTTTCCCGTTCTTGTAAATATAAATCTTTCTCAATACCTTATAAATAAAACAACATTCCAAGTCGTGAAAACAGGGTTACATTTAGGTTTGGGTAAGAAATTGCTATTCTATCATTAAGGTCGTAATGTCTAAATTCTTCCTCACTATTGTAAACAAAAAATTAATTTACCTCTTAACATATACATGATTTATTTTTAACTTCACATTATTTGTGAAAATCAACTGAATATTTGGCAGCATCATTACAGACTACTGATATTCAGCATTTATCCATTTGATGATTCAGGGGGATCTATTAGTGACTAACAAAGATAGTCCATTTGTCTTTTTATTATCAAAAAACCAAGTTTTAACCCTCTTTTAGCTTAATATTTAGAAAATGGGATTGCAAATCCCGATGCCTCAGTCACTTAGTTTTCGATGTTTTTAGACCAAAAAAGAACACAATATTTTAATTTCCTCAGATAAGTTAAACACATTTCCACTTATTTTTTTCAATTATATATCTACTTGTTCTTTAGTCTGTTAGTTTGAAAACAAATTTCCAATCACTGACTGAAAATCAAGAGGTAATACCTAAGTAACCATTACTCGTACTCTATTCTGGATCAAAGGCGAAAACTAAGTTTTTTCAAGATCTTCATAGTGTCATAATGGGTTAAGATTTTATCTTTACAATATCCTAACTTCAAGCAACTGGTGATATTAATACTTCATTGATAATCATCTCAAATTAAGTAGCCCCTGTGAAAACTATTTCTAAATCTTCTGAGAATCCTTTAGTTAGTTGGTTAGTTTGTTTATGGCACAGACTGAAACGTAGTCTACTTTTTTCAGTTTATTGTTTAGTTTAACGCTCAATACTTCGCGTAGGTTTATACAATCAGTAATTATGGTTATATTTTATCCAGTTTGACTGCGTATAGCACTTTCTTCATATCTGTTACAACACACAACGAACTATAGTTATTAGTCAGTCATACGCAGTTGTCACTAATACCTAAAATTAGTGCATCGGTGGTCATTAATTCCCAATTATATGACGTCAGCTATCATGGTTACTGTGATTTAGCAATGAAACCAGTGACTGAATTCGGGTAGCAATACAATTACGAGGTATATACACGGTTGACAATCCTTTTGAAAATGAAATTAGTGATTTAGGTTTTGCTTCCAGACATTGAAAATCGTAATTACTGTTAACGAAGTCATCTCAAATCAAATAACGATCTGATATTACTGTTGTAAAGATGAATCAGTGTTTGGCATAAATCATTTTGTATTTGTGTATCTCAGTAATTTGAATGTCAACTTCAAACACGATAGACATTGACTACTAAGTTAAAATTGAATAACATGTATTTACAACCGCAATCCCGCTCGTGATAACTGCTTTACCGGTCCCTAAAAAATGGCTTAAATTCACAGGTCATGGCTTCTCGCTTGAACTTACAAAATACATTAGTGACCACACATTATTTAAATAGTTAGTCGAGGAGATTAGTTTAGATTGATACAGGGTGAATAAATTGTAAAAATAATTATCATTTACTGTCTGGCTGACAGTCTAACATTAAAATCATCAAATCGATAAAAACAAATGGACAAATGTTTTAATCAATAGCCTGATACGTATATATATTTATATATATGCAACACACTTGCAATGTAACACATTTGATAAATAATTGTTGTGCTTACGTAAATAGTTAACTTAAAACAAACGTTAGTAATAATGATCACTATTCCATTTCATCTAGAAATGATGATTGCTTTATTGAATAATTAGGTCGACTGGTATTTCAGTGAAATGTATAATTTGTTATCAGTTGCCTTTCCTTAAATTATACATTCACTAAACGGTTATTTTTTGTTAGTTTTGCTTTACTGATGTACTTGGATGATCATAAAAATATAAATATATATATCCTCATAAAATATAGGTTTTCCGATAAATCAATCAAATCATGAAACCTACAGCCAAAAGAAGTGGCGTTTGTGCACTTGTGATACAAACGAAAACTTGATAGAATGTAACCATAATTAATCTTCCCTTTTTTATTCTGTAATGCTTGTATATATGATAATTACTTTGTACATTATCACGCGCGTTAGTCCATTTTCAATGTAATAAATTCGGGTGTGTAAATGGTTATGTTTCTTACATGAATGGTGGTCCATTCATGACTAATGTAGTACATATTAGGCAGACTTAACAACTACTAGTTCGTATATTAGCTTCAATACTACTATTTCTACTTATAATACCTTCTTAAACTAAAAATCTGTAATCATTAGTGATTAGCTTCGAGAATTACCTCTCGAAGCTCTAGTGAGAAACCTTGACCAAGGAAGTTCAATAGAGTCGGGTGTGAGGCAGTCACCAACTGAAGACAATGAGAGACGGTCGCTCAGTATTATGGATTGATTAAAGTTATCCATCAACACCGTTGGGTTTTGTCTCAGTGGTCTATAATTTAACCCAGGGTCCTAGTTTGAGTCTCGCGTGAGCAGTCGTGGATGTGTTCTCTTGAGAAATCTCACACTAGAACGAAATGGTTATTCAGTACCTTCAGGTTTTCAATGATCTATCCTTTTTTGCTTTATGCTTCATAAACTCATTGTGATTATTCGACTTATTTACTAGAATATTTTTAAACTTTCGACTATAGTAACCACACTCCAGTTGTTAACGTAGTGTCAAAAAATGACTAATCAAACGTTGAGATAAATCGTCTCCATTAGTTTCACTAATACGTTATTTGACTGCTTTATTCAGTTTCAGTTTCTGTTATGAAAATGCGTCCATATCTTACAATGGAATTTTTTATAATAAAATCAAAAAAATCTTTTCTTTGCCAAGTTAATATTTGTTTTTAACTCTAAAGTATGTCTAGAAATTTCAAACTAGAAGATAAGGCCAAAATCACAGAAACTATACTAATTTGTACTTAGAAGTCTCTGACAATCACCTCATTAACCGAAATTTAATAGTTTGAAATTTATCTTAGGTTTATCACACAGGTTCAAATAGTTGGCAACTAATACTATCTATCGATTTTGGTGAGGTATAAATAATTTCTTCAACAAGAAAATCTTTTCAAATAGTTACAATAAACTCTATAAGATACGTGATATATCGGTCCGTGATGTGAGCAATCCATGCTTTATCATCACAACACATGATAAGATGCGTTTCAATTTAATGTCAAACCGTTTTACGAAGTAAACTTGTTAAATATTTTGCTGAAATGGTTGGGGTTTATTTTTTTTTAAAAGTGAAATAATTATCTTTGTCTTCATTCATTAAAACAATCCATTCCAAGGAAATCCATGACTATAAAAAAACCCTGATAAATGATCTAGATTCAAAGCTTACCTAGGACTACTATTCGTTTTAGATGGACATCCAAACTTCAGGAGGCCTTCAATGTCTTCAGTCTTAGTGACATAATGTATATCAAACAGATGATACCCGTCATTATAAATTACAATTTACTACCAAAAAGTAGTTTCAAATTATTGCCTTGACATATTAACTTCACACAATGCTTTGACAAAATCGATGTCTCTGTTTAATCTGAACTACTAGTTACAAAATGACGACTAGTCATTACTTATCTCGCACAGTAGACTCATGAACAAATGCATTACTATTAAAAGACCTATATATGAACGAAGAATATTCTTTTTGATAAATTCTCTTCAGGTTCTACAAATTTATATCCAAATTAATAATCCGAAAATCGGACAAGTTTACTTATCGAAAGGAATATTCTCCGTTCATATATTAGTCTTTTAAAACGATGGGGATCTTTAAACAATTAAAATTACTATTATCTTTGTTGTATAAATGAGGTACGATCTCATATGAGTAATCATCAGCTAAGATAATAAATCAACTGGTTCAGTCACTTCAGTCATCACATTAATTTTATCGATTTATTGAGGTCATTTATCCAGTCTTTTTCAAGTTATTCATGTAGAGACTATTATTGATTGAACTAAAACAATTCAGATCAGTTAATAAACGTTTGTGAGCTGAAGAACATTACGTAACCATTTAATGACTATCTTTTCATAGTCAAATGAAACCTGATTAATATGGAGATAATCTAACATTTTCATAATATTGATTCAGATATTCAATAGACCATTTAACTCCTATATTTTAGCAATTCTAGACAACGCTAACCTTAATTGTATGATTCCTAGTATCTCGAACCTTCCAATAACTTAGAAACCGATCATGGCAGTATACAATAAACCACACAGTTGAAAAGAAATGAATTACAGAATTAAATTTTTTTCAAATTAAAAGTTGCACAAAAGGGCTAGCAATTCTTCTTCTTCTTCTCCTTATTATTATTATTATTATTATTATTATTATTATTATTATTATTATTATTATTATTATTATTATTACTAGTAGTATTAGTATTATTAGTAGTAGTAGTTGTTGTTGTTGTGGTGGTGATGGTTTTAATATGACCAGTCTTTTTGAATTTTCGTTCGTTATAATAACTTGCTGAAGATGCCACAGGTATTTGGAGTTTGAAAACATTTTAACCAGTAACACCTTCTACTATGAATCGTACCCATCAAGTGAAACCATAAGATAGAAGCGAGGAGGTTAGAAGATGTACTTGGTAGGCTATCAGTGTGTGGATGATCGTCTAATCTAGACTGGCTAGCGATTGCAAGGGATGTTGAGCACGGCATTCCCACTCGTGATCTGTTGCGGAGCATGAACGAGCGCCTTCAGCTAGGTTAGTCCATTAAAACTAATGTGGTCAGCAGCCAATTTCGAAGGCTTACAGAGCTATTTATTTTGAGGATTTATTTACGGCTACATTGTCAATTCACATGTGAATTACACACGGAAACTACGTTTGATTGACGTAATCAAAGCAATGTGTTTTAATTTACCAGTCCATTGATTCATTTTATAGATAGGGTCAAACTATCTGCTGACTGTTTATTGAAGTATCTGATCAGATAGATATTTAGTAAACATGTAGTTTTGGGAAAAAACTTGTGCAAAGTTTAGATGAGTGCAACTAATGAACAGAACGTGAGTTAAAGCAGCTAAGTATATGTATTTTTAGTGTCAAGTCCTTTCATACCGTAGTTGATTTTCCAATGCCTATTTTGTATACATCAATTTAATGTTTTACCATCATAAACCATATGCCTCACATAAAATGGTCCTAACTCAGAATAAACTTAGTGTTATTTACTAATTAATTAAGACCGTGTTGTCCTCATGTAGCATGTGACGTGATGTATCTAGATGGAATACTTGATTATTGATTGTATATATATATATATATATATATATATATATATATATATATATATATATATATATATATATATATATATATATATATATATAACATGTGACAATTTAGCATTTTGCTGAAAATACTGGTATTATTTAATTGCCTTCTAATGTTAATACTGTTATGATACTACATGTGATCTTAGCGTAAAACAGTCTAAATAAATTCATCCTTACTTAGTAAATCTCCCTTTTAAAACATAATGTAAGCCCTATAACTTCAAAAGTAATATCATTTGCTCGATAGTCTTTTGGTTTGAACAGTATAGGAAAAAGCCCCCAAAATTATTATATATTTAACATTGACATTGATGAGGTTATGCATACCTATCAAAATTAGTTTGATTATTGGTTTACTGAGCAATCGCAAATAATTTTTAACCATAATAATTCAGGTCATTTCAGTACTACTTCAATAATAATGATCTATACATTTAAACATGTTTTTTAGTTGATAGATCCAATCGATTATTAAGAAGACAAGAATAAGGTCGATTGAGTTCATCACTAACGATAAGCACAAACAATATGGATCATTCAACTAATGATCAAAGTAATTTACATTTCTCGTGTTAATCGACACTTTGTTCAATGATATGAAAACATTTTTAAACTATACGTTCATCATAAGAATCGGAGAAAAACTAAAACTTTGGGTACCGAAAGAACTCGAAAAAATAGTCGATTTAGCGTAGACCACCCACAATTGCGTCCACGATCAACGAGTCTCAAGGTTATCTTTACAAATTCATCCTTTCTTAAACAACTAACATTGTTATATTAATTCGTTCGTCCCAGATATCTCTGTTTAGTCATCCACGAACGTGTTTCCACGTGTTCGTGAACTATAGATTTTCACTGTAATTCCACTTATTCATAACAACACCTGAGACAGTAGGATGAGCATACACGCTCAGTCGTTTGAAAGGAAAACGTCATGGAATCATGTTCGACACTATGGTGTATCTGAGAAGAACGTCAACATCATTCGGAGTTCTTAAGACGGTCTACACTGCAAAGTCTTAAATGGTGGACAGCTCACAGACGCATTCCAAATGAGAACCGGAGTCAGATAGGACTGCTTACTCTCTCCCATTCTCTTCATTCTGGTGGTCAACTGGCTCACGAATACCTCGACACCTGATTGGAAGCACGGAATAAAATGGACAACATTTATGCATCTAAACGATTTACACTTCGCAGATGACTTACATCTTCTACTCCATACACACCAACAAATGCAGGTCAATTCAACCACGGTAGAAGAAGCCTCTGGATCAGCAGACCTCAACGTACACAAGGGGAAATGCAAGATCCTCAATTTCAACACAGAGTACACCAACCCAATCACACTGGATGGAGAAGCTCTGGAAGATGTGGAAACATTCACGTACCTGGACAGCATAATCGATGAACAAGGAGGATCTGATGTAGATGTAAATGCGAGGATTGGCAAAGTAAGGGCTGCATTCCTACCATTGAAGAACACATGGGACGCCAACATCAAAGTGAGAATCTTCAATACGAACGCTAAGACAGTCCTACTGTATGGGGCTGAAACTCCGACGACTACCACAACCATTATCAAAAAGGTACAAGTATTTATAAACAATTGTCTACACAAGGTATTCAATATCCGTAGGTCGGATACCACCAACAACGACCTACTATGGGAGAGAACA
This sequence comes from Schistosoma margrebowiei, assembly GCA_944470205.2. Taxonomy (NCBI): domain Eukaryota; kingdom Metazoa; phylum Platyhelminthes; class Trematoda; order Strigeidida; family Schistosomatidae; genus Schistosoma; species Schistosoma margrebowiei. The sequence continues at coordinate 32,919,638 of OX104024.1, read as the reverse complement.
AACCAGTTTCGAGCTGAAGAGGAAATCGGTAGAAGACGTTGGAGGTGGATAGGACATACATTATGGAAATCAATAAACCGCATCACGAGGCAAGCGTTAACTCGATAGCCTGAAGGGGAACGGGGAATAGGAAGACCAAAAGACACATTGTGTCGAGAATTGTAAGGAGATATGAAGAGGATGAACAGCAACTGGAAAGGATTTCCCAGGACAGAGTTCGATGGAGGAGGCTGGTGGGTAGCCTATGTTCCTACACAAAAAGTAACAGGAATGAAGAGAATTCTCGTACATTCTCATTGTCATATCGTGAGTAATGCCGTAGTGCTTCCGCACATTCCTATGAAAACATTTTTTCTGTTAAGTTTTTTAAAATCTTAATCTTGATAATCTAAGGCTGTGCATACAAACCTTTGATATTTAAGTCATTACATTCTGAATGATAATGCTATTTTATAAAAGACTTCCTTATATTTTGGTTTTCGAACTCCAGCTTGCCTACAAGATTACTATAAATATTTGCCAGGTTAAACAGTTCTAATGTCATCCGATCGCTTATTTGATAGGTTTGCTATTTTCCTCATTTCCTTTCCATGATATTTAATAAAAGATGAAATATACAGTGTCGATTAATTGTGAAAAAATATTTTCTCTAAAAGATCTCAAACAACGGATTCGTTGTGATCTTAGCTTTATAACATTCTATTCTAGCACCTATTCTACATTTCATCAAATGTTAATTGTTTTATCTTTGCTGTTTTGTCCTGTGAATAACTTCCGTGCAAACTATATGGGATATTTCCCATTAAATGCGTTTGAAATGAACGGATGCTCTGTGAAGATGGTATCGATTTATAATTAATTTTTTGTCTTCAAAAGTGATACCATTCGGTAAGTATTCATCGTATTTACAGTTAAACAGAATTATTGTTCATTGTCAGTTTCTAAAAGGAAACAGGACGCTACGTTTAGTTCTATACTACTTTGGTCTATTTCCTTGTAACTTAAGGCTGAAAATTAAGTGGATTACGAACTTTCTGTTGTCTTACTCAGAGAATGACTTTACTATTATGAACTATGCTTCCTCCCAGAAAAGTCAAATTTAACACCTAATAATATGCTTGTCTTCTCAACATTCAACTCATTCGTGTTAAGTCGATTGATTTTTTTAAAAATTGAACCATGTGATCCGTTATTCGTCGTCGGAGTTAAATAATCCTACACGCTGCATGATAAGGTTAGTAAGTTTCAAAATCACTAAACAAATAATTAACGTAACATGAGCTTTCATATCGAAAGGATATGTAAGAGACCATGTCAATTACCGAAGCGTAAACAAATCGATGGGATTAGAAAAGTTGACAGCCAAAGCATGAGTCACACCAACATACCTACCGGTCTCATAGTTTTTCTGCCCTTATTTGATTTTTGACGATTAGAAGGCTAGACATTTAAAATAAAATCCCGTTGACCACCCCAACTAATAGTTGATTGGTTTATTCAAAATTCTACACTGCTAAAATATGTAATGAAGGCACGAGATTTCAGCCTTAAACGTCAGTCAGTCTGTCTCTTCTAACCTGAAAAATAATAGTGATATGATGCAGCATTTGAGTGACCTTTAGGCTGGCTAGGAAAAATATTTGCGAAGCTATTTATATTGACGCGAATTAATGACTACCAGTCGGTTCAACCTGCGTAGGTTATACCGCTTAGCTTAAAGCTGGCTTTCGTTCATTACCCAGCAAAAACGGATATTCCTAAAGTGATTGCGCAACTTGGACGTTGCAGTTTTGTCCATTTTTTAACAACTGATCATTACGCGGCTACTTTCTGGTCATATATTTCGTGTGTAGTGTTTAAATAATATGTTATGCTAAATAGTTTCTTCCCTTCGATCTTTAGTTTCACGGCTGTTCCATATGGAAGTTAAGATGTTTCTAAATTTTATGATGTAAACTTCACAACGGAAGTATCTCATTTTTGGACCATCCAATATCAAATCAGACTCTGTACTTAGGCTTAGGCGTAGTAAAGCAATCATAGACTATCTGTTTACCATTAACCTCTCAACATAACTTTGTTAGAATCTTCCCTCTGAGTAGACCAAAGATATTTATGAAATGAAGTACTAAAACGACTAAGTAGTAAACGTTACCATTGTAAACATCTGTCTTAAATGTGTGTTGTCGAACTAAAACCAATCAGATCTTTATTCCAATGAAATATTCACGTATACTCTATTGAAAACGTTGATCAACTGATGTAAGCAAACTAATACAGAAACTATATTGGTAGAATACTCGAAACACTTGTCTTGAGAATTAACGAACAAAGACTTATGAAAAAGTCTTGTATTTCAGCCGTGAAAGGCTATTTAAAAGTAGGAATTATTCACCAACTATGCGTATTGAAGCATATTTAGATAGTCAACAAAATATTACAATACACAAAGAAGGAATTCTTGGAGAATATTACTTATGAAGATCAAATATCCAAAATACTAATCTTGAAATAAAATTGTTCTGCATCATCTCAAAGTTCAACTCTGTCAATAAATGGGGCTGTATGTTGATTGACAGAGAATGATTAATCCATCAAATGTTACTTCAGTTTATTGATATCTATTTTATGTCAAAGTAGTAAGTACAAATACTGTAGAAGTTAGACATGATCATATAAAACCTATGTGTTTGATACTTATGAATGTAACAACTTTCTCGCGTTGTTCATCACAGATTTACTTCAGTTGTGGTACTGTCGCTAACCATAGAGTTGTGGGTATCTGCTTCCTTTTCAGAAGTGAAGGATCACGATGATACCAAGGACCGTACCTAGAACCTTCAGGCCAACCAGTGAGTGCTTAACTATTATTCCACTGAGTTGACATCTGCTGGTCCATTATTCTGGCTTCAGTCAATTCTGAATATAATGTAACTACCATCCAATCCCACCGGTGACTTACGTCTCACTCTCAAAATGCCTGAAATCCAAGTTGTGATCACTGTTTACGAATGGTACTCCGATTGAAATTAGTTCTTGAAGAACAACACGCACATATCAAAATACTTTTCACACAACCCGTCTATCAAATTTAAAAGTTGTTAAATTTAGCAGTAAACAAACAGAACGTATTTATCACTGAAGATGTGCATGAAGAGTCAAAATCTTTCTAAAACTTAATGGAAATTATTTGGAAATAAAGTAAGTTTAATTGTTCTACAACCATTTAACTGCTATTCATGAATCCTACATATGTTGAAATGATAAGGTGTATGTGATCAGAATGGGTTTTGTGGAGATTGCCTATTCACATGCTTTCTGAAAGTGAATTATTATTCTTATGATTAATTAACTTCGTTTCATAAAAGTTTTTTTGTCAAATAAAACAAAACGTTTCATCAACATACTTAATCGGTATAAAATATACAGTAAGTAGTATTTTCATCAGTCATCTTCACTAAGAAGCCAATGAAAAACTCATTAACAGATGTTAGTGTTATGATTAACAATTTGTCAATTATTTATCACCAGTAGTAGACAAAAATCTTAGAATTTGGTTATTTGTTCTCTGAAGAAGTGACTTACACTAAGTCACGAAACGTCAGAAAATCCAATTTTCTACTCATTGGGATATTACAAATATATTATTTTTATTTATTTATAAAAATCTTAGAATAATGTTTGTCTTGATCGCTTATAGGTAGAGTTCAATATGTTGAAGTATGTAAATTAGGGAATTAAATGCTGAATATCTACGAAAAATATATGTTACTCGATATTGTGTAACACTAACTAATAGTAGGTTGAAAGATCAATCAAATTTGAAGGGAACTTTCAAACTATAGAATTCATATCACATGTTATGGATAAAGAAAGTTATAAATATTGGCACTGTACCATTAAAGTCGCACACATCCTGATGCTTCACTAATCAGACATTCTTCCTGTGAACGATATATATTTGAGTGGAATCACATAGAAAGAAAGGTATATAAATCTGATTTTGCAAGAGGATGGTGTTATTGTTTTTCACAACAAATGAAATCTAGATTGATGGGAAAAGAACTTTGAACTTTAGTTAATTAAATATATTAAGGTATTAGCTTCTGACCTGAAAACCGAGGTTTCGAAACATAGAGGAAGACATTATTTAAGAGCAAGGGAAAAGGTGCGTAAAGTACTCTGATGGTTTCATGGACAGACTAAATCCATTGAACACAACAGACTTCAAAACAGTACGCTCAGAACCCCCATAGATGATATCCGACCAACAATAGGACAAACTAGGGAAGACATTCAACAGATCAGGAACTGGAAAGCAGCAGGACCAGAAAACATACTAGAAGAAGTACTGAAGTCAGACATAGGAGTGACTACAGAGATGCTCCGTATTCTTTTAAGAAAGATTTGTAGATGTGAGAACTATAGAGGGGTAACACTACATTCAGTGTCAGGAAATTTTCCCACAATGTTGCAACACTCGATGGAAAATTCAATAGACGCTCAACATCAAATCAACAAACTGGCTTTTATTGGAATCAATCATGTATTGACCGAATCGCAACAATGACAATCACTGCTAAACAATAAACCGGATGGAAGACATTACGATATATCAACTTCCTTAATTGCAATAACGTATTTGATAGTGTGGACAGAAAATCCTTATGGAATTTTCTTTGACACCATGGAGCACCTGAGAAAACCTTCACCATCATACGGAACTTGTACAACCAACGGAGTTGAGAAATTGTGCATCGAATAGGAAACTCCCACATACATTTCAAGTGGTGACTGGTATCACACAATGCAGCCTACATTCTCACTTTCTTCTTTTGGTAGCTGTTGACTGGATTATGAAAACTTCCACATCTCACGAAAAGCATGGGATTCAGTGGACATGTTGGACACAACTGAGTGATTTGGACTTTGTGGATTACTCAGTACTGTTATTCCATACACACCAACAAATGAAGGCGAACATAGCGTATCATGCACCTCCACAAAACTAGGCCTCAACATCCATGAGGACAAAAGCAAAATCCTGAACTACAACACATTCAATGCCAACTGACAGGAAATTCGTGGTTGATGGCCTATCAATTATTAAAAACAACGGAATTATGGTAAGATAAATTAGCCGAATCACAATTGTGACTTCAAATACTGTCCTGATATTGCATTTTGTGGAAATTTAACCTGTTTGAGATTGTAGATGCTAATAAGTAAAATGATATTTCTAGTAACAACATAAGAAATTAAACCTCAAGAGTTACCGTGGTTTGAAAACTAACAGCCTTCTGACTATTAACTTTCTAGAAGGAATCCGTCAAACTTATTAGCAACTTTGCAACATAAAGACGTAGATTTTTTATGAAAACTGTTAACAAACGTCCACTTTTGAAGTAGTTTTATTTTCATGTAGAAATATGATTCATTGTAAAATTTCTTGCATCATCTTGAGCGTACATTTACAACAATTCTTAGCTTTGGGAATTTATATTGCCTATATCTAAAGTGGTTCAATTAGTTTATATAACTTAAAGCATACAGTTGTTAGTACTGACTATATTACAGTATTGATCTTTAGGATTAATAACTGTTCATTGACTTTATCATCCAGTTTATTTTCGAAGATGGAAAAATAAACAAAGGGAAGATAAGAAAAGACAAATTTGGATTAATAATATTCTATATAAACAAATACAATTTCAGTAAGATAGATGTTAATTACGCCGAAGCTTATGTTATTTTTTCATAGTATAGTCGCCTGAAATCTTTGAAGTACATACCTTTGAATGGACACAAACTTGTCATGATCATTGAACTAAGTTTATTTACTTTTCTAGTTAACTGTAAGTACATTGAAATATGAACTGCATCGATATTAAAATGTCAAATAAATAAGTTGAATGAAATTATCATATCTGAATGTAGAATAAACTGTTGTATATATATTCTTCGAATCGCCCAATAAACTGTTGCTCCCTGATAATCGTAAGTTTAGTATACAGAGCAAGCTGGTATCAGCTCAACAGATGCTGACTGATAGGAAGTATTAGCTAAAAGCAAAACTCACTATACAACTTTTGGGCATTACGCTTTCGTAAATATCAATGTCTGCTATCAAGCCAGCTGCCAGAATGTTTTTATTGTTCATCTTGGTGTACTGAATGCATGCATATTATTGTAATTGTCTCGCAGGAGAATTATCACTAATGGAACACTTTGCATTTTTTAAATTACAAATCTACTGACAGGGAAAAAGCAAATTATGACAGAGGAGAGAAAAACATAGACACAATCTATACAATTTAAACTGGTTCAACCGTGTCAGGTGTGAGGCAGTTACTCATTGAAGACAATGGAAGGTGATCGCGCAGTATCATGGATTGGTTAAAGTTAGACATTAACACCGTTAGATGCCGGCTCAGTGATTTAGAGGTTAAGTGTTCACACGTAGGACCGGGGACCTGGGTTCAAATCCTACTTGCGGGATCGTGGATGCGCATTGGTGGGGAGTCCCATGCTAGGACGAAGCGATCACCTAATGCTTACAGGTTTTCAATAGTCGTCTAATATTCAGGGGTTCACGGTCTCAATTAAAACTTAACAATCTACTAGATTTTTCTAAGTTCATTTCTATATTATATTAACTATGTGCTATTCTAAATAATCAGTAAATACTAAAAGATTAATTTGGTCATATTTCAATTCATTCAATCTATAGTGATCAGATAAACACTGTCACTTATGATTCGCTTGATCATCTGAACGTTAGCACGAATAATGTTTCAATGAATTTAGCTTGGAAATTATGATTTGTATTCATAAAAAATGTCGTTCTCTTTAGATAAACATTTTCTTGTACTCATATAGATAAGTTTCACAAGTTGAAATCATGAGTCAGTTGAAGCTAGACCACCATTGAAAACCTGGAAGCACTGGACGGCCGTTTCGTCCTAGTATGGGACTCCTCAGCAGTGCGCATCCACGACCCCGCACCACCCGGGGCTCGAACCCAGGACCTACTGGCTTCGCGCGCGAGCACTTAACCATTAGACCACTGAGCCGGCATCCAACGGTGTTAATGTCTAACTTCAACCAATCCACGAAGTTGCGCTACCGTACACCATTGTCCTCAGTGAGTTCCTATCTCACAACAGACCTGGTTGAACTCCACTGGTAACGACTTATCACTAGAACTCCAGAAGTGTCTCCTGAAGTCAGTCACTAGTGAGCAGGTGATTATTATTATCAGAATGGGTTTTTGTGGAGATTTTAGAAATTTCACAAGTTGAAATCATGAGTCTAGCTTCAACTGACTCATGATTTCAACTTGTGAAATTTCTAAAATCTCCACAAAAACCCATTCTGATAATAGATAAGTTTGTTTGTAAAACAGCAACTATTAATAGTACTGCCATCCTATCCCATTTTATTCTCATCTTTACATCAATTATAACAATTGTTTTCGTCGATCGTTAGAGTGGATAGATAGGAATGAAATTTAAGTTGAAAATGCAATTCAGAAAAGGTAGAATATTGTAGTGCATACTTGTATTACTTACAGATAATGTATGACTGGTCAAATAAAGGTAAGCTACAAATAAATATTGGTAACACATTAGATAAATAAACATTTTATGTTGGAAATTCCACTCCATCGTAGTTTCAGTTACCACTTTTTCTTCTCATCTATTGAGATGTTTGTGCCTTAATTGACTCAAGGTGGTGAACAAGTCCCACATAAAAAACATAAACTGGTGTCGATCTTCGTTTACGTGTTTCAAGTTTTCAAATGACTTTATCGACTGTCTGACTCTAAGATGTCGTCCAAAACATCTGAATAAATACATATATGTTTATATTAACAATGTCTATGTGACTCAAGACTGCACATCATATGCGCTATCTGTTTTCGGTGATGGATTCACTGAGTTCGCTGTTACTGCCTTCAGTGATTCACTTTCAGTTGTATGTGGTGATTTCAATTCATGTGACTGTAGCTTCCTTACGTCACTAAGTCACCGAAATGTAATAGATTTTCCTACTCGTTTGGATGCTTATTTAGACTTCGTTTTCATTAATGATGTGGGTATATATGTGACTCGTAAACGTGCTCCATTGTCTAGCTCGGATCACTGTGTAATTCGTGTTCTACCTAAAGTATATGGAAAGCATGGGAAGAGTACACTCTTACATCAAACCAAGAAAGTTAAATATAGAGATTACTCAGAAGGAAATATTTGAAATCTGAAAAACATGTTTCGTACGACTAATTGGGAATTATTTACAGATGACTCACTAGAAATCACTACTGATGTTATCACTTGTTACCTTAAATTCTGTTTTGATATTTGTTGTCCCACTGAAATGATTTTTGTAAGTTTTGATCGACGTACATCTTCACAACTAAAACAACAACGGAGGGTGAAAGAATTTGCAAGGAGAAAAACCTAAATGAAGTTCATAAGCTAAATGGTCTGATAAACCTAGAGATTAGATGTCCTAACTCTATGTTTACTTAGAAACTCTTGTCTTGCAAAAACTCTCCAAGTATGTGGAATCTCTTTAAAGAACTTACGGGTGACAGACAGTTTAGGAGCGATAACCAGCTGAATGTTTGTGACTTAAATAAGTCTTTTGTACGTCAGTCATATGATGTGATGCTCCCTTTATCCACAGGTTTAAAGAATAGCTACGTTCCTAGTTTCACTGAAACTGATGTCCGAAGATGTCTCCAGTCACTTGATTCATCCTGATGGTATCCCAAACCTCCTTGTTAATAAATGTGCTGACGTCCTATGTTATTCGTTCACGACTATCTTTAACAGATCCTTCTCATCTAATCTCATACCGAAAATGTGGAGAATGATGAAGATAATCCCTGTACCAAAGAAAGTATCTGGTGATATGAATGTGAAATTTAGACCTATTGCAATAACTTCACCCTTCCTCAAAACAATGGAAAAATTATTGATACTTCCACTTCAACCTGCGATAAAAGAATACATTGATCCGTATCAGTTTGCTTACAGATGCAAAAGAAGCACCTTAGATGCTGTTGCTGTTCTGCACCACAATATAGTGTTCAACTTAGAAAAGGCTAAGAAGTATGTTCGATGTGCTTTTCTGGAATATAATTCAGCTTTTGGTTCTATACCAAGACAACGTTTAATTAATAAGTTAATCAGCTTCAACACTGAAAGCTGGATAACCAACTGTCTATGTTCCTACCTCATTGGAAGGGACCAGTACATTGTGTTTGACGAAAAATGTTCAGAGTCTCTACTGTCTCATGACGGTGTACCACAAATAGCTGTTCTTCCACCTCTTGTCTTTTTGTCTACATGATCTGCCAACTTTCAAAGAAAACACTTTTGTGAAATATGCGATTGATCTCACTGTATGTATGCCTATCTCTTCCCCACAATTGATTGATCACTGGGTGGTGATCAATGTCATGCTTGTCTAGTCCTTATTAGTGCAGATCGAATGCTGTCGATCGTGTTGCAATGTGGCCACCAGTCTAGGTGGCTCGACACTGCGGGCACTATGTATTGAGATTTAGATGGTGGTTGGAGGTAGTCAACAGGAAACCCTGGACCCGGGTTTCGTGCTATTTGGCACTCGTCAGCAAGGTGTACCTGTAATCTTGAGGGAACTGGTGCTCCCTGGCGGATTCGATCTCGTGTCACCCAGCTTCACAGTCAGAGACGTTACCACTGAGCTATCCGATCGAGCTATACGATCGACAACATTCGATCTGCACTAATAAGGACTAGACAAGCATGACATTGATCACCACCCAGTGATCAATCAATTGTGATTACATCTCAGTCCTACAGGAGGATAGTCACGGCTCGGATAGCTTAGTGGTAACGTCTCTGACTGTGAAGCTGGGTGACACGAGATCGAATCCGCCAGGGAGCACCAGTTCCCTCAAGATTACAGGTACACCTTGCTGACGAGTGCCAAATAGCACGAAACCCGGGTCCAGGGTTTCCTGTTGACTACCTCCAACCACCATCTGAAGCCTATCTCTTCCTCTTTACATCCCATAGTAATGAATGAGTTTTTGTCACGTATTGATTGTTGGTCTGTTGGTAATGGTCTCATTCCTAATCCGTCTAAATGTCAAGCTGTTAACTTTATCATGAGACATGAACGGCATCTAAACACCAGTTTGAGATCCCATAATGCTTGTGCCATTGGAGGCTCTTTGATAAGCACAGTGTCGAAGGTCGACTATCTTGGTGTTACCGTTTCTTCTGATCTCTCTTGGTCTTCTCACGTTTTATTGTTATCGAAAAAGGTTTTCCGTCTGACTTACTACATAAAGAGATTGTATGATCTTGGGATTACTCATAATTTACTCTTACAATTTGTCAATTCCTGCATATTACCTATTATTCTTTACTGTTCCCCATTATTCTTTCCCGGGTTTTTGAGAAAAGACTTTGCTGTATTGCGGAGAGTGCTGAAGGCAGTTAGCAAGATGTGTGGTGAATCTTTCGAGGTCAGAATTAATATGGTTGTGGATAGACATCTAAAGTCATGCAAACTCCTGACAGGTGTTATTTTATCAGATACTAACCATCCCCTTCACTCTTATCTTTCTCCTTGTATATCTTCTGGTAGAACGAGACGTAATTACATTAAAATCCATGCACGCAAGTAAAAGTATAAAAGTTCTATGATACCTTACCTAGCAAATATACTTTGTGGTGAACAGGTTGTTAGAGTTAACCTAGTCAATAACCTGCATTCTTAACATGTCTCTAATTTGAAAAGTAGCACAGTTTTTCGGTATTTTTAAACCTTTTTTCCCTTTTGTCTTCTTTACTGTTTTTTGTGTAAGAAACTTTTTGAAATACTCTGTGCTGAGAATTTCTATATTGTACCAAAATATAATATTGAATAAAGCCATTATTAATAAAAAATAAGAATTCCTACAATCGAAGAAAATATGGGATTCGAATCAACAGTCAGCCAACATCAAAGTGATAATCTTCAATACGAACGCTAAGACAGTCCTACTGTATGGGGCTGAAACTCCGACGACTACCACAACCATTATCAAAAAGGTACAAGTATTTATAAACAATTGTCTACACAAGGTATTCAATATCCGTAGGTCGGATACCACCAACAACGACCTACTATGGGAGAGAACAAACCAGTTTCGAGCTGAAGAGGAAATCGGTAGAAGACGTTGGAGGTGGATAGGACATACATTATGGAAATCAATAAACCGCATCACGAGGCAAGCGTTAACTCGATAGCCTGAAGGGGAACGGGGAATAGGAAGACCAAAAGACACATTGTGTCGAGAATTGTAAGGAGATATGAAGAGGATGAACAGCAACTGGAAAGGATTTCCCAGGACAGAGTTCGATGGAGGAGGCTGGTGGGTAGCCTATGTTCCTACACGAGGGGTAACATGTTTAAGTTAATAATCCTCTTCACCGCTTTATATCATTTACACGATTCTGTGCCAGAGTACAGCTAAATGAATACTCATTTAATATAGAATAATAAAGAGATCACACAAAAATTCTTGCAAACGTTTTCGTCATTGAAATCAGTAATCTGTTCGATTCTGTTTTAGAAGGAATAAATTTGTCTCTTCCCACCTTATCTTTTAGAAGAATGGTCAATTTTTTCCTTAGTCTTTCCGATGTTGATGGATATTACTCTAGATTTCACTCCTCCGATTGTGACTTAATATGCTTGTCCATCAAGTATAGAAAGATCATAACAAGAATCATACCTACCCTTAACCATGATCACCCTCTCACTACACAGATGCAGACTCTATGGAACAAAAATTGGTCTATTTCCACCCAATAAAGTTTTAAGAAATTTTATAAGTCAACAATTAAAAGAAATACTGTAAACTCAATTTACGTGCATTTCTCAACAAACTGATAATTGTAGAGCGAATTACAATTTACTTTCGATTTCTGTATGTACATCGTTTGCTAGTAATACTAAAAAACAATCACTTATTCATTCATTGACCTGTCAACTACCTCAGAGACTATCAAATGCATGCTACTGATGCCACGAAAACCAACATCATTCTAAATACTGAGTTCAGGGTTCAATGTTCCCTTAGAAACTAAAAATATCTGGTAAACATTTTTGAGATCACAAATTTATCTGTCAAACGACTACAATCGTTTGATCACCTTGGGGTAAAAATGAAAATGGAAAGGGAAGCTTTTTCCCAAAAGACGAATGATAATGCCTACAACTACTTCGTACTATATATTTCTGGACTGATCCAAATATAGAACATATGTATGGTGACCTTGCACAAATCAATATTCCACTTAATGATAATACTTGACAGACAACTGGGTTGCACTTACCGCATTTCATTGCAATAGAATGTGAATTTTCATGTTTAAGCCATCATACCAATAAGCAATCGATTTGTTATATTCACCGACTTCAGGTTCTAATTATTTTCGTTGAAAAACATGAATTTAAAAGTCCACCGTAAATTTTTCTCTTAACATGAACTGCTTCTGGCTTATTCTACATAAATATTTTAAAAGATGAACTAGGCATTTTTTACCCACTCTTAGTTACTTTAATAAATGCTCGGAATGTCCTGGTTTCAACATCCAGTAAAATCGTGTTTAGGAACTACAGTGGTGACACATACTACTTAGTATTATCCGGTTTTCAGCGGTTCAGCCTGTGACGAAAATCTTTTGAAAACTAATTTTCTAACGAATTTTGATAAAAATACCACAAATTACTTTTTATTTAAAATATACTTCAATTCTGAGCCTCACTACTTACCAACGTAGGGTGGACACATCGTTAGTCTTTGAAGTAAGGCAAACTTAATGACAAAGCAAAATCCTTATCCTTCTCAGCTAATTAAATTTGTTTGACATGGTAGCTCAAATTAAAATTTAGTTAAATCCTGATACTAACTCTTCATTTTGAACATACAACATAGTTACTATACGAAAACACCTAAATGTTTACAATGTCAATATATGTTAATACATGTACGAACTTATTGAGTGGAGCAAATAATTCTCAGCACATGAAAGGTCTACGATTCTAATCGATTTTTATTTTTAAATCTGTTTAGTCAAATTATCGGCCACACTGTTTAGTCTGAACTGAAAACACCTTGTTCATCTTTGTATATGTCTATCAATGCGTGATTGCTATTGTGCATGTGTTCACCATATATATATATATATATATATATATATATATATATATATATATATATATATATATATATATATATATATACATGCAAGCATGGAGACCCACATGCTTTATCGTGTATTGTTGGCCAAACATGCTGAAAAAATTGATTTATTTTCTTAAGTGAAAATCCAACGTAATGATACACTAGTCACAATAATGATATGATTAATAATCATTGTTAGTTAGCAATTAGAAACCAATAATAAATCAAAATATGTGTAGAAGTCTTTTCTATAGCTAACATATTTTTTTAAGATGAACTCTAATGATGTAAAGAGAGTGGCAGATATTCATACTGTGTGCCGGATAAAAATACCGTATTAAATATGATTTTGACATAATTACAATTATGATTATCATTAAATACAATTATGTGTAGGAACATTCTGTGGTTATGAGAAAAACTCATCTTTATAAAATAGAAATCAGAGATGGACTGTATTCGGGGTATTATGGAAAACCAGAGAGTGCTAGATATTTATTTCACCCAGGAACGGGGCTCCTGAGCGGTACGCACTCAACAGTGGTATTCCTGATGAGAAAAATCTAAGACGTGTAGAATATACAAATTAATTCTGTTTTCATAATAGTAAACTAAAATAAAATAAAAAAAGATTATAGTTTTCATTGTAATTTCTTATGTTTCAATAATAATGACAACAAATTCATTTTGAATTCTTTTCATCGTTACGATTCATACATTTCATTGTTCTAAATTCATTCTACATTAACCTAGAACAATACATGTTCAGCTAGATTTCGAAATAGAACAAAGATAACATCTACTTTAGATTTGCACAGTAAAAGGTTCATATTTCCTTATGTCAACACATACAGACAATTGTGGACACGTGTTTGACATGGAAAAAGTCGACATTATGAAAATAGAACACTGAAGAATAGAGGATTTTTGTCTATGACACTCAGGTCAGCTAGCAATCAATAAACAATGAAAAACACCCCATTTATTATCTGGTTAAAAAACCAAGAAACAACTATAAACTATAAAGCCTAGCACTAAGTCCAAAACTGAAGACCATCAAAAGAAACACATGAATAGTTAAAAGTTTTGAAAAATACCCACAACTTTTTCTTTATTTTAGAGTAAGGGCTGATGAAGAACGAATCAAAAATACGATATTGACAGAACAAAGTGTTTGCAATTTTCAGAGAAATACTCATCTCGCATATATCTTAAGTTTGTGTTGATGTTGTCCGGGAAAAAGTGAAAAGATCATACAATAACACAGGTCAGATATTTTAACTTCAAAACTCCGTCTAGAGCCATACAAGATTGTAGACAGTAAAAGCTGAGAGGTAAAATAAGTCACAACAGACTGAAAACAAGGAATCTTATCAAAATACAGAAGCAAGGAGATCTTAGTAGATGTGAGAACTATAGAGGGGTAACACTACATTCAGTGTCAGGAAATTTTCCCACAATGTTGCAACACTCGATGGAAAATTCAATAGACGCTCAACATCAAATCAACAAACTGGCTTTTATTGGAATCAATCATGTATTGACCGAATCGCAACAATGACAATCACTGCTAAACAATAAACCGGATGGAAGACATTACGATATATCAACTTCCTTAATTGCAATAACGTATTTGATAGTGTGGACAGAAAATCCTTATGGAATTTTCTTCGACACCATGGAGCACCTGAGAAAACCTTCACCATCATACGGAACTTGTACAACCAACGGAGTTGAGAAATTGTGCATCGAATAGGAAACTCCCACATACATTTCAAGTGGTGACTGGTATCACACAATGCAGCCTACATTCTCACTTTCTTCTTTTGGTAGCTGTTGACTGGATTATGAAAACTTCCACATCTCACGAAAAGCATGGGATTCAGTGGACATGTTGGACACAACTGAGTGATTTGGACTTTGTGGATTACTCAGTACTGTTATTCCATACACACCAACAAATGAAGGCGAACATAGCGTATCATGCACCTCCACAGAACTAGTCTTCAAACTAAAACGTGGCATCAGTCCTTGAAGTCACTAACTTCTGGTCTGAGACATGTTGGTAGATGCAGACTACTTGGTTGGGGTCCGCGTGACTATCGTAACCAATTGTTGGACACTCTGGATGACATGGCTCAGAATCGATCACAATGGCGTAGGTGTATACACTCTCTGTCTTCCCTTAAACTGAGATTAAAATTGCTTCATATCCTTCTTTCTACCAACCAATTTTTTCTTCCTGTAATATATCCTTATATGCAACCTTTCTTTTATATATATTACTACCTTTGAAGCAACTACTTCTATGAATTTGGTGTCTATCTTATTGTGCTAATGAGGCATTGTAACTTGGACCGATGCATATATGTGCCTGGTCCTACGTTGAAGCTGACTGACTTACTGATGGCTCAATATTCATATGGACAAAAGCAAAATCCTGAAATACAACACATCCAGTACCAACCAAATCACACTTGATGCTCTACTTCTGGAATAAGTGGGAGCATTAACGTACCTATGTAGTACTACTGGCAAACAAGAAGGATCTGATGCAGATGTGAGGAAACGAGTTGGGAAACTCAAGAACATCATCCCTATAATTGAAGATCATCTGGAACTCGAAACATCGTTCACCCAACACCGAAGTCACAATTTCCAATACCAACATTAAAACAGTTCTCCGGTATGGGTATGCAACTTGGAGAACTACAACAACCATTAACAAAACGTGCATTTACTCATACACATCTGTCTATGAAAGATAATCCGGATCGATTGGTCAGAGACCATAAGTAATTATCTACTCTAGGAAGGACCAAACCAACTGTCAGTTGAGGGAGAATTTATGTAGAGACGTTGCGCAGGTGTATAGGATATATACTGTGGAAACCATCAAATTGCATCAGAAGGCAATCTGCAACTCGTAATCTTAAAGGCAAAAGGGAGAAGAGGCAGGTCAATGAGCACATGGAGCTGAGAGCTGGAGACAGACTTTAAGATAACGAGTAGTAGTTGGCAACACTTGGGAAGGAGAGGTCAGGGCAGAGATGTTCGCCGATCCTTGATAGAAGGCCTATGCGTTGAGTGGGACAACAACCTTATGTAAGAGAATTCTGAATCAAGAAATTATGAAAGGTACGTTACACTACACCATTCAAAATCTCTTCTTCCTTATTATTAGTTTTCTGGAAGTAAGCGTTCATTTATTCGAATTTTAACGACATAACGGTTTGCCAGAATGTTGTCATATTCATGAATAGTTTAGTAATTACTGAGAATATTACAAGTTGTTAATAACCAACTAAATACTTGTATGTATGACTTCAAGTTTTTATACTATATTTTATATAATAGATTCGTTATTTTATATTTTGTTTTCACTTCCCTTATCATAATATTAAGATTTGATATTCAATGAATAAAAATGAATGGTAATTTCGAACTTGAATGAATGTACACAATGGAAAATGTCCAAGCTGAAAATTGTTCGCGTAGAAGAACTTTTGAGAGAGAGAGAGAGAGCACTTTTATTCATAAAATGACAAGTGCGTCGTTGCTTTAACTGGATTTATCAATTGATTTATCTCGATTTCTGATACCCCTAGTCTTTGCTGTATTATGTTGAGCATGTGAATATTAATTAGAAAACGGCCTGTTGGTGGATCAATGATAACATGTTGCTGAAGTATTTATTTGTTAAATTACACTTGAACCTTCAACAAGTTCAACAAATTGCTATTGCCAAATCACAGTGTTCGTTTCGTTTATAGATGTGGTCTTAAGTTATAATGAATTTATAAAACAAGCATGTACAAGTTAGAAATTGAACAAAATGCTCTATTTACTGAAAATTAAATGAGTCATAATTTCTATTGGTTATAGGTGTATTTATGAAAATGACCAAGGTGTTTATTTCTTTAATAAACGGGGTCGTGAGGATTATTGAAATTTTTAGTCTTACATCAGAGACCGGCTTTTGTAAAAAGATATTAACAGGCAAAAAGTATTGGATAACTATTTTACCTGATCATGAGACTACACAGAAATACTCCTATTTGGAGCGAAACAGTTTTCACAGATGATATAAGATGATCATCGCACTAAACCGTGAATTGATCAAACCTAGAACTGTAGACAGATGGATATCAACTCAATGATC
Organism: Schistosoma margrebowiei; assembly: GCA_944470205.2. Lineage (NCBI taxonomy): Eukaryota > Metazoa > Platyhelminthes > Trematoda > Strigeidida > Schistosomatidae > Schistosoma > Schistosoma margrebowiei. Next base: position 32,902,245 of record OX104024.1, on the reverse strand, counting down.
CGAAACTTACGTATCCACCAAGAGCCCTGAGTATTCTGGGTTAAGTCTGTGGTGGGATCATAAGTGTGAAATGCTGATGCGTCTCTTCATATCAAAGCTAAACAGTAGTCCAATGCTACTTGGTTTCTGCTGATTTTCTAACTTAAGTCATCCTGTGATTTAATACTACAAAATAATGTATATATATGCTACTGATGCTAATACTAGACCTCTATTTCATCTGTCTGTAGCATTATTTTACTTCATAGTTTAATATCGTGATTTCATTTAAAATGTTGACACGATTTGGTCCTAAGAAAAACTGAAATAAATCTCTGAAGTTTATTTTACCGCAAACTTTCACTGGGTGGAGACATATTTTTATATTATCCGGTAGATCAACTATAAAAGATAGATTTTTCATCACATTTGCTGATGTATTTTATATACTGGAAGTATGAAGATAATATAGAATGTACAGGAATTTGGGATATAATTGTCCTAATTCAAGGACTTTATAGGTTGAAGTATAAGTTAGTTTATTTGCAGGAATTTTTTAAAGAAATGTTTACTGTCCTTTCATTTCACACTCATCAAATTCAAATGTCTTTATCACAACCATTTACACTTTATGAGTTTGATTTCAGTTTATTATAATTATGGGATCATAAGTGCAGTTCAAAGATGACAATTCGGAACTGTGAATATTTAGGTGACACATGATAGCTGGATCTAAAAAGAGAGATGTGTAATGAAACTGATATGAATAATAATCAGACGAGTATTCTGGGTCAGTGATTAGAAAGCTAGTCAGTCATTTATTAACAACGTAGAACCTGGCAAAAATATATAGCGGTCTATTTAACTGCATATATACAGAGAAAGGTGAAATTAATAAAATGAATAACGAAGAAATTGAAATAATAGTTTCGGGAATGATAGTATGAAAGAAAATATAGTTTAAAAAAGAGTGAAGTAATAAGATATAAAGCATGATCTGACCGTTGTTGCTACCTTGACATGGTGGTCGGTTATGCCTGTCATGATGAACCAGTCGAGCTATACTGGCTGGAATAGTCGTTCCTCAAGGTCTTACCATGATAGGCAGGTTGGTTGAAGAATGCTAAGAATAAAAGCAGCAAGGCCAAGGTCCGAAGGCGAAGCCGTACTGCTGACTGTACAGAGGTGTGAAGGCAATGGGGTGTTTCCTTCAAACAACCAGCATAACAGAGTTGCTGTCTTCCTACAAGGAAGGGTGGGGTTAGAAAAAGTCAACCCTAAAAATGCACACCTCGTCTTATCCCACAGATTTCCGTCTCCAGTGGTAAGGTTCGAATAAGTACGGAGCTAACACGGAGATTACTCACAAAGAGGTCGTGTGCGACGGACCTCAAGGAGTTGTCCGTTGGGCACTGCGGTCACGCTCTCAGGTCACTTAAGACCACGTCTGACCCAATTTCCTTTTAAGGTACTACAGAAGAACCGTTCCACGGTGTGGACAACCGGGAAGTGATAACCGCCATCATACTTCTAACAGCAATCAAAACCACTGTATTCATAATCAACCTCCCTCTTCAATTGCTATTATTCCTCCTACATCGACTATCAACTTTAAACTTTCTCTTTTGGCTTCCTTCCCAAGTGTCATCATGACAAACGATTCTAGTGCGCGAAACACTGTCCCAGGTCTGATGAAACATCGCTCTAAACTACACATTGGAGACTTTAACGTACGAACCCTCTGTCATATCGGCCAGCAGACCTCATTGGCTAAAACCCTAGAATCTCGTACCACTGACGTATGCTGTGTCTCCAAAACGAGGAGCCGACGATACACACCATCTGTGTATCTGGCAACCCAATGGCTAGTTCTCGTGGACTGGTAGGTGTAGGTATAGCACTGAATACGAGGGCAGAACAAGCACTATTAGAATGGATCCCCGATAAAAGTCGCCTATTTGCTGTTCGGCTAAACGGCTCCGTAAGAATTCGGAAGGATAGGGACAAAAGTCGTCGCCTGGGCGCAGAAAACTAAATTAAGAAGACCATTTAGAGTTTTACTCAGTGATGAGGATGCCAAAAGTCTACATCATGAACAACTGAGGTCACACTCAAGTAGTTCTGAAAACGACGCTGATCCAAATGTTGCTTGGAATGATATACGAACAGTTGTGGAAACAGTAGCGACATCTACTAGTGATTTAAACCAAAGGGTTACGATAAACCAATGGATTTCTACTAAATCTTTTGCAGTGATAGACTCTCGTAAACTTATCCCATCGTGCTCTAAACACGAAGAAGAGTGAAAATAAATCAGATATACGTTAACCAAGAGTCTAAGAAACGAATGTGAGCAACGAAAGCAAAAGACATGGAGAAGGCAGCGGCTGTAATTAACATCAGATAGCTTTTCAGACTAATAAAGGAAACTGGAATTAAAAAGTCAAGTGTTTACAGCTTCACTTATCTTGGAAGTCTGATCAGCAATAAGGGATTGGTGTTTGATGAAATCTCTGCACGGACTCGGAAAGCTCGTTTGGTCAACTCACGTCACCTATAGAGAAGGCGAGATATCCGTCCATCAAATAAGGGACGAGTATACTGTGCGGCAGTTCGTTCTGTTCTACTTTACGGCTGCCAAACGTGGCCACTAAGAGTAGAATATACTCGTAGGCTATTAGTATTTGACCACAGATGCCTTAGAAATATTTCTGGCATCTGCTGAGATCATCGTGTGAGTAATAGTGAGGTTAGAAGTAGGGTATTAGGAAATGGTGGTAAATCAGTTGATGAGGCTGTCAATCTTCATCGACTGAGATGGTTGGACCACGTGTTACGTATGCCTGGACTCCGATTACCACGACGTGCAATGCTAACCGGTGTTGGAGACGGATGGAAGAAAGTTAGGGGCGGCCAAACCAAAACGTGGCATCAGTCCTTGAAGTCACTAACTTCTGGTCTGAGACATGTTGGTAGATGCAGACTACTTGGTTGGGGTACGCGTGACTATCGTAACCAATTGTTGGACACTCTGGATGACATGGCTCAGAATCGATCACAATGGCGTAGGTGTATACACTCTCTGTCTTCCCTTAAACTGAGATTAAAATTGCTTCATATCCTTCTTTCTACCAACCAATTTTTTCTTCCTGTAATATATCCTTATATGCAACCTTTCTTTTATATATATTACTACCTTTGAAGCAACTACTTCTATGAATTTGGTGTCTATCTTATTGTGCTAATGAGGCATTGTAACTTGGACCGATGCATATATGTGCCTGGTCCTACGTTGAAGCTACTGAGTGATAAGATCTAGTCGAAATGAATAAATCTGAACCACTGAGACGGATTTTGAGCCATGACACACAGCGTCCTCGACCACTGTTTATGATTATTGCATGGATTTCAATCGTTTTAACTTTCTAAACAACAAAAGTTTCCTTTTGATGTCAGCCATTATCCCTATTAGGGAGAAAAGTACTGACATTCTAAGTGAATTCAAACATATTTCATCAGTACCAACGTGAAGTCCAGGGTTTATTAGCTGTTTTACAACACAGTTGATGTAACTGGTATCAGAAAATTGCTGAGATATAATTACGTGACTTATCTATGCTTTCGATGTAATTGTATGTTTGTGTATATTTACTCAACAGTCAATTATATGTCGCTTTAATGTTAAAGTAAAGGATACTAAAATTTAAAAACGAATTGCTGACTCATCAATGTCTGCCAGTTTATTTATTTATTGGGTAACAACAGAATTTGTAATTGTTTTCTATTATGTTCACAACAGTAAATGTAACTTGTAAGTTATCAGTAAAGGTTAACTTTCTACAGTAAATTATGTTGGTGTCAAATAAAACAACAGGTTAGCCAATCAGAAAAATTTAAGTCGGAGCTTACTATTCCTTATGAAATACATATTTTCAGTTATTTAAAAAGTTAATGGGTATTTGGTTTTCAGAACTAAATGTTGAGGCATCAATACAAATGGATTTGATATAGGGGGCGATGCAAGTTAAATGACAGTCGAAATCAAGTATTCTTCCCAAAGTCCTAAATTACAAATTTGTCCTATTTATCTCTGTCCCAACATAATATGCAATTTCAGATTAAAAGCTACCACTTTTTACCATATCATGAACTCGTGATAGCCTTTAAGTCAGAAGAAAAAAAATGCAGAATGGATATGTGTGCGTGTGCACAAAATTTTGAATTCAATATTTATCCGTGTTTATTTCTGACTCCTTTTGCTAATACTTGTACTTTTGGAATGACTTCTTTGTCTGGCTGTTTGTCCATCTATTTGTCTGTCTGACTTACTAAATTAGACAGTCAATCTATCTAATGATTAAGCTTTATTCACACTGTTTAACTACAATAAAGAAGTGGGGAACGAAGTCCAACACGATATTATAAGTGCCCAAGTTATTTATTAAAACTAAAGTAATTAACAATCACACTAAAAGAGTCTACGTACTGCGTAAATGATTGTCTCCAACCGATTTACTGGTGAGACAAATTCTATGGTGAAATAACATAAATTCTTATTGGTGAGTTCAAATAGTAATGATTAATACTGCAATTTCCAGGGTAAACCCTTTTAATGAGTTATCTTCCTTGATCAGAATTGAGTTTCCAACTATGCCTATCGATTTGAATATACAATCAAGTCAGTACGTTAAGGTAGCAAAGCTTTGGGTATGAACCAGTATTACCAAGAATGTACCAGAATGACCGCACAATAGGAAAAGTTTCGTTGTTTAGTCTAAATAGGAGACATGATTGACATAGTACACTTGCAAACGTCCCGCTTATAAGCACTGGGTTTCTGCAGGTTCCTTACAACTCATTGAAGCCTGTCGGTCTACTCAGGGTGACCGTGAGTTTGACCATAAACGAAGGATGTTACGTAAGGAAATTGGGCAAAGCTTGCGTAAGGACCGAGAAGCCTGGTGGTCGAAGCGTGCTAATAAGCTGGAAGCAGCAGCTGCATCTGCTAACTACCGGAAGCTCTTCCAACTCATCCGAGCCACTGGCATCCAGAAGTCTGGTGTGAGTGAAACAATCTGCGAGGATGATGGGATGCCAATCACTAACATCCATCGACGTCTTGGACGATGGGCAGAATTTTTCGAAGGGCAATTCAACTGGCCTGCTGCTCCGGCAACATCGATCAGACTGTCCTGCCCTCCATGGCCGGTGACGACTGATCCACCAAACGAGGAGGAAGTCCGCAAGGAACTCCAACTCTTGAAGCGTTACAAATCACCTGGCCCAGATGACTTACCTCCGGCTCTTTATAAAGATGGTGGTGACTTTTTGACTAAGGAATTGAAGACGTTGTTTACAAAGGTGTGGAAGCTAGAGAGTGTACCAACGTCATGGAATGAGTCGATAGTTGTCCCTATCTTTAAAAAGGGTTCACGTCGTTCCTGTAACAACTATCGGGGGATAAGTCTACTTCCGATTGCGTCCAAGCTATTGGCTTCCGTCATACTTCGTAGGTTGTTCAAAACCCGAGAAAGATTGACTCGCGAGGAGCAGGCTGGGTTTCGTTCTGGTCGAGGATGTATTGATCATATCTTCACCCTCCGCCAAATGTTAGAACAACAACAATTGTAGTGTTTCTTGACATCAGGGCTGCCTTCGATTCGTTGGATAGGACTGTTCTCTGGGATTGTCTATTGAAGAAGGGTGTGCCTGAGGAGTTTATTAACATTCTAAAAGCCCTATATACAAACGCCTCAGGCAGAATGAGGGCATACAACCACCTCTCTCCATTGTTCCATTCGAGTAGTGGGGTTAGGCAGGGTTGCCCAATCTCACCATTCCTCTTCAACTTTGCCATCGATGACATTCTGGAAACAGCTCTGATGAATGTAAGTAATGGCGGTGTGGATCTGTTGCCCGGAGAAAGACTTTTCGACCTTGAGTATGCGGATGATATTGTCTTACTGTGCGATAATGCCCAAGCCATGCAATCCGCACTTAATCAGTTGGCAATCAATGTCCGTAGGTACGGTGTATGCTTTGCACCTTCGAAGTGCAAAGTACTTCTACAAGACTGGCAGAATTCTAATCCTGTACTCACCTTGTTTGGTGAGCAGATAGAAGTAGTCGAGAAGTTCGTGTATCTGCATAAGTGCAGGTGGGGGTCGAGTGATGAGATCAATGCACGTATAGTGAAAACCAGAGCGGCTTATGCCGATCTGGGCCACCTTTGGCGCCTTCGTGATGTTAGTCTGGCTGTAAAGGGTCGGATCTACAACGCGTCGGTGAGAGTAGTTTTGCTCTATGCTTGTGAAACCTGGCCTCTCCGAGTTGAGGATGTTAGATGACTCTGTGTTTGGTCATCGTTGTCTCCGAAGGATTGCTGGCATCCAGTGGCAACACCATGTTAGTAATGCAGAGGCTCGGCATCGTGTGTTCGGGCACAGAGACGATAATGCCACCATCTTGAAACACTGACTTCGGTGGCTTGGGCATGTTCTACGAATGTCGCCCCAGAGAATTCCACGTCGTGCATTATTTGGCGACTCTGGGACTGGTTGGAAGAAGCGGAGAGGTGGTCAGTGCATGACATGGTGTCGTGGTATGAAAGAAAGTTGCAAAGGACTGGCTTCTGTTGGTCCTTCACGACTCCCTGGTTGGGGTCCGAGAGATGGTGCTACACAGTGGCTAGAGACGTTATCAGATATGGCTCAGAATAGAAGCCAGTGGCGATCCTGCTGTAACCTTCTTTTACTTTCTTCATAAAAAGTGTTTGTGTCTCCCTTACGTGAAAGATTTTTTTCTCCGATTGCACCTTTCCGTTCCCTCATTACTACCATACTACCTTACACCAAACTCTTCGTTATTGTTCTCGTTTTTTTGCGCTCCTTAGCTTTATTTTTTCTATTTCTCTTCGAATTCTCATTGTTTTGTGTGGCGCATATATATTGGCGCTCTCTTGTACCAATATTCATGTGTTCAAATAAATAAATAATATATAGTACACTTGCAAGATTGGGATTGGTGACTGATTACCTTAATCCTTTGGTGGGACATTTCTTCATGTTATTATTAGGAGCAACGCTTTTTAGGTTCCTTTGATTGAAGATTACTATCACAATTAACGATCTCGACAAAAACAGTGAGCTGCTTTCGATTCTAATAATTATTCAGAAATGAGGCTTTGATGTTTATATATTTTGGATTATTAATTTGAAATTCCCACTTGTTCTGGGAAATATCATGCAGGTTTTTTAGTGTTTACGATGACAAAAGACTAATAATTTAACAGTAACATATCTGATATCGGACAAGGCTCATAAGTGCAGAATTTAGATAATCATATAGATTTGCAAGGTTGATTAACAGTATATAAACAATTTATATTTTATAAACCTAAATTCCCAGGATATCTGAAAGACTGTAAGCTATTTGTCGAATTTTCTGTGGTACAGAAACATATTTTCGATACGTAGGACTTATGCACTATAAATATTTTACGAGGATCAACAAGTAAACAGATTTTTAAGTGGAACTTAACCTAGTCATTTGAACTTTACTTTCAAGACACTTTTAAATAAGGTGGATGGGTTTAACCTGGATATTTAATTAAATTATACTCTTTGTATGGTTCAACACTGCCTGAAACCATTCTAAGTTTACTGTCAGTCTCAAGGTTAGGGCAAGAGGAGGGTTGAGTGTAGCGACAGATACCACACCTCGTAAAAAGAACGTTACTAAAATACCATAATCAGTGTCTAAACTTCTGGATGTGTATTTACGTATGTATCAGCTGATATTTTCTGCAAAGTAGTGACATTTATTATTATCTCTATGAATGTGAAGATAAGGTTCATTAATTAATCAAGATGGAACCCTGATCTCTATAGACTAGAATCTAATACATGCCCCTACTTTGCTTATATCTCATGGAGATAATTTATTCCTTTACTTGACGTCAGCCCATTAATCTTATCTATAGTACACATATTAGAAAAATGTTCAATGTGCACTTTACTGAACTGATGTATCGTTTTTAGTGTTTTTGGTATGTGGCAGAGAGATATAAGATCCGGGTTTTGTCCTAGATGGATTAGGAAACGTTAGTAGCTACCCGGGCTCAATAGATAACATGTCGGGGAGTTTGAAACGAAAGGTATTGGGTTCAACTTTCAATGTGAACATTAACACTGGGATACATGTATTTCTAACCGATGGTTCCGAAAGTAGGGCAAGACTCGCTCCCTGAATTTTACTGTTATTCAAATGTAGAGCATACGCAATGTTTTATGAAGATGCTGCTCTCAGGACGCACGCATGACAACAGGGACTGATCACGTTCAGTCGTGAATATCAAAAATAGTAAGCCACAAATCCTTATATCATTGTTAGTTTGTATTTGTCATTTATTCAACCACACAATAAAGCAAACATCTGCTAGTATCGAGCCCATTACTTCCATATACATATTTCAAAACAGTAAAAATGAAACATATTCATATATTTTAGGAAACTCTAGTTTAAAAAACAGCCCAGTAGAGAACTATTTATTCGAAAAGTATTTACAAATATTGACGGAGAAAGTTCGACTGAATAAAAATCATTTTGGTAAGTAGAAATCGAAAGGGAAATCCAATAATATGCTTTGACTTCACAAAAAAAACAGTTGATATTTAAGAGACAAAGAATCGATTATTTACGAAGTCTTTCAAGAAGATTATTGAACAACTCTTGGAATGAGACAATCACTGTGTCAGAGGATTGAAGTCCTCCATCTGGGTCTATGTAATTATAAAATGAAGTGAAAAAATAGCGTTATATGAAAAAACACCAACACCTGAACTTTATTGGTAGAAAATAAAAGTTAAGTCTGCCTTCTTACTGTTGAGTATTTAAAAATAAATTTTACACATATTGATCACTAGTTATTGTTTTGTATTTGTAAGTCTTTATCTAAAAACTATTCGGTTTCTGAGGTCTTATGACCAAAATAATGGATTTACAGCACGACAGAAATTTAGTTTAATAATGAGTATTATCTCAGGTGAATTGGTCGATATGGACAAATACCAGACTCGATTTTTCATGCAATGAAAGTTTCAATATCAGTGAATTTTTTAAATGCCACATACCGAGAGTGGAAATTAATGAAAAACATGTAAATAACATTTATGCAACTCGCAACACCGACTTGTGATAACTTCTTTTAAGGAACAAATCTTACAACAAAGTATGGTAGAATTTGGCCTAAACATACAAGCTCTTTCCTGATTAGTATCGTTAAAAAGTGTTTCGCTACTTCAAACTGACATTTTAATCGACTAGAATTCATACTCAGGTAAAATTACAATTAAGAAACCCATTCAGCTCTAAGACATCTTGTTTGTACAATAACACGCGATCACATATATAACTGGGGTATAAATATCTTGGATTATAATAACTACCTATTGATTATAACCCAGTGAATAAAATTTATGTAAAGTACGTATTCACCACACTAAATAAGCGAAATCAAAAACTATATATATATATATAAACATTACAATGACAGAATAAAACTCCATTTACAGGAAGTGGATGAGGGGAGTGTGAAGGACGAACCAGTACAAAAACAGATTTGGCTGACAGCCAACTATATGAAATTGAAGTTGATTGATTTTCATATTTCGTCTAATATAAGCATTTACACGTGAACAACGTTTTTCCTCATCAGGCATAGTTCTGTTTATTTCACAAACGCACTTACATTTGAAAGGAATCAAGGATATTAATTAGGTTACTGAATGTTGATGGATCTTACTGAATTGTACTGTAAGGAATTAAACCGTCTAGTAGCATCCTATAAGCAAATGAAACTGAAGTTTTTTATCTTTTGAACATCATGATGTTTTAAACCACAGATTTTGTGCAATTGATTTACGAGATATGGAATAATGTTATAAAAGGTTTTACGATAAGTTTATGAATCTGCCAAACTTGTTTCAACAAGAAGTTTTAGTCGAAATTTCACAGATACAACTGGATATGAACAGATAACAGTAATGAGAAGAACAACTAACTTTTTGAATGTTGGCTGATGAAGGAATTCGACTCAGCTAATTCGAATGGGCACAAACCTTCGTCAAGAGCTCTGGTTAGTCTAGGATCAAGTGGTAAACGACCAATTATTTCAAGATCTGAAAATGATGGATCATCAGCATTTTCATTGTGTTTCATGGTAGATAGTGAGCTGGCACCACCTGTGAATGATGGAAATAATGGACATATGTGTTTGCAAGTTGGACATACAAATTCAACCATATTCTCCACGACCCCTAAGATTGGGATAGATAGTTTCCGACAAAAATCTATTTCCTGAGAAGATAAACAATATAGACGAGATCTAATTAGTAAACTTTGTAAAAAAAGCCAAGTAGGTAAAGGGCCCACGGTGATTTTATGTCTGTATAAAACAAACTATGTTAAGTCGACACATTAACCTTAGATAAATATAAAAAACGACTATTATACATTCATGTAATTTATCATCGCTGAAGTCTGAAATACTGTATTTCTGCTCCTTTTAACCTTAGCTGAACTCATTCTTGACTCATTTATAATAACAAATGAACAGCATTTTAAGTCACTATCAATTTAAACTTCATAACTATTTTATTTACTCATTTAAATTATATAAATTCTGGTAAAATAGGGCACTGAAAGATGCTCAAGGCAAATGAGTCGGTAATAACAAAGCAGAGGCCGGAAAAATCAATTAAAAAAACGAACAAAAACAGCACTTAATTAGAGACACACCCAAGAAAACCTTCTTCCCGGTAAGCAATGTTTTCATACTATTTCAACGTGTGATTAAAAACTACATCAGGATCTCACCCAGGAATCCGTGATAGACTGACAGATGACACCTTTATTTTATATCACACCATTAATTCACAAGCTAACTGACTCGTTGCCTTTTTACCCAGTTCTAGAGCTGGCCAATAAAGTGAGATATGGAAGTTACTAGGATGACACTTATAAGACATAATTAAGCCACGGAATTCAGTGTTTCAAAACAGTCACATTGATTAAAGTATCTTTACCGCACACAAACACACTTTGCCAAACGCCTATATAGCTAACATGGTGTTGTTACCGCATGTGAGTAATCTTTCAGAGATCAAAGTGATCGAACACAGAGACGCTGAAGGTTTTCAGCTCAATGGGTTTATGCTTTACAACTATAGAGCAAAGCTGCGCTCACTGGCATGTCTTTATTACCTGATGTCTTACAGTCAGATAGACGTAACGATGACGCTAAAAACAGACTAGATTGGCATAAGTCTCTATGTATTTTGCTAGGGGTAGATTGATTTCATCCCCATGCCACCAATACTTACACGAATGATCAGATATACGAACTTTTTGACTATATCTAACGTTCGTCACAAAGAGTGAGGGCAGGAACAAGCTTCTCGTAGTTTTGGAGAAGCACATTCCTATTATCTGAAGTCACTTTACTTATATATGAACCACTTTTTGAAAACCAACTAGATACTGCTTCTATGATAAACATTCAAATAGTAACTTCATTTCATGGGCTATTTATATTTCATTATTCTTTATTGTAGAGATATAAGTTGAGAGAATTTTTCAATTTTTACTGTTTGCAGTAAACCTGAATATCTTATGTTTAAATATATTTAATAAGACCATAATAAATTATTTGTTTGATTTAGTAAAAATCAAGTGCGATGCAGTGGTTTCAATTGAGACCAGATCAGACTTACCAATTTGTTGATTTCTTGTTATACCTGAATGACACTACTCTTATGATACTCTTTATTTATCATCAGATATAGTATATTACAGCATACAAAGGTAGACATTGTCTGGTTCTTATGTATATAATTAATATTGTATTCGATTACTATACTATTTGGTTTACTTTTTATGTCTCTTAGTCAAAAGCATACAAATATATATTTTGTCGGTTTAATGCATATTGCGCCGTTGCAGCAGTTTTTTAATTTTACCTTCCTCTCGTAGTTCCCACACAATTTTATCGCTTATGAATTAGAGAGAAATATTGAATACGATCAAGATTTGATTCTATGTGAAAAGGAAGAAAATATTTCCAGTTATAATACGTTAACTTAAAACAGATTACACGGAAATCACTCCGTTGTTATTGAATTTTGTAGTAAAGAAATGAGTTTGAGTTCAATAGCTCTGAAAAGTCCATCTAGTTTCGAACTAGTGATTATGTGGATTTAAGTCGTTTAAATAATATTTTCTTGTAGAATCGAGACAATTAAGCAGCAAATAAATTTTAGAGAACTGCGGATAGCAACAATACAGTTTCTTAATGGAGTTTGCTCCTTTAAACGTGGGTACTGATTGGCGAATTTTGTATAAAACGGAATAAAATACCTTGGTTTATGAGCAGCCTAAAATATCATCAGATGGACAATTTTCTAGAATCGTAAACCTTGAAATGGAATGGAAGTATATTTCTGGCTATTTTATTGTATTATGAGAGAAACAACGAATGCCTTCGTTTAGCTTTGAAGAAGTTTGTAGCACAAAGCTCTAGAAGTAATGCCAGTTGCGGTTTTTTTAACAACCATAATGTAGTTACCATACTAAACATCGAATTCTTATGGAACATCAAACCAAGAAAGGGATGACTCCCGCTTATTTTATTTGTACACTTATCAAATTCGTAAACATACATTTGAAAAGGTCACTTTATAATGAAATGGGAATGGTATATGATTTATATGTCGACACTGCAAATAAAATAAGTAATAGAGTAGATACTTATATAAAAATACATGTGGATAATTTCATAATCAACTGCACATATTGTTGTAACTGTAATCACCTGAATAACTTATTCTAAACAATATAAACCAATAATTTACATTAATCACCACAATAATTAATATAACCTGTTGTATTAAGAATTTTCTGGTTAGATGGAGTAGAAAACAGTGAGCCAAATATGCAATAAAATTAATTTACAGAATAAGAATGATTAGTCAGTTAGTAGTGTGATAATTCCGTTAAACAAACTTGGTGATTTTATCTACATAGGATTATGACGGTAGAAAGATGTACTAATGTGCAGCAGGGATTGATTTATTGTTAGTATTGAAAATTTGGTACTCGATAACATATATGACTGATCGAGAAAAGCTTTTAAAATGCTACCACCTCGGACAGCAACATATCGAAGTGCTAGAAAAAATTTCACCCAGAAAAACTTAATAGTCGAAGAAGAGGCTTGGGACAAACGTGCGCTGGATTCTTGAGATAAGATGAAGGCAACAAGGTGAATAGCAGGGTTATGATAACCACATGGACCCCAACCAGATAGTCTTCATCTAATTGCATAGCTCAGTCCGATAGTCAAAGTTTTCAAGGACTGATCACGTGGCTTGATCTGACACCCCTAGATTCTTATCAGTTTAACCCTACACGAGCTATCATTGAGCGTCGAGGTAGGTGGTGGATGGACATAGATAATACATGCTTCAACAACATCAACCGATGGACATTGGCCATCTCATTAATCGATTTGCCATCCTTACCGTGTGCTTGCCTTATGTCTACTTCCCCATTACTCACTCAGTGGTTTCCCAACATAAAAGAACAATACTTCAAGGAAACCTATGACCGAGTACTGGCAACCTACGAATATCCTCTATTCATGATGGCTATGTTCCATACCCACAAAGTAGGATGAATGAAACTGCTGCATAGTAAACTCGTCCTTTGGTATGTAAACGGATATCACACTTACTCTACGAGTGACACAAGTTAGCAAAAGCCAACCGGGCTCTCTGAATCCGTGTCAAAATCTCGTCAGACACCAACCCACTAGGGCTCGAGCATCGGATTAGCCTTGAAACTGATATTTCAACACTGTTAGTCGAACTGATTTCTCTGTGGTTATCACAAGAGTAGTTTTATCCTTTCTTTATAAACCGCAACGGTCGGCCATCGACACCAGTGAGGTGGGATTACATCCAGTTCCCGAAAGTCAGCTACGATTTTAATCAATCTAACTGCTAAAACTTGACAACTACACTCAAAGATTTTTGAGGCTGATTTGTCTGAACCTGCTGCATTCCCTCGCTTTAGATTCCTCATAATCTTTTGAAATAACATTCGGTTTTATCCCTTACGCCAATGGAAAACTAACTTCGCTTAGACGAATATCTGCACTAGATACCCTGCTATAGTCTATTCTACAGGACTTCAACAAAACTCGAGTCAAGAACACGTGACTGGTCTAACTAGAACATGGGTTTATTTCTACGTCAACAACCGACAATAATAGTAACAACAAGGGTAGGAAAATATACAACATTCGTAATACCTGTCAGACTAAGTAGACAATCAATCACTATTTTGCTGACCCACACACCTTTTCAACTAAGAGTTGGAGAGCTCATGTAAAGTCAGCATTCAGGTCGCTTAAAGATGATGGATGACAAGTGTGGCTGAGGGCCTGTTGAACTATTCTCTAAAGTAAATAAAAATAATATATTTGTAATATCCTAATGAGTAGAAAATCTAATTTTCTACTCATTGGGATATTACAAATATATTATTTGTTATTTTATTTATAACAATAAACCCAATGCTCAATTTATTCGAAATTATCAAATCAAACCTTGGTAATGATACCTATATTCTCTAAACTGTTCTATCCATCAGAATTATTATATCACATTCCCTTGTACTAATTCACATTGACATGTTTGATTCGGTAACTGTTTCTTTACTCATCATCAATATATCTTCCGTTATATGATGGATGATACTAGCAGCTACCTCCACTAAAGGGCTTCCGAGATAGGGTAAAATCAGAAACATGTTCTAGGATTTTAAAATATACAGACATGCGAATGCCGGTTACATAAAAATGAGTCTAAAATACAAACTAGCATTCAGTAGTGAAACAGGTGACAAAAGGTCAACTTAGAGCACATGTGAGAAAAAGGATCAATTTAATTAGCTAGAGTAACGAAATTCGTACAATAAAATAAGTTACTAACAAGTAATATAATATAATTACATCTCAAAGGTGTTATACAAACCAACGTAATTTCTGTCTTCGCTTTTATTTATTTATTGGAACACATAAATATTGGTACAAAGGGGTATGGAATACATATGCACCATACAAGTCATTTGATTTGTGTATGGGCTGTGACACTGCCCAGGGGCCCAGACCGTAGCAGGTCTTCTCAGGAAGAATAAGTTAAAATGCTACCAAAACAACATTTGTATTTTTCAAGTAGTCTGCCTTTATTGAGATAAAAATGCCTAAGAAATAGAATGAACATCATTTTTTGAAGACATTTCACAAATTCGTTTATCACTAGTAATGAATTGATCATCCGGAATCAATTTTGATAGAAGAATAATGTAATATGAATAGATGATTATCAAAGTTTAGTCATAACATGCGTTGGCGATGTATTTTGTGCTGTATCACTTGGGGCTGTGAAACTGGGACACCATGAATATTTCAATCTTAGTTACTTCTGAGCTGAGATCAAGTTTATTATATGATAGGCCTTTTGAGAATATCTTGGGAATTCACATTAGATAATCAGAATTAGAATGAAATAACTAGGATAAAAAGTATGTTAGAGAATTTCTAGATACGTAATTCACTTTGCAAAATTGATGCATACAAAATTAATTCAGCAAGGTTTACCAGTGGCAGGACACGTCAGTGAATATGAAAAATAGGTGTATTGGATTATTGATTTACCCACTAAATACAAAGCCAATGCTGATTTTAATGCGTTTTAAGTGATCAGTGGAATTAATTACACCAGGAGTATGGACATTACCTAAGAATAACATTAAATGATAGATTTCAAACCGAGTGTAGTTGGAATACGTGGAGCATTGAATTACATTCGGTAGTTGAATGATACTTTATTTGATGTGAGAAATGAATAAGTTACAAGTTTAATCAGATCTTCAATAGAGCTTTAAACAGTCTCCATTTAGTTCAAGTGGATGAGCGTGATTATTATTTGTCAGTATTTGAGTAGGGGTGTGAACTATGTCAATGGTCGAAGTAAGGCTGAAAACTAGTTGACAAAAAATTTACATGGAGAGCCAAATGCGTAAGGTAGACGACGAAAATGAGACATGGAATGCATCTTGGACATGCTTTTTCCTCCAGTAGAACTGATCAATGTTCTTAGATAAAAGTGCTCAATCTGAATAATTTGGAAGGTAAAAAAATATCTTATAAAAGTTCCGTGAACTGAAAATGAAAGTAGTTCTATTGTATCTCATTATTTATCTAATTAAAACGTAAAAGCTTGGCACGATAAAAGTACCGCATCTAATTAGTTAGATAGGGTTCACTGTCTACATAAGTGCTTAACACGCAAACACTAGTTTTAATGTAATGAGTATGAAAGGGAGACTTATCTTCAATCAGATTATGAATAAAGTTTCTAAAACATTGCTTATCACCTATAAAAATCTGTTTACATAATGACTAGTTGAGATGTAATTACAGAATACACAAACAATTGATCCGATTTTTATGAGTTGAAAACACTGAGCCAGGTGAATGTTAGATATTCAAAATTTTAAGAAAGTTATGTGACGATATAGGATTAAAATACTATTTATAGGTGTCAGTACCAAGGTTTGATTTGATAATTTCGAATAAATTGAGCATTGGGTTCATTGTTATAAATAAAAATAATATATTTGTAATATTTATTCTCTGAAGAAGTGACTTACACGAAGTCACGAAACGTCAGAAAATCCAATTTTCTACTCATTGGGATATTACAAATATATTATTTGTATTTAAAATACTATTGTTTAATCAACACTTACATTATCATAAAGAGAATAGTAATGAAACAACCAAATTAAGTTCAAATTGTGCTAATAGAACATTCAATTATTTTACTTCAAAGCTTATGTGTAACCTGCCAAAACAGACGATTTGTATCATCTATAAAACGAACAACCCAATTGTTATATTCTTCATTAGTATTTCTCGACTCATAAGCCATTACAATTTGCTAGTAAGTGATAAAATAAACGAAATAAAATATTGGGAGAAACAATTTCTTGGATTTGCAGTGGCAGGAAAAATGAAGAAGAGATAACGAAAGGTGACATAGTAGTGTATTATTTATCACGCGGTTATGTTCAAAGACATTTTTATGATACCCATACTTTTTCTTACAACTTGGTTTATTTATTTATTTGGACACATGAATATTGGTACAAGAGATCGCCAATATATATGCGCCTTGGTGGTGTGATTGGGACATTAAAGAGAAAAAGTCACATCAAAGGGCAGAAACCTACCTTTCTTACATCACACAGAGATACTTCCTGAGGTGTAGTGATAATTATTGCTCCGTCTAAACACTCAGCAGCCTGAAGATACTGAACAACTGAGAGATGTTCATCAGATGTTCCTGGAGGAGTGTCTATGATTAAAAAGTCCAAATTAGTTCCTTGGTCTAGATTACTATCTCCTTCGGTCCACGCGACGTCAGTGAGGAACTGGCGAATCAACGTGTTCTTGCGAGGGCCACGCCATATGACTGGGTGATCAGGACTGGGCAGCAAAAACCCCATAGACATCAAACAAAGATTTTCTGTCACAAAGACAGGAGACCAACCAGATTGGCTTTGGTGTACCTGAAATGAAACTTTTCATTCACAATGCTTCTCAAGAATAATTAAATGTATGCACTTGGAAAGCCAACTGATAACATGGGCAGTGCAAATTACAAATACTGAAATGATAGATGGGTTGGTTAACACTAACGGAACCAGTGAATCGAGAAAATTCACACATTACATAACTTCCAATGCTCACTAGGTTGATAAATCTGAACGATTCAATTTAAGTTGAATATTCTGTGGAAATAGATTTTCTTGAACACTTAGTAATAAATTAACCCACCTTTGTGATATAAGAACCAGAAGCCTCGCCATAAACCACATATATTATTTACAAAAGGGCTGTAAAGGAATTACTTATTTCTATTAAGTGTGAGCAATTATAATTTCTTAGTATCTTTTAGTCATAACTGAAACTAAATTTACGTCAGATGTTTTCACAAGAGCTAACTTTAGTTTGTTACCGTCAACTTGGCTTTTCGTTTTTACTGGTAATATGTAAGCACAAACATAATTGAGGTGACATGGCTTGAAATCAGTCGCAATAGAGCACATGCATTCACTCATTTTCTTGCCTTAGATCACAAGTTTCTAAATTTGTCATAAATTCCTTTTCCACCAATTTACATTCTTTCGAAACGTATCTTCGATATCTAATCTTTTCTACTACCACTAATACTGTTATTTCCTACACTATTCTGATAAAGCATAGTTCTGATGTGTGATTTACTTGAACGCGGTACATGGATGTTCCCAGGATATATGTTGTCAGTCAGTCAGTCAGCTACAACGTAGGACCAGGCACATATATGCATCGGTCCAGGTTGCCATACCTCATTAGCACAGCAAGACGAACACCGGATTTATAGGAATGGTTAGGTTAAATGTTGTAATATATAGGAGAAAGATTGCATATAAGGATACAGTACCAGAATATAGAATTGGTTCGTAG
Organism: Schistosoma margrebowiei; assembly: GCA_944470205.2. Lineage (NCBI taxonomy): Eukaryota > Metazoa > Platyhelminthes > Trematoda > Strigeidida > Schistosomatidae > Schistosoma > Schistosoma margrebowiei. Next base: position 32,883,635 of record OX104024.1, on the reverse strand, counting down.
AAAGAAAGATATGAAGCGATTTTAATCTCTTAGTTTAAGAGAAGACAGGGAGTGTATGCACCGACGCCATTGTGATCGATTCTGAGCCATATCACGAAAGTCACGCAGACCCCAACCAAGTAGTCTGCATCTACCAACATGACTCAGACTAGAGGTTAGTGTCTTCAAGCACTGATGCCACGTTTTGGTTTGGCCGCCCCTAATTCTCTTCCAACTATCTCTAACACCTGTTAGCATTGCACGACGTGGTAATCAGTGTTCAGGCATACGTAACACGTGGCCCAACCATCTCAGTCGATGAAGATTCACAACCTCATCAACTGATTTACCGTCATTACCTAATACCCTGAGTCTAACCTCACTATTACTTACCCGCTGATCCCAGCAGACGCTAGAAATATTTCTAAGGCATCTGTGGTCAAATACTAGTAGCTTACGAGTGTCTTCTACTCTTAAAGGCCATGTTTCGCTGCCGTAAAGTAAGACAGAACGGACTGCTGCACAGTATACTCGTCCTTTTATTGATAGACGGATATCTCGCATTCGCCAAAGGTGACGTAAGTTGACAAAAGCCAAACGAGCTTTTCGAATCCGTGCTGATATTTCGTCCGATACCAGCCCATTATGGCTGATCAGACTTCCAAGATAAGTGAAGTTATCGACGCGTTCGACTACTTCACTCCCTATCCTCAGTTCAGGTGTTGATGCAGGCCAGTCCTGAAGCAACAACTTGCATTTAGAGGGAGAGAAGCGCATTCCAAACATCCTGGCATTGTTGCTCAGTGCTACCAGAAGACCCTTCATTTTGTCAGTGTCTTCACCAAACAGGACTATGTCATCTGCGTATTCTAAGTCGGTAAGTGTACCTCCTGGTAGGAGATCAATGCCTGAGAACTCAGTCGATGAAAGCGTTATTTCCATCAGTAGGTCTATGATGAAGTTAAACAAAAATGGGGAAAGTGGACATCCTTGACGGACACCACTTGAGGTTACAAAAGTAGATGACAGTTCGCCATAAGCTCTGACTCGACTAGTAGTGTTCGAGTAAAGAACCTTTACAAGGTTTATGTACTTCTGGGGTACGCCTTTCAATGACAGACACTGCCACAGAATCTCGCGGTCTACTGAGTCAAATGCTGCTTTTAAGTCAAGAAAGACCACCATCGTCGGACGCCGATAAGTATGCCTGCGTTCTAAAACCTGACGAATGGTGAATGTGGTCGATGCAGCCACGACAAGGTCTGAAGCCAGCTTGATTCTCTCGTGTTTGCAGTTCACGAGTCTTAGTTAGGCGTCTGATTATTATTGAGGCTAGTATTTTAGATACTATATTTGTTAAACTAATCCCTCTGTGGTTGTCACAAGATGATTTTGATCCTTTCTTATATATTGGGACGATAAGTGATTGCGACCAGTCAGATGGAATAACATCTAACTCCCAGATCTTAGCTAAAATATTAGTCAACCTAATCGCTAAAATTGGACCACCATCCTTAAAGACTTCTGGAGCCAATCCATCTGGACCAGCTGCCCTTCCTCGTTTCAGATTAACTATAGCCTTTTGAATTTCTGCTAGAGTTGGGGGAGACAGATATGCGTGGGATAAGGCGAGGTGTGCGTTTTTAGGGTCGTCCTTTTCTAACCCCAACTCTTCTTGTGGGAAGGCAGCATTGCTGTGATGCTGGTTGTCTGAAGTAAACACCTTACTGCTGTCACACCTCTGTACAGTCAGCAGTACGACTTCGCCTTCGGACCTTGGGTTTGTTGCTTTTAGTCTTACCGCTCTTCAACCGACCTTTCTGACGTGGTAGGACCTTGAGGAAAAGTTGTTCCAGTCAGTATAGCTCGGTTGCTTCATCATGATAGGCAAGCCCGACCACCAAGTCAAGGTGGCAACAACGGTCGTTGTGCATAAGTGACTGTCGTCTACCTTACTATTAGATTAGCTAGTTTCTGTTAACAATCAGACTACCAATAGTAGTGTAGATTGGAGGTGATAGGAAACAGAAATGTACTGGCTAATATTCTAAATATTAATTGTGAGGAATAGCAATAAACGTGTTTGTCTGAACATCGGTAGTTTTAGCGAAACAAGAACCTAAAACATTACAGGTTGAAAGTTTAGAATTTAAACTGTTGGATTATTACTTAACTGGATTAGAAAATAATGGTGATATTTGAATGAGGTTGAAAGTGAATGGAATGAGCTACTAGTCGTAAGCATCGAAATATATTTTTGTTTACTTCTCCATATTTTGTTTGATCCAAATTTGCTTGGTGTAATTGTAGTTAGAAATAAACCTATGAAGATCAACTGATAGTTATATTTTATCTATACGACGGAAAAAATTATTGACTAAAGATCAATATTATACTTGTTTAGAGACTGAATCTTTCTGTTTAGATTACTAAGAGTAGTATGTTCTTTTATGAAGTATGTTTAAGAGAGATACTTGCAAATTATCATAGCAGAAGTAAATCGAACGAGTGATTATAAAGGTTTACGATAATTAAATTAAATACGAGGAAGAGTTCCATCAATAAAACATTGGTAATAACTAAAGTTTAAGCGAAACTTTAAGAATTTAAATAAGTGGGCTAGAAAACGATATTTGTTAAATTAATTAGACAAGTACACAATAACAAGGGATACCTTTTCATCCATGCAACCGAACATACATGGAATGGAAGGGCCGCACAAATCAAGATCAAGTAGTCCAATACGATAAGTTTCATTGCAACCATTCACTTGACTGCGTTCACGCCTGCTTAGTCCCCTAGCTAGACAAACTGAAAGACTACTTTTCCCAACTCCACCCTTGCCAGATAGAATAATAATTCTGTGGCGAACTGAACCAAGACGTCGTTTTATGGAGAGAATCGTATCTGGTTCACGTTGAGAAAGAGGAAGTCTGGCTTGTCCACTTGAACACAAGGATCGATTAGGGCAACCTTCACATGCTGAGGCTTTCCCGGCTAGATCACTTTGTGTACCAGGGCAGGGAGATGGGGCGTCTAGTGGAACATCTGACATTCTGGAGGTTAAGAAAAGGAATTTTACCATATATATATTGTACAGAAGCAAAAACGAGAAATTTTATCTAACACTCAGTTGAAGACATGAAATCAGAATTTTATATACGATCATCAAAAGGTTCACTAAATACATATCGGTAGGCAAACAAATATCTTTTACAGGTTGATCGATAATTTGAGTACCAGTTGAATTCCTTCAAGCACTGTATAAAATAAGGGCACACAAAAACTGAGGAACAGTCATACACTAGTATTAGCATGGGAGCCAGCCGTTCAGATTACTGAACTATGATTTCGAGTATTTTCAGCTAGTGAGTGGCATGTTGCTTTAAAATGTGGGATACTTTGGTGACAATATCTTAGAGACATTAAGAAAAAGCGTACTGATTTCTTGGTATTTCATTTTACTGGAACTGAAGTGATTAGTATAAGTTTTTAAAATTTGTCAAATGTTGGAGTATGATTGATGCTGTTTTTAAACTTATATGCCTGAGTAAGCGTTATAATACAGTTCTTTACTGTCAATAAGTAGAGCTGAATAAAGCGCTTCTATTTAACGCAACAATGTCATCAAAGTTAAATAATGGAAGCAGGTATGACCTTATTATCACTTTAAATTGACTTTTGTATGCAATTGCTTAGGTAATTGATATAAAGGAAGTACCTGATCTCATTTAACCATATCTTAATATAACTGTATGCTACAATAAGTTTATTTAGATTGTTGTAGTTTTATTATTATCAATCCGTCGTTCAATACAAGCTGAGAGGGCATATATAAAACTCCAGTTTATTCTATACTAACTTCTTGAAAAAATGCAAAGTAGCAGTTTAAATTGATTACCAAACTATGTTAAATGATTGACTTCTTATAAGATGAGATTTAGTCACATATCTATTAAATGTTTGGTTGAACTATTTTGTTTATTAAAACACTTTTTAGACAGATTGTACCAGTATTTATACGATGATACTCAAAATTAACAATGCTAGGTGGGAATGAGTAAGTGATCTATAAGCAAGATAAAGATTCGCTGGTTGCTCGAATCTCTGAGTAACACATACCAGAAACTGACAGAACATAGATATTTAGTGATAAGTTGAAGCCATATAAATACATCATGATTTTTACAATAACTAGTGCCTGTTGATTTAAAAAGTTGTGGATGATAAGATTGTACTCAATAGAATGTAATTACAGCCTGGAAAACATGTACATTGATTCAAGTTGCCATATCTCATTAGCACAGTAAAATGAAATTGTCAAAACGGAACCCAGAGTAGAAGAGGTAGAAACATTATAAGTGGTAGTAGAAAAGATTAGATATCGAAGATACGTTTCGAGAGAATGTAAATTGGTGGAAAAGGAATTTTTGACGAATTTAGAAACTTGGAATCTAAGGCAAGAAAATGAGTGAATGCATGTGCTCTATTGCGACTGATTTCAAGCCATGTCACCTCAATTATGTTTGTGCTTACATATTACCAGTAAAAACGAAAAGCCAAGTTGACGGTAACAAACTAAAGCTAGCAGGGTTATGATAACCACATGGACCCCAACCAGATAGTCTTCATCTAATTGCATAGCTCAGTCCGATAGTCAAAGTTTTCAAGGACTGATCACGTGGCTTGATCTGACACCCCTAGATTCTTATCAGTTTAACCCTACACGAGCTATCATTGAGCGTCGAGGTAGGTGGTGGATGGACATAGATAATACATGCTTCAACAACATCAACCGATGGACATTGGCCATCTCATTAATCGATTTGCCATCCTTACCGTGTGCTTGCCTTATGTCTACTTCCCCATTACTCACTCAGTGGTTTCCCAACATAAAAGAACAATACTTCAAGGAAACCTATGACCGAGTACTGGCAACCTACGAATATCCTCTATTCATGATGGCTATGTTCCATACCCACAAAGTAGGATGAATGAAACTGCTGCATAGTAAACTCGTCCTTTGGTATGTAAACGGATATCACACTTACTCTACGAGTGACACAAGTTAGCAAAAGCCAACCGGGCTCTCTGAATCCGTGTCAAAATCTCGTCAGACACCAACCCACTAGGGCTCGAGCATCGGATTAGCCTTGAAACTGATATTTCAACACTGTTAGTCGAACTGATTTCTCTGTGGTTATCACAAGAGTAGTTTTATCCTTTCTTTATAAACCGCAACGGTCGGCCATCGACACCAGTGAGGTGGGATTACATCCAGTTCCCGAAAGTCAGCTACGATTTTAATCAATCTAACTGCTAAAACTTGACAACTACACTCAAAGATTTTTGAGGCTGATTTGTCTGAACCTGCTGCATTCCCTCGCTTTAGATTCCTCATAATCTTTTGAAATAACATTCGGTTTTATCCCTTACGCCAATGGAAAACTAACTTCGCTTAGACGAATATCTGCACTAGATACCCTGCTATAGTCTATTCTACAGGACTTCAACAAAACTCGAGTCAAGAACACGTGACTGGTCTAACTAGAACATGGGTTTATTTCTACGTCAACAACCGACAATAATAGTAACAACAAGGGTAGGAAAATATACAACATTCGTAATACCTGTCAGACTAAGTAGACAATCAATCACTATTTTGCTGACCCACACACCTTTTCAACTAAGAGTTGGAGAGCTCATGTAAAGTCAGCATTCAGGTCGCTTAAAGATGATGGATGACAAGTGTGGCTGAGGGCCTGTTGAACTAATCCCTAAAGTGTGTTGTGAAACAGACAATTTCCCTTGGGTCGAATATTTAGAACAAATAGGTCATCAGGATAACCAATATTTTATTAAAATTTTCAGAAATCCCAAGCAAATAATAAAAGGGAAATTTTTATTTCTTTCCTTAACATCGGGCATTCGGGGATATGCGTAATGTAGACAACACCCAACTGCGTCACAAGGCAAGTTCTTATCTGAAATCCTTGAGGTCAAAGGAGAACAGGAAGACCAAAGAATACATTATTCCGAGAAATGGAGACAGACATGAGAAGACTGAACAACAATCGGATAGAACTAGAAAGAAGGGCCCGGGACAGAGTGGGTTGGAGAATGCTGGTCGACGGCCTATGCTCTATTGGGAGTAAAAGGCGTAAGTAAAAAAAAGGAAGGAAAGTAGACAATTTGACCACATTACGAGGCTAAAGCGATGAAATAGTGGTTTTTCCACATTATTCTTTTATAGTTGGTGTAAAAGGAGACTTCAGGGACGTTTCTCCATTATTCCCCTTATTTTTTGACGGAGTGAATTTATTCTGCGTTTTTCGGTTGCTTGGATTACCTTACAGTTAGGCTCACAAGTACACCCAGGCAAAAGTCGACATCATGAACAACTGAGGTCACACTCAAGCAGTTCTGAAAACGACGCTGATCCAGATGTTGCTTGGAATGATATACGAACAGTTGTGGAAACAGTAGTGACATCTACTAGTGATCAAAACCAAAGGGTTACGATAAACCAATGGATTTCTACTAAATCTTTTGCAGTGATAGACTCTCGTAAACTTATCCCATCGTGCTCTAAACACAAAGAACAGTGAAAATAAATCAGATATACGTTAACCAAGAGTCTAAGAAACGAATGTGAGCAACGAAAGCAAAAGACATGGAGAAGGCAGCGGCTGTAATTAACATCAGATAGCTTTTCAGACTAATAAAGGAAACTGGAATTAAAAAGTCAAGTGTTTACAGCTTCACTTATCTTGGAAGTCTGATCAGCAATAAGGGATTGGTGTTTGATGAAATCTCTGCACGGACTCGGAAAGCTCGTTTGGTCAACTCACGTCACCTATAGAGAAGGCGAGATATCCGTCCATCAAATAAGGGACGAGTATACTGTGCGGCAGTTCGTTCTGTTCTACTTTACGGCTGCCAAACGTGGCCACTAAGAGTAGAATATACTCGTAGGCTATTAGTATTTGACCACAGATGCCTTAGAAATATTTCTGGCATCTGCTGAGATCATCGTGTGAGTAATAGTGAGGTTAGAAGTAGGGTATTAGGAAATGGTGGTAAATCAGTTGATGAGGCTGTCAATCTTCATCGACTGAGATGGTTGGACCACGTGTTACGTATGCCTGGACTTCGATTATCACGACGTGCAATGCTAACCGGTGTTGGAGACGGATGGAAGAAAGTTAGGGGCGGCCAAACCAAGACGTGGCATCAATCCTTGAAGTCACTAACTTCTGGTCTGAGACATGTTGGTAGATGCAGACTACTTGGTTGGGGTACGCGCGACTATCGTAACCAATTGTTGGACACTCTGGATGACATGGCTCAGAATCGATCACAATGGCGTAGGTGTATACACTCTCTGTCTTCCCTTAAACTATGAGATTAAAATTGCTTCATATCCTTCTTTCTACCAACCAATTTTTTCTCCCTGTAATATATCCTTATATGCAACCTTTCTTTTATATATATTACTACCATTGAAGCAACTACTTCTATGAATTTGGTGTCTATCTTATTGTGCTAATGAGGCATGGTAATTTGGACCGATGCATATATGTGCCTAGTCCTAGGTTGTAGCTAATTGACACATAGCCTAGCTAGGAAAATAATAAGGTTGTTTGCTTTTATCCTGAATGTAATTTGGTTGCTAGGAGAGAGTGCAGAGTAGCGTTCGTAGTGAAAACTACCCAATCTACTTTTTTGGGGTTTTCCAAAAGTCATGCGAAATATGGTTGTTTTTCCCAGCTTGGTGTTTTTGTGCCGTTTCTCCAAATCTTTATATAGCGGGTTCCTCAAAGGTAACCCAAACTGTGGGAATTTTCCCTCAAAATAGGGAGATTGGGTGGAAAGGAGGAAGATAAGATGAGCCAACGACCAAGGAAGAGCACATAATAATAATATTTATTTATGGATGGGGTCGGAAAATAACCCTTAACACAAACCTAACATTAATACAATCTGGAGACTGGAACTAGAAGTAGGTAGTATGGTCGTAAAGAGGTAACGACCCAGTGGCACCCTACTTTGACCAAGGTTACTGAGCACTTGAAGGTCAAACTGTCGTAAACCGATTTACGCGTCACCTCGACAAATGGTAGTGGTTTGCAGAAGTGGTCAAATCAAGACAATTATAATTTTGATTTGAGTTCAGTGGACTGCAATTAAACTCAACTCAATTTCGTAAACGTGACTATTATATTCACTATCTTCGTAAGCAATGGAGGTATGATTTCCTCGTTCTGCCCCCCCCCCGCTGTTTCTTTTGTGTAGCTGTATAATCCACCCAACCCAACGACCTAGGGCTGAAGTTTTCTACATCATTTCTAATGTTCACCAGGTGTGTTGTGCCCATAAATTTCAGTCATTTCCCGTTCATCTAGCAGATACTTTTTGATCTCTAACTTTCATAATATGTGAGCTAAGTAGCGCATGTCCACCGAGAAAGTGAAGAGACTAGGTATAGCAAAATAACCATTGAGGACGTTACCAATATGCTTGAGTCCCTATACAACTTGGAGTTATTTCTGTGTGAGGTTTATGTGAGATGATGACTGTCTTATACACTAATTCACCCTTTATTTATGATTGCAGTATATTACACTTACGTTCGTTCATGGTTTTCAGTTTTCAAGCACCAATTCATATCTAAATGATAGAGTAGGTTTTGGAGAGAAGCATATCACGGATACTCACTAACTGAAAGCACTTTCGTCTGAAACACCTGAAGATCGCACAGGTATTCAGTGTTTGACAAGGCTTTTACCAGCAACGCCTAGTATAACTCGTACCCACCAAGAGATATCAAAAGACAGAGTCGAGGAGTTCGGAAGAGTGTATTTGGCGATAACCAATATATTTCTCTGCCGAGTGTCTGACCTCGGGTTTCCGAATAATCCTCAATTCTTAATGAAGCAGAACATCCGAGTCTCAGTAGAGTTATCATCTCCCATGCACTTGTTCATATCTGACTCCATTTCCCAACGTAATGTGTTCTTTCTCTCTCCTCTTTCCCACTTCCTTCAGGATTCCAAATAAGGACGTGCCTTGTGATGCAGGTTGATGATTTGCCCAATATGTATAACATCCATTTCCATCGTCTTTGCCTAATTTCCTCTTCAGCTGGAAGCTGGTTTGTTCTCTCCCCCCGTAGACTGTTACTGATGGTGTCTGGTCAATGGGTGTTGAGTATCTTGCGTAGACAACCATTTATAAATACTTGCACCTTCTTGATGATGGTTGTAGTAGTTCATTAAGTTTCAGCTCCTCACAGTGGAACTGTCATGATGTTCGTATTAAACATTCCAACTTTGACCTTGGTTGACAGTTGTTTTGAGTTCCATATGTTCCTCAATTGTAGGGATGCAACCCTTGCTTTGCCAATCCTCGCCTTGACGTCTGCATCTGATCCTTCTTGTTCATCGATGATGCTGTCCAGGTACGTGAATGTTTCCACATCTTCCAGAGTTTCACCATCAAGTGTGATTGGATTGCTGTTATATGTGTTGCATTTGAGGACCTTGGTTTTCCCCCTGTGTCTGCTGAGGCCTACTGATGCAGAGACTGTTGCTACACAGGTTGTCCTTACCTGCATTTGTTCGTGTGTATGCGATGGGAGGGCCAGGTCATCTGCAAAGTCCGAATCGTCTAATTGGTTCTGAGCTGTCTGTGCTTTCCTTCAGATGTCGATGTCTTCATAATTCAGTCAGCCACTAGAAGGAGGAATAGACAGGAGAATAGACAGTCCTGTTTGACACCAGTCCTTACTTGGAATGCGTCTGTCAGCTGTCCTCCATGCACGACGTTACACTGTAGTCCGTCGTATGAGTTCCGGATAATGTTGACAATCTTCTCAGAAATTCCATAGTATCGAAGAATTTTCCATAATGTTCTTTTATCTACACTGTCAAACGCCTTCTCATAGTTAATGAGGTTGATGTATAGTGACGAGTTCCATTCAACTGATTGCTCGGCGATGACCCGTAGTGTCGCAGTTTGGTCTGTGCATGACCGACCCTTACGGAATCCAGCCTAATGATCTCGAGGTTAGGCGTCTACTGAGTCTTCCACCCTGTTCGTTAACACCATGTTGAAAACGTTTCTTGGTACTGACAGTGGTGAGATGCATCTTTTGTTCTCACATTCACTCAGATCTCCTTTTTTTGGAATCTTGATGAGGTATCCTTCTTTCCAGTCGGTCTGCAATTGTTCCTCCTCTTAAATTTTCCTGGATAGAAAGTGAAGCATGTTTGTAGTCATTTCGATGTCCGGCTTCAGTGCTTCAACTGGTATATTGTCAGGTTCTTCTGCTTTCTCGCTCTTGATTTGTTGGTTGAGTAACATCTAGAGAACGCCTGTGTGTGCTACTTCGGTGTCCAGTGAATTCAATGGAGCTGCTCTATTCAAGAGTTCCTCAAAGTACTCTAACCATCTGTTCCTCTGTTCATAAATCTCAGTGATTGACCTATCTTCTTTGTCGTTGACCAGTCTCTCTGGTTTACTATATCTCCCTCCTAGTTTCTTTGTTGTATCATAAAGCTGTTCCATATTTCTTTCTCTTGCAGTTTTTTCGCTGTCGTCGCTAGTTCTTCCACGTATTTCTGCTTGTCGGCTTTAATGCTCTTATTCGCTTGCTTAGTTGCTTCTATGTACTCAGCTTGTGCTTGGACTTTCTCCGCTCGTGTTGTTAATTGTTGTCTATTTGTTTTTCCTTTCTTTGATCTTGTCCAGTGTTTCTACAAAGATCCATTCCTTATGATGGTGCTTCTTGCAACCTAGTACCTCCTGACATGTTGAAGTTAGTGCCCTTTTAATTCCTTTCTGATTGTCCTCCATAGTAGTTTGTTGTTTTACTTTCAGCAGATCTTGTAATTCTTGGAACCTGATGTTGAGAGTTATCTTGAATTCGTTGATTTCTTTAGTGTCTCGAAGGAAGGCTGTATTGAACCTTTGTAGTGCTGTTCCCCCAGTCGTCCAGTACTATTCTAGCTTCAGTTTCATCTTGGCTACCACCAGGTGGTGATCTGAAGTTATGTCAGCTTCTCTCCTGGTTCTTACATCTTCCATTGTCCTTCAGAATATTTTTTATTGATGCAATTATGATCTATCTGCTTCTCTGCGGTGTGGTCCGGTGAGATCCATGTAGATTTGTGTATACGTTTGTGTGCAAATATTGTGCCGCCTACGGCCAATTTATTGAATGCACATAAATTTGCGAATCTGTCACCATTCTCGTTTCTCTCTGCCAGTCTGTGCCGTCCCATTATATCTTCATATCCGGTGTTATCTATCCTAACTTTGGCGTTTAGATCTCCCATCAGAATGGTGAGGTCCTTTCTTAGGCACTTTGCTATGATTGATTGCAGCCTATCATATAACTGATGTTTATCACCGTCATTGCCATCATTGGTGGGTACATAACACTGGGTAACATTCATTGTAATTCCCTCATTCTTTGTTTTGAATGATGGTTTGATGTTTCTCGATCCGTGAGATTCCCGTCCTGCGAGTGCGATTCGTGCCTCTTTGGAGAGCATTAGAGCAACTCTCTGAGTATGTGAAACATTTTCCTCTTCGTGACTGGAGTACAACAGCCGATCTCCCGTATCTAGTGTTTGTTGTCCAGCTTCGGTTCAATAAGTTTCGCTTATTCCGAGAACCACCAAATTGTATTTCTTCATTTCCGTTGCTATGTGGCCGGTCTTTCCGGTCTCCCACATTGTCAGGATGTACCATGTACCCACAAAAATTGTTGCTCTGGTTGTTAGAAGGGGCATGTGCCTTGTAATCTATGAAGAATCTCGGCTTTCATCCTGAGGCATCATAGTTCGTCTAAATAAGACCTCTAACTCCCAGGGCACAGTTTAAATTGTTTAAATTATTTTTTCTGGTTAGCGTCTTCTAGCGAGTTAGTTTTCTACGCGACGGTATCGCTAGCCACATGCCCAACCTTCCTCCTTTACCCGGGCTTGGGACTGGCACTATATCCGAAAGAGCTACAGGCGGAATTGTACAGAATTGTAACAGAATTTCTTTTACACTATGAGATTGCCGGTCCTGGATCCTTGGATCTCATCTCTGCTTATCCACTACTTTAGGTGGAAACATAACGTTGCGAATAGTCCGAATACTGCTTCCAAACATGACTTCAGCTGAGGAATTCTCATATGAGATAGGTGAGTTGGAAGTAGTTCTGAAACCCATTAGAAATTTTGTGATTGTCTGGATAGTTGTCCCCTTGTCTCTCTTTCATTAACGCCCTTTTAGTACTTCGACAAAGCATCCTGCCTGTCCTTTTGATTAACGATGGTAGAGTAGAGAGTGTAGGCGTGTTATTCTGTTCATATTAAAGAAGTGCCAGAATGAGTTCAAAACGAACTGTGAGCAATTTTCAGTCACCGAGGTCTCTGGAACTCCGAAACAACTAAACAAAGTAGACAACTTGCTGACTGTTTCTGAGATTGTATGGTTAGTCATTCTATATACTTCCAACCACTTCGTAAATACATTCAAAATAACTAGAAACATTTTGCCTTGGACTGGACCAGCGAAACCTAAGTAGCTCTCAGGGTTCAGCAGGCTTAGGCCACTGCTGTGGCTTGCGTTTAGGAGGGTTTCTAGCAGCTTGCAGACAAGATGAACGCTTGCAGCGCCTTTTGATATCTTTGTCCACTTATAGCAAGTAATGTAACTTGGAGCCGACTATTTCACCTCATTGGTACCAGGGTGATCAGTGTGAAATTGCTTGAGAACATTGAAGCGCAATAATTTGATTGCCGAACATAATAAACGAGTCGACAACCATCAGTGAGTTACGTCAAGGAAGGTACTGCAGACGCTCTCCCTCAAAGCAATAGTTTGGCCATTGATGTAAGTGACAGCCCTGTGAAGTGAAGACAACACTCTTTATATTCCCGCAAATTATGGATGTTATGTTACGAGGTAATCCAGTAGATGCAGCTTACTTAAACGATGTCATAACCATAGGAGCAGATAGAATTAACTTGCGAAAGAAACTTGACCAGGCCTTTATTAACACTCAAGGTGTCCATTTGATAGTAAGCAACTTAGAGGCTCTTTTAGATTACCCGAAATCTCCTACGATCGAGAAACTAAGAACTTTTGATTGGCTAATAAATTGCTACCGTAGATTCAGACCTAAATGTTTAACCGTTATAAAATCACTGGCAATCCAGCCTCATGGAAACGTCAAACGTCAAACTGAACTATGACGCTAGTGACGGACTGATCGCAATAAAACAGTATTGTTAGTTCAATTATGCCTCCATGTGGTAACACCTAAGCATAAAGCATCTCCACAGATTAGTCTACTTCAGAAACCAAATTGGTCTTACAGAAATGGACAATTAATAATTCACAATAGTTTTCAGTCATCTTGAGACTGTTACAAGACACTGAATAAAAGTAACACACTCTTGGCAAGTAAGTTCTACAACATCGGAAGTGCCGCGTAGCTCACTACACAGCTAAAAGGTCACCAACGTTAAACCGTCAACATTGGTTTTTCATCAGCGACTACTCTCCTAAAGGGGTTCTTTAACTGTACCACATTACTTAGTTTGCACTACATATATCACGTACGTCTAGAACAAACAGTGCAGTTTCAAACTCTTCGTCATGGGTAAGCTCTTTGGGCAGTTTGCAAAACTCGACCTTGTTGCAGAAGGAACGCTTTGATGTTCGGCAGGGATTGTCGACAACAATCGTCAAACTACAGATCAAGAGAATTGGAACATAGAAGTAAACCTTACTGTGTAGCACATCTACTGGTAAGAATCTTCTAATCGTCCTAGGAAGCTTTCGTCGCAAGGCCATCTGTACGTTCAACAATATTTCTTTATTACAGTAATCTCAACTCACAATATTCGCACAAAGTTTGTAACAGAAGTGTCAGAACATTCGACAGTTAGTCATGATGATAAAAATGGTTTTGCTATACCAACTCATGAAACACCAGAAGATGACGAAGAAAGCTACCTCCTACAAGGGCGGACAGAACTGAGGAATGTACTTTATTGCATGAACCTCATCTTCACACAGACAAATCAACGTCAATTGCATGATGGCCTAACTTATGCGTTTTGCAGGCTGTCGACTCTACACCTGATGACACGGCTGCAATCACTAATGAGCAGTAGCGTCAAAACACTACAGATACCCAATCAAACTGAATTGAACTCGATCGACTACAAACCACACGTTTACATCAGAGCAGCACATCTGCACTAGGTGCAATACATAAAAAATTGTGATCAGTACCGCCAGATAATCAAAGTTTGTAAAACAATTCAGTATAGAAGGTATGAACCACTCCTGATCGTTTATCATATATGATGAAGCACCATACTCACAAATTTATATGCTATCTTTTAGATTGTATTTTGATGCTATGAATCACATAATTTATGAAATTACCTGTTCAATTTAGTGAGTCCGTCATAGTCTTTGGTCGGCTTTTTTTTACCTAAAAAGTTATTTCTTATATTCGGTCATAAAGCATTATAATAATTCTAGATAGTATTAATCTTTAAAACTGCTTATATCTGCACCCCCAAGTTTAACTAATACAGGCTTTCAGTTTACACATGTATCACATACCGTGCCCACTTAAACTGTTTGATACTAATTATCTTTCCCTGTAATACATGTTAAAATTCACACATTGTCCACATTTATGGTCTATTTTGCCTCCTTACATGTACCGATATACATACTACATTGCTACTATGATCTTTTTGTCATTTCCTCTCTTGTATTCGTCATATTCACTAATCCTAACGATACATTCACTCTTGTCTCAAACACAGATTTTGATTTTCGAACTATCTTGCGCCCTCGGCCTTGATTTTTGCACCTGTTTCTATCTCCAATACTTTGTTCAACCCATATAATAATAAAAATATATTTCTGCATGAGCAGGTACACGCCATTTTTACAGGCATGATCTGTAAATTACAACATTTGTTGGCTCACAGCATGCTTTCCAACTTATTACGTTTATAGTTGTTATAAAGTAGACTCGTATAGCACTTGCCGTAAACTATGACCTTGAAAGGACGCGTACATCAACTTTGTTCCAGACATCAAAAGTTTTATAGCTGAGCCCTCTGAGCAAGATTCTGGATGAAGAAAAAAGAGAAACAGAAGAGCAGTAATGCACTTGGATGTGAACGCCAGGCACTGCATAACATTTTGTAGTGGAACAGACAGGGTTATAATAAATTAGATTAAATTCATATTATCTTTTGTTAGAGTGAAATGAAGTCAGAGGCTCCATATAAGAGGATGTAGTAATGAAGAACAATGAGTTGTGATGTTTAACATGTTGCAGTAAGCTCACATGAAGAAAGGGAAGTCAAGATTGTTAGAGGGAAAGCGGTTTATTAGAAGAGAGTGTGCATATAGAGGGTAAAGTGTTGAGAATACTAATGACTATATCTCTTATTGTCTGATTTTTTTTACTTTTTTTGTCCATCCGATGCCAGCCACACAATCCTAGTGTAAAATTCCGAGTTAGCACGTTATAGGTTGTCTTAGTAGAATAGCTAATCCAGCACAAAATTGGAAACACGAGTCTGAGTGGTGAGCGTAGGAAGGCAATCTATATCACAGACTGATTGACTTATTCTCAATCATAAAGAGCTTGATAAATACGAAATGTTTTATTCCACAAACATAGGTGGTAGGGTGGTAGTGAGTGTCCCTTAGCGATCGAGTTAAGTTGAACAGTATCGATAGGTTCAGTGAGTTACCTGTCTACTTCAAGTGAAAAATTAGGGTGGAAAAAGTAACTATTACAACTGCAAAGTAGGAAAAATAAGGCAAACCGGACTTGAAGTTCATTTTGGTCTAGGCGTGTAGAGAGCCAATGGTGTCTGAGTAGGGCACAGATGTATTCGACAGATTAGATATTATTTTTATCTCTTCTTATCCTTCCAAACATATTTAACTCCATATTGTCCTTTGAAATCAATTTTGATTTTCATAGCATCATTCTTAATTATTATTGCACAAATATTTATACTAACATCCGGTTTCATTCTGTATACTATTACATAAATCATTTGTATTCATCCGAGTGCTTTAAAGGATTTTTATTTTATTTTTTCAATTGCTGGTTTCCTTCTGAGGTTGATATTCATTACACAATTATTACTCTTATCATGGATGAACCTTTTCACTAGGTGTTCACTTCTTTTCTCTCTCTTCTTCCCTTCTAAATAAATCTTATTCTTAAGATTATGAAGTTTCTAATTAAGACAATAACTTGTGTTACACTTTAAATTAACTTCTCAGATTAGTTTTATCTTCACTATGCATATATGACTTATACAGAGTGATATTTTATTATCCTTTTCACTTAATTGTGACTTTCATAGCATCACTCTAAACTATAACTGCGCAAACATTTATTCTAGCGTCATATCTTACTACAATGATAAATTATTTTTTGTTACTAATTTAACGATACACACATAGTCGTTTATTCTTGTTCTGTGTTTATAAACACGCCTATTACATTGTTTGCGTATTTCACGTCTCCTTTATTTCTATTCCCTTATTTTCTCCATTTCCTTCTTTAAACTCAATTCAATATTCTTCTCAATTACAAAGACCCGATTTATTATTATTAATTTTCTGCTATTATTATTCTAAATTTTTTTAATATGGCAAGTACGATGCTAACATTATTGAAAATTGTGTATTATTGCATTTTTTGAAGAAGCGCGAAATGGTTTCTTCACAACACTTATGTACCCATAGGATGTTTGTGAATAATAATAACAATAATCAGTGCAAGTGAGGGCTTGATCAAGCAGTTTCACAAACGTATGTGATTCAATTCACCCGTGTTTGTGGGGACAGAACATTTTGTATGTATCAGGCTCCTCATGACTGAGAATAAGTCAATCAATCTGTGATATAGATTGTTTTCCTACGCTCACCACTCAAACTCATGTTTCCAATATTATACTGGATTAGCTATTCTACTGAGACAACCTATAACATGCTAAATCGGATTTTTACACTAGGATTGTGTGGCTGGCATCGGACAAACAAAAAAAGGAAAAAAAGATGTAGTCATTAATATTCTTAACACTTCACCCTCTATAAACACACCCCTCTTATAAACCGCTTTCCTTGTACCAGCCTTGACTTCCTTCCCTTCGTGTGAGCTTACTCCAACTTGTTAAACATCACAACGCATTGTTCTTTATTAGTACATTCTCTACTATGGAGCCTCTGACTTCATTTCACTAACAAGACATAATATGAATTTATTCTAAGGTATTATACCTCTGTCCGTTCTACTACACTATGTTAAGCAACGTTTGGCGTTCATATCCAAGTGCCTTGCTGCTCTTCTGTTTCTCTTTTTCTTCTTCTTCTTCTTCTTCTTCTTCTTCTTCAGAATCTTGCTCTGAGAGCACAGCTATGAAACTTCTGGCGTTTGGAAGTAACTTGATGTACGCGTCCTCTCAAGGTCATAGTTTACAGCAAGTGCTCTACGATTTCACTTTATAACAACTATAAACTTAATAAGTTGGGAAACATTTTGTGAACCAACAAATGTTGTAATTTACAGATCATGCCTGTAAAAACGGTGTGTACCTGCACATGCAGAAATATATTGTTATCATTATTATTATCTGCCATGTGTTTTTCGGAGGGAAGACTGTTCCATATTACTGCATACTCGATGAAGAAGAAGTTTTTCTGAGTTTTTTTTATCTGTATTTCTCAACTTTGACCGTAGATACTTTGTTTCGGAGTTCGTATTCATGTGAATCTCGGGCAAGAATTATATTACATGTTGAATAAGTAAGGTTTTTGAGTTGTTTGAAGTAGAGAATCAAATTAATCCTAAACCTTCTCTTCCAAAGGGGTTCTATCTCTAAGATTTGACATCAAGAACTGTATTCAGTGATCGATTCAGTATTAAGTATTTCGCGGGTGAAGTCTCATTGTATCCCTTCAACCTTCAGTATATCAGATAGTAGTGTGTGGAAACTAAGAACGAGCAGTATTCAACGATAAGTCTTACACATACTCTTTAAAGAAGAATTTTAGATTCATTTTGATAAAAATTACAGAGAATGAAGCCAAGCAATTTCCGCATTTTATATGCTTTGGCAATGATGTGTTCAAAGAACTTAAGACTGTGTTAGTAATGTACCCCTTGGTCAGTTACTGATGTCAGTCTTGGTAGTACGTTCTTGTTAAGTGCTAATTTTATTTTAAGAGACGTGTCTCCCATACATAGCTAGCCACATTTCTCTGTGTTGAGCTCTAACCTCCATCATTTGCACTAGTCGTTTACCATGTTGAGTTCATATTGGGTTGTTCGCAAATGTCATTTTTATAGATGATGTTTTAATCATTAGTGTAGAGGTAGATCTTACCTGTGCTAAAGCACTCGCATACATGGTTGATGTAGATTGTAAAGAGCAATGGACCCAAGACACTTGCCTGCACAACACCACTGGTTATTGGTAGAGGTGTAGATGTTGTAGAGTTAATCTTGGTTATTTGGTATCTGTTTATGAGAAAAGACTTGATCTAATGCAATAGGGAGTTTTTAGTTCCAACTGTCTTAAGTCTGTTGATTAGAAGATTATGAGGTACTTTATCAAAGGCTTTCTTAATATCGAAATACAATGTAAACACCAGTTTCTTTTGGTCACGTATGAGAGTAACCTAGTCAAAGTAGTCCATCAGATATGTACTACAGGACCTTGTTCTAATGAAGCCGTGTTGTGACGGGTCTGTTAGATCCTGTATCACTTTTTCCATTATACGTGATATCACTAGTGGTATTTATGGGTCTGTAGTTTTCGACCAGGCTTCTCGGTCCGGATTTGTGTTTGGGAAGAACATACGTTACCTTCCAGGTTTCCGGATATGTACCTGTCTCTAAAGATATTTGAGTGATAGCGTCTGTATGTCTGGTCCTGACATTTTATAAAGTATTGATGGGATGTCATCGGCACCAGAACTTGCACTTGACTTAATGGTTTTAATGTCGAGTTTTATGGTACTAAGATAATTTTTGCAGATGCACTTTATGTTGACATCTGAAGCATGAGGTTTATTCCCTATGTGGGAAAACCATGCACTTGATAGTTCACATATGGAGGTTTGGTCATTATACGTCACTCCATCGTTCAGTAAGGAGCCAATGTTGTGATCTGCGTTCTTTCTTATGTGTTTTGTGAAAAGATGACATAACGTTTGGGCTTTAGATGCAGCAGTGAGCGCAGTACGTTCCCCTACCTGTTTATGCTTGTTGCGTTGACTCTGTAATCCGTCAAGTACAGAATATATCTAGTGCAGGGCACTGAAATCTTTTGATATATATGTAGCGCGGCGTCGAGTCGAGATTGACTATGAACACCGCTACCAAAAAATACACGTGCCAAGAAAATCAGAAGGCGTAGGTTGAGCGTAACCAGATTTATTCGTTTGGCGATCTCATGGTATCGAATGAATACCGAGATCGTGCCAAGAACAGTACAAGCGAACGCAGGAGAACGGAGTACGTGCGAACAGTAGCAAAATCCGCGGAACAATGATGGAAGGTAATGGAAGCAAAAATGGCTATAATTAGCACAGATAAACAAAAGCACATTAAAACAAACACTGGTACAATTGGTTATAATAATAATTGTTTTTATTAAAACCAGTCATGTTCTCGTGATAAATGTGAGTCACTACATATATTACGTCCTTTTCAGTTTCCGCAGTTTGGACCTAGTCTTTTTGTTTATATAGGTAGTAATTATTTTAAAAGCAATTTTAGAGGGTATAGTAGTGTCTAGTGCAGATTGGGTGGTGGCATTAATAATAATAATTTGTTCTCAAATAACAGTTTGTTACATGAGGTATGCCAGTTTACAGGCAAGATCAAATTGGTACAAATGATACAACATCCACTGTAGTAAATTACTCAGCTGGGTTGATAATTTATAAGATATGAATGTAGATGGTCTTAATCAGTACCACAGTTGGCGCGCTTCATGAAAGTCGCGTTGCAAATGTGCAACTGGTGATCAAGGATAGGTCCATTGAAGTTGGGAGCTTCTAAATGTCGCAACCTTATGTCCCTTTGGAATGTCTAAGGCTTTGAGAATGGTGCAGGATGAAATCTTTCGTTCTTTATCACAAGGGGGCTGAGAGAGGGAGCAAGTAAAAGAAAGGACGAGAGGCAGAGTAGCCAATATTCATGAAGGAATGTTTAAGGTATGATTACTCAGTCTGATTTTCGTTTATTAAGGTATTTGTTAAGAAAGAGCATTTTAATAGTTTGAAGAAAATAATTGTTAACAAGGTGTGAGTGTACATACAACTGATAAATGGAGGCGATTCAGAAAGGAGCTGAGAATATGGAATTATGTGTGGTTATAAAATAAAATATAGTGCTAGAAACATTATTGTGATATACAGTTGGCTATCTTCCTTTTATTATTGAAGCCGCGAGACTCTAATTTAGGGAGGACCTTTGAACGAATCTTAAATGACCTTGACAATTATTAGCCAATCAGGAGACAGTAACTATAAAGTGAAAATATATTGTAAGTATGTAATGAGTTACAGTGGATATTCTTCTTTTACGCGATTTAAAAGGTTTGACAAAGGTTCACAGGTTCTGAATTCATAATGCATATAGTATAGAAACCCGTCCATAAGATTAGGGTTGCAGCATCTCAATAAACAGCTCTTCTATAAAATCCAATGAAAACTGATCGCTTGTTAGCACCCTAACTCCTAACCTTAACCCTAATTTTAAACCTAACCCTAACCTTAACCCTAATATTAAACCTAACCTTAACACTAACTTAATCCTAAACCCTAACCCAATCCTAACCTTAATTCCAACCTAACCCTAAACCCTAACCTAATCCTAAACCCTAACCCAATCCTAACCTTAACTCTAACCTAACCCTAAACCTTAACCCTAATCTTAAACCTCACCCTAACCTTGTTAAGGTTTGATAAAGGTTCAGAGGTTCTGAATTCATAATGTATATGATATAGAAACTCGTCCATACGATAAGGGTTTAGGTTAGGGTTGTAGCATCTCAATAAACCTAACACTAAACGTAACCCTAACCCTAGCCTTTAACCCTAAAGCCTAACACTATGGACGAGTTTATATACCATATGCATTATGAATTCAGAACTTTTGAGCCTTTATCAAACCTTAACAAGTTTTTAAATCGGGTAAAAGAAGAATATCTACTGTAATTCATTACTTTCTTGTAATATATTTTTACTTTATATTGTCTTCTGATTGGCTAATAATTGAAATTGCTCAAACGCTCCAAAATTAGAGTCTCGCCGTCCCATCTGTTGTAACCTCTCATTAATCACTTACTCTCTAAAACCCGCTGTGAACCGATCGTATCTTAGCATCGCGTGTTGAACTTGGCTCCATGACCTTGAAATCGCTCAAACGCTTCTGATTGGCTCGTCCCTAAATTAGAGTATCGCCATCGAAGCTATTAGAGCCCCTTTCGTTTTTTTGTATTATTACTTTTTTTTCCAGGTATTATAGGGTCTTGAGTAGGCTTCGTATATTAGCGATTGTCTGATTTGCTTGTAATGGGATTTCTGGGAAGGAAGTGAAACCAATTCAACGTTCGTAGCACGATTTAAAGAGGTATTTTGCATTATACGTCAGCATCAATACCATAAGTTCGTGACATCCCACTAAACCATAAGGAGCCGTAATTTTAAAAAATGTTCTGCCCTACAGACATGGGTGGTTTCAAGTTATCTCCCCACCATCGTGTTTACTGGTCAGTAACGCCACCCTCCCTACTTTTGTGTTGTTAGGCTCTCTTACGTTTGTGGTGAGTATGAATACTGCTTTAATCAAAGCCCATAGTTGGAATACACTGTCTCTATTAGGTCCATGTTACAAGCAAACTAGATAGTTGAAAAGTCTATTTTATGGGTTAGATGTCCACATAGTATATCACACTGATATGAAAACAACTAATGGTTTAAAGAAGTAAGGACTATTAGCAAATCAAAAGATATGAGAGGGTATAAAATTGTAGAAAGAAAACTCAGGGTAAGACAAATAAAACATTGAGAAACTCACAAGACTTTGTGGCCAAATGTTGAGCTTTGTATGATCGGCCTTAGTAGATCAGAATCCATGAGATTGAGCTATCTGTCTACTTGCAGTAGAAAAAAAAGCATGACTTATAGGAAGAGTAATGTACATTTGACGTGTAGAGATTTGAAAACTGAAAGCTAGGGTTAGGAGCATAAAGCCATGATTAATAAACAATGAATAATAGGAAAGGATAAGCCATATATTCTGTGATTTGGTTATATTCATAATAGTAACAGTCGAACTTGTTATAATCTTGTTCTTTCTAGATACTAGGCGGTCCGTAATAAAGTGCCTCATTGGTGAGCGGGAGTTCAAGGAAATGTTAAAGCTCTCTGGAGTCTAGAAATAGGGTTATTAGCTTTTTGAATCTAGTAAACGTATCACAATTACGGATAGGCATTGGCAGCCTGTTCCACAATATACCGTACTGTAAAAAACGCATTTGTTTTTGGTGTTTTACGGTAAGTAGTGTATATGCGTTGTTTCTAAGTCTATAGGCTGGGTCGTGGGTGATAGTCGGGCAGGAGGTTAGAAAGGAGAGCCCATATATCGCTTTGTAGAGAAATATTAAATGGTTCTCTAGCCTACGGTGCCACAAAGGTTCTAAAGATAGATGATTACATCTATCTGTGTAATCGAGATTCGAGTTACATCCTAGTAGTTGACGTGTGAAACGTCTTTGAACATCTACTCTTATCTTGTCTGTGATATTCATATTAGAGAAGACAAAAGAGCAGTATTCAGGGGAGGGCGGTATTGTTTGAGGTAAAGAAAGTTCCCCGATCAGTGCTTCTTAGGTAATTGTGGAAGTTATTCCGATCAACCTTGCGATAGTTTTTACGAAGTGTTACGGTTTTACTTCTGTCAGTTGTGGTTTTTACATTAAGACTGCATATGACAATGTTATGATCACTACCTGGAAACGTTTTTCCAATATACAAAGTATTGGGGATGAGGCCACTGGTAAAGACTAAGTCCAAGATGTTTTGATGTCTGGTAGGGCTATCGATATACTGAGTCCATTGTCAAAGCTCTAGACATTCAATAAATGATTCATAACATCTCGGCGCTTTGACTGGCAGCCAAGAAATTTCGGGCATATTGAAGGCACCACAAATTAGCTTGCCTGTGAATGAGAGGGATGATGCTAGTGTGAATACCTCCGATAATACTGCTATTTCATCTATTGATGCGTTAGGTTGACGATAAACAGCCGAGCAGTAAGGTAACGGAATTCGACGCCTTTAATACAATCCACACTGAATCCTTCAGTTTGTTTAGTTCAGGCATATCACATAGTAGTGAGTTTAGGCTAGAGTGAGCGTAAATAAGGCATCCTCCGCCTCGTCCATTCAATCTGTCGCTTCTATATAGGAAGTAGTTATCAAGAGATATACTTCGGTCGGGAATATTACTGTTAGTCCATGCTTCAAATATCATAATAAGTGACGGTTGATATATGGATACAAACAGGGCTAAATCCGTCTTTTTGCTGCAGATCGATCGAGTGTTGATAAGACATATATAAAGCAGGAGGCATACTAAGTTGAAATGGGTGAGGGTATCTCGGATAAAGTCGACGTAACCCTCGCGGTTGTGAGATGAGTTCGAATTGAGGAATTGATTGTTCTTCATTAACTCAGTATTTTGATAGCTAGACTTAGTGTGAGATGTATCAAATGAGCTAGTGAAGTTGATTGGGGAGTTTACCCGGTAGGAAAGGGTGGGATTACTCTCTGATGGAAACTGTACGGAGGAAACAAATTTATAGTTTGCATGTGGTTTGAAATAACCTGGGCTATATGATTCAACAGAGGTGTCACTAGGTATCTTATTCCAAAAAAATCTTGTACAGGCCTTCAAAAGTCTTGATGGTTAGACTCGTAGCCCCTGTTATGGCTATTTACGTTAGCGTGAGAGGGGTCTGCCACGCATAACTGGGAGGAGTTGCGACTGTTATTATACATGGGTAATAATGGGTGTGAAAAGTTTTCTTGTTGATAGTAATTACAGTTGCGATCCTGGGGAATGTAGGTAGGGTGTGGAGTCAGAAACCTATTATTACCATTCTTATTTATGGTTTTAGGCTTCAGGAGGTGACTTGAGTGGCCAGTTCTCTGGTGGTTTTCGTTAGTCTGCGTGTAAAAATTGCTACGCTGAAGCCCACCACCCGTTTTGCAACTTAGAGGTGTTGAAGGCAAGTTATACGATAGCAGCGGGGAGAACCTGTTCACTGTTCTTGGGATACCTATAGAGCAGTTGGGTTCAATCTTACGTGTTTCCCTATTCGGTATCATGAGTTTTGTCTTCCCACCCTTTATTTTCAGAGCTGGAGTCTTTCGTTGTCTCTGTGAGATGAACTTAGGTTCATTCAAGTCTACTTGTGGAATATCTTTAGGAGGACAAATTTTCAAGTGTATAGGTTTAGTTGGATGTGTACTGTTACACGACTCACATTTTAGTACATTACTGAACGAACAGCTGGGATTAGTCATGTCGTTATGGTTTTTGGTGTCAGTTGGGGTCCGTATCTTATCCAAAGGTTTCTGATCTGTAGACTCATCTAGATCAACAGAGTGATCAGCCGTATGTGGAGTGGTGTTGTGTTTATTGTTCATGTGTTTTAAACTATTTGATGTGTTGCAAACTGTCTCTGGCTGATTATTAACTGTAACACTTTCATTCAATTCTAACGCTTCACGTCTTCTTACACGACGTTGGCAGGGCGTAAGGTCCGGAGTGAATTTTATTTTCTTGTATGAAATTAGTGAGCTAATATTTTTGCTCAAATCAATAAACTGCTTAGCATCGTTACAACAGCCAAACATAAACAAAAGGAGGCAAGTCGATCTGTCTGACTTTTTTCTAAGGCGAATGACTTTGCAGTTAACGTTCGACATACCGCATGCTCTAAGGCAAATATCCCTTAACTTAGATGGGTGTGTGCGGTCGGGGAGGTTATACACAACTGCATTGAAGGAGGACATCACTCTCTTCGTCACTTCTTCAGCCACAAACTCCAAAGTACACTCAGCTTTAGTGAGTTGCTCAAGATTTCTGTCTGTGTCAAGGCCCCATATATGAGTGAGGGGTGCTAATTGCTCAAGTTTACCGTTAATTTTGGATAGAGAGCTTTGTAGCTGTCGGATGTCATTACTGTATCTATCAGTATTTTGGTGTGTATGAGGTCGACCATTGGACTCTTTAGTTTTAGAAATTTTAGATTTAGGCCTTGGTAGCACATACTGTCTAGTAGACTGTGCTGACGTTTCGATGCACGTAGGTAGTGTCTTGTATGTCAACCAGTCTTACCGTTGGCATACTGCACATAGAGAGGCTGCGACATGGAGAATCTGGTGATGATAGAATCATTTGTGTACAGTACACATATTTTTTAGTAGTTAAAGGTTCGACATTGTCAAGCACTAAGTCGTCAGTTGCAGGGGTTACAGATTTGGATCTTTTGTTTGGCTTAGAAGTTGGTGAAATTTCTGTTTTACTGGAGTTATTGGACATATAAAAATAAATGAGCACAGTGCTCTTTAAATTAAATATAATATCTGAGTACTAGTTGTTATTAAGTATTAACCTGGTTAATACTAGGATTAGAGACCATGAGTATATCATAAATTGCAGATCTATTTACTACTGAAGTCCGCAATAGGTACAATACGAACTGGTAATTGTCCGTCGAATAAAATTAAGTTTTTTCCTTATTTTTCGGGGTAAGATGTACCCGATGTACAGGATAGGATGATAATCACAGTATAATACATCCTACAAAAGAGCAAGTCGAAGAATACCTAGACCGCGTGAAAAAATGTTACCACTTTCAAAGTTTGCGCTCGTTCAAATGGTTGTGAACGGAATAGAAGGAGCTTTCGCTTGACAGGCTTCCGTGTCTAGTAGCAGGGGATCACGGAATCCTCCAGGCAGGAACCTAGGTATGTTAACAATAAAAGAGGAAAATAAATTGGTAAATCATAGTGTGATACTGTCCTTGGTCCTTAAGAATAGGTCAAGTTGCCTCAGATGACAAAGGGAACTGCTGGCTCGATAGTCCGCAGTCGAATTGATGCGGTCTTTCGCGCTCATTAGACTTCGAAAGCAATTGCTTTACATTCACAGTCAAATCCGAAATGGCTGTTGACATATGCAGCAACGTTTGACTGAAGTCATTCATGGTTGACGAAATGTTTTGCACCATTTCATGCAACCTATCTAACCTGAAAAAGTTCACTTGATAATTCAGGTGACTTACTGGTCTGCTGAAGCAACATGGACATGCTGTGATGCAGATGTAGACGAGGATGTCTCTAATTGAGTCGAACTAATTTTTGAACATGTAAATAGTCATGAAACTTACTTGGCAATAGGCGAAACAAATTTGTCAAACAACCTGAATTTGGGATATTGAACATGAGTATTGCCAGCCTGCATTTCAGCAACATCCATGTCTACTGAATTATAAAAATAATCTTGTTTACGCTTCATGGCAGCTCTTGGAAATGTTAGTAAGATTATTGGACATACCTCTTGTGCTTCTCAGTGTTGTGTGGCAGAGTGTTTTCATCCGTTGAAATATTTCCCCGCTGAGATTGCAGTATTTGTATGGAAAGTAACAGATCTTTGGCAGACTGCAGAGAATCTATAGTGAATTATATTTTCTATGTATGTAACTTACCTAATTCGTGAATAACTACATTTCATAAGTGACCAATTATCATTCGGTCGGTCGCACTTCTGCAGGTGTATATCGACCATCTCATTCGGAAAAGCGCAAAGTTCCTTGCCTACTATCCACTCCTTGGATGCTATCATCAGTTGTTTTTTGCTGAGGACGTCAACAATGACGTACTTCTTGTTAGCGTGCTGAAAATAACATAAGACCTAATTAAATTATTTGTCGTTATTTATTAAACACTAGTGAAACAAAATGCATTTATAGCCAAGTATGCAGCAATGGGATTAGAACTAGATAATTCCTACAATTTATGGCCATACATTTACAATCTATGTCCTTAACCGAGATCCATGTGTGTTAATGGCTAACTACGGAGCACCTAAAGATTCCAATATCAGTAGATGGGAAAGGATTGTGTGTCAGCAGAAAATTCGTTGAATTCTGCGGGTTTACTATTCCTTCCGTAGATCCCTATCATGAACACGTCACCAAGCCGAGGGGCAATGATCCTTCCTAGTATAGGCCATAACTGTTGATTGGAGCTTCTAGACATAGAAAGTCCATGTATATTGACATATAAATTTAAAGAGTCAAAATCAGTAGTACACAAACAAAGCTCAACGTATCTTGGCAGATTGGTTTTCAATCCTAGATGGTAGTAAACCCAACTGCCGATGAACTTTGGTTGAACATTTGGACAAGTCTTCAGAACACCTCTGATGCTTTTCGGTATGTCCGGGATAAGAAATCGTAGACCATACAGAGCCCGATCAGCATCTCTTATGCTCAGAGATGTATTTGACATTATATACATCATAAAGTCGTTCATCAGTTCTTTGCGATTCACGAACTTTCGAGAGCACAAGTTCAGTTCAGTACATCCTATAAGATATATATTCACGTAAGAATTTAATGTTCATACCACTATTATCTGAAAGACTTTGATTGATGTTGCTAGGGGACGGTGTACTAGTTGAAGTACTTTTATTACAACTGACATCTCTCTTTACTTCTATAAATTAAGTAAACAAAATTGTTGAACTCAGTTACCTTTTTGGGTGCTTTAATTAGCAAACTCACTAAACGAAAGTGATATTTTTTCATGAAAGCAGCTTTCATTTTATTCCACCTTCTGTTATAAGTGGATCTATGACAGCCAAGGGAACGTGACAAGTTCACAGTGGCCCTACGTCTACGAACATTCTCACTGACTTCAATATAACTCACAGTTTTGGCCTTACAAGGTAATCACTTACGATGAACATGAAAGTCTGAGAGCACGCCACTCACCTGCATCACGTTAGCTTTTTGTGATGGCTCCAAAGCATGTCGGAACACTTTAGCTAAACAACAAACGAAGTCACTCTATATGCGTATCAACCGAATGCCTGGTTCCGTATTTTGTACATTGTTTCTATGACAATACTTTTGTTTTTATATTAAGCGGTGCCTAAATTTGTCGAAGTTTATGAAAACTTCAGTTCCGGATGCGGTTCAATCAAACACTGTACGTTACGTAGAATTGTCGACAAATTTTCCCCAAATACACGACGTAAGGAGGAAAAAGCGACAGTTCCCCTAAATAACCGACGTAAAGGCGAAAAAGCGACATTTCCCATTTATTTACGCTTTCGTCCACTTTATTTTCCCTTTCTTCGCCAGTATTTCCCCTTTTTGTGTTGCTTGGGTTGAAGGACTCCTGAGAAGTCGCTTGGACTAGCTCGGCCGACAGAGGATTCCAGCATTTGACAACTCTTAAGGAGTAGATGTTGTGTCTACATCCCGTCTTGCTATGTTGAGTTTCCAGTTTCTGGGTGTTACCCCTTAGGTTATTATTCAAACTAAGCTTGAGTAGGTGTTTAAGAGGATGTCCAGAAGTGTTGAGAATACTATAAGCCATTAATAAATCACCTCTAAGACGCCTATACTCTAATGGGTAAAGGTCTAGTGAATGGAGGCGTTCTTCGTAAGGCTTAGATTTGAGTCCTCGGACTGATTTAGTGGCTCGCCATTGGATACGCTCCAAAGTGACCTTGTCCTTTTGGAGTGTCGGGGGAGTACTATGTTTCCGAACTCTAAATAGAGACGGATAAAACTATTAAGGAATGTATGGAAAGTTCTTCCGTCAAACTGGCCAAAAATGCGCTTCAATGTTACCAGTGCAAGTTTTGCTCGGAAGGCATTTTTGTCACAATTAGCGTAAGACTTTGAATCATGGGGAATCAGAACTCCTAAATCTTTTTCGACTTGGGATACTACTAGAGAGGAGTTTCCTAAGTTGTAACTGTAGTTTGCGACATGTCGCAGATGGACTACTTTACACTTTGAAGTGTTAAAGGTAAGTCCGTTATCGTCTGCCCAACTTTGAAGTCGAGTCAGATCCTCCTGAAGTGCTTGTATATCGTCTTGGTTTCGTACCTCTCTCCAAAGTTTCACGTCATCGGCGAAAAGTAATAAATCTGACGTTACCTGTTGAAGGAGATCATTTATGTAGATCGAGAAGAAAAGAGGTCCTAATACTGAGCCCTGAGGGACCACAACAGGACATTACATAGCCTGAGATAAAGTGAAATTAACCTGTAGTGACTCATATTTATCACGAGAACACGACTGGTTTAATAAAAACAATTATTATTATAACCAATTGTACCAGTGTTTGTTTTAATGTGCTTTTGTTTGACTGTGCTAATGACAGCTATATTGTGCTTCCATTCTTATTCTTACACTTTGATTGTGACTTCGCGTGAATTCGGTTACGTTCTGTAACCAAGCTTGTATCCTGGCACGATCTCGGTATCCTTTCGATACCACGAGATCGCCAGCAAATATATCTCGATTTGGTCCATTAATTGCCTTCTGATATTTGGCTTCTCGGGGATTTTAAGGAGTCATTTGGAATGAGCTTCTTGATAGCGGTGTTCATAGTCAATCTCCTCTCGACACCACGCTACAATTGGTGATCCCAAAGTTTGGAACGCGCGATAACTGTTGACCCGAACTCCGGAACACGCTACAACCTCTGGTCAAACCTTCCAAAGACGCCAATTTGGCGAGTCTATTGGTTATCTATCCATGTCTGTCGTATATTTTCATATTATCTTTTAATACACAATAAACGCGACATGACGGATAACGATGAGAATAGTATTAATATAATAGACTCCCACGTATGTGTACAGAATCCTTGTCACTTTTTATTCGCGTGACGGTACATCCCATGCTTTATTCGGGAAATTTTACCCTATTAACGATTCTCCTCGCTAACCCGGCTGCTTGGTACGGAATGCATACGAATAATCATATCACTCGGCCCTAGGTTTTGCGACTATAGTAATAAAATAAACCAACTAGATACAGATGTACAGTTTGAAAATTTATTTACACAAACAACAGATTTGGTTCCTACTTCTTCTGATGAACTAACCAGGTTTAAGACCACGTTGGTAGACATCTGCCAACAATACAAAAATAGTAAATGTACAGTGAAGACTCCACTTACCAAACAGCACCGAGATGCTTTACATGTACTTAGAAACGACAATACTCTAATCATAAGCAAGCCGGACAAAGGAGGGGGACTAGTTCTTATGAACAAAGCTGATTACATTAATAAAATGAACGTGATTTTGAATGATCCGACAAAATTTCAGAAACTCAACGAAGTTAAGGACTTAAACATGAAGGCGGAAAAATTGCTGACTATATCACTGAAGGAATTAAAAAATAAAGGTATCCTTACTCCTGACTTAAATGACTCACTCAAGCCTACTGGATCGAACACACCGCGACTATATGGCTTACCTAAAGTTCACAAGACAGATCTTCCTCTTCGCCCAGTTTTAGATATGTATAATTCGCCTTATCATAAAACTGCAAAGTGGCTAGTTCGTATCCTGAACCCCCTACACAAATTAGTCGTCAATAGAAGCGTGAAAGATGTCTTCGATTTCATATCTAAAATGGAACATATAAATTTAAATGGGAAACGAATGTTATCTTTAGATGTTGCTTCCCTGTTGACCAATGTACCATTAGCAGAGACTATCGATTTTGTGTGCCAACAACTTGCAGGAAAAACAAATCAATATTGAAATTCCTTGGGTTAGTCTTAAGGAATTACTTTTAAAATGCACAATGAATGTCCATTTTGTCTTCAATAACACATATTATAGACAAATTGATGGTATAGCGATGGGTTCGCCACTAGGTCCCATCCTTGCGGATTTTTTTCTGGCGAAACTAGAAAACGGACCTCTCAAGGAGGTTATCAATAAACTGGATTTCTACTGTCGTTACGTTGATGACACCTTCATCATTGCCGATCAGAACATTAGAAAAGAACAACTACTGGAACTATTTAATAACAAACATCCTGCTATTAAATTTACATGTGAGGAGGAAATAGATAACAAACTAAATTTTCTGAACGTTTTGTTAAGTAGAAAAGAAAATGGTTCAATCAGCAGGGGTGTGTTTAGAAAAAGTTCTTCTCCAAGCCAATACACACATTTTTTAAGCTTTGTGCCTCTTCGTTATAAGAGAAACTTAGTCAAATGCCTTGCAAATAGAGCTCTTAAGATATGCTCAGTCGACACTATTGATAGAGAATTACAACACATTCATAATATTTTGATTGAATTGGGATATCCATTGGGTTTCCTGAAGAACTATTTGCGCGTACAAAACAGGAAAATAGTGACCCTGACGGCTAATAAGAAACCGCTTTTCTTGAAACTGCAATTCAATGGTGATTTGGCTAGCGATGTATTACGGGATAGATTGACTAGATCAGTAAAGAGAACGTTTAATGCTGCCAACCTCTGCCTATCGTATTCGACCCGATCGATGGTGATTCCGCAATTGAAGGATAAGTTACCTGGTTATGCCACTTCTATGTGTATCTACGAACTCAGCTGCTCCTGTGGAGAAAGCTATATTGGGCGCACTACCAGGCAACTGAACCAACGAGTTAGTGAACACCTCCCATCGTGGTTCGGAAAAGGTTACGTCAAAACAATACGCAGCTCGGTTCTATCACACCTGATTGATAGCAGTCATATAGTAGACAGAAACAAGTCGTTCAAAGTTATTTATCGGATTCCTACTAGTTTTCCTTATGGTGTTCGATCTCGTCTCTTACACATAGCAGAAGCTATAGGAATCCGAACCAACAAGCCAAGTCTTTGTGTTCAGAAGAAATTTGTAATTCCCTTATCTCTCCCTTGGCCTTAATTAATAAATGAATTTATTTATTTATTCCTTTTCTAACTTTCTTTTCGTTTATTATTTTTCTTCACACCCTCCTACCACTTTATTTTCTCTCAACTATACGTTTCATGGTCCAATTATCTGAACATTTCTTATTACGTCATCTTATAATTTTATAATTGTTATCGCAGTTTCTTTATTTTTCTAATCATTGACCTATTTCAGATTATGTAACATTGATTTGAACCTTTATTATTCTTATCAAACCTAGTACACCTGTCATCACACTAGTAATTTGTACTTTTCACATTTTACTTATTATGTAATCGTTTCCATTGTTATCATTGACTTATAAACTACCTTGATTGGTTTAATAATTTCGTATATGCATATAAATATTACTGTATATTAGAGTAAAGCCTGATGAGGATCTAATCGAAAACAATATTGTTCGCTTATATATGTTGTTCTAAATTTACAATATGGGAATATTTCAAATAATCATACCCGTCAACCACCCAGCACCAAAGGGTTAAGTTGAACGGTTTCACTGCCAACTTAGAAGTGCTCTACGAGCACACGAAAACGGCAACTGGCACAAAACCATACCGCTCGTTATTTTAGGGATCGGAACGAGCTTAAAGGCAGATATCCAATGTTCCGCCTCTGAACTTGTATACGGCACGACATTGCGTCTGCCCGGAGAATTCTTCACACCACGAAAAGACCTTCAAGGTTGATCGATATGGACGCGTCGAGACCGTCTGCATTGATCGTCTCAAATCAGCACACGTCCATGACAGTGCCCTATCCGATAACTTGAGATTCAATGCTAGACCTATCAAACCTAGCGGGATCTTTAAATCTTTTTCAGATCCCACGCTAGATACACCGAAGACCTCATTCTCACGTTCCGGTCAACAACACGCGTCATCTGCACTATCTACGGACGAGACGACAGTCTCGCGTCCAGATCAGCAGACCACGCCGCGTCTGATCTCGAATGAGATTGCAGGCTCACGAAATACGAACGAGACTACCGTCTCACGTTCCGGTCGCCGAGTACGGTTGCCCGTACGCTTTCGTGACTAGTCGCACAGTCGACAAAGGATACGGTGTACGATAATTCCTATACTACACACATGCTACACTCTTCTCTTTTTTAATTTTCTTTTTGTTTCCTGAGCCCACGCCTTCGATCATCTCCGTTTGGTTCCGTCGACTTCACTCAACTTTGGCGAAAGCTGGACTGGCCACCCACGCTCTTGTCAACGCACTCAGTCGATATATTGGTTTGAATGTTTGACATACGCTTGGTCTCGAACTTGGTCGTTACGGTCGCTTCTGGTCTTTTGGCTCAACGTGGTTTCGTCCTACGTCTGCAGCGTTTCAGGTCCGCATTCCCTACGAACGCGATCTTCTGATTCTGGATACAAACCACTCGGGTAGCATGCCAACTCAAGCAACAAGTACAGCACATCGCTCGTGATACCGTTCTCCGAAAATGACCTGCGTTGGCAACTCGACGATCAACGATCGCTTTCCTGTTTGCCAATTCATGCGTCCTACAATCGCTCGTCAGCTGATCAGTCCCACGATTTAAACCGCTATTTATCGAAAGTGTAAATCCTTTCTAGAGAGGAGCTCCTGTAGTGACTTACATTTATCACGAGAACACGACTGGTTTAATAAAAACAATTATTATTATAACCAATTGTACCAGTGTTTGTTTTAATGTGCTTTTGTTTGACTGTGCTAATGACAGCTATATTGTGCTTCCATTCTTATTCTTACACTTTGATTGTGACTTCGCGTGAATTCGGTTACGTTCTGTAACCAAGCTTGTATCCTGGCACGATCTCGGTATCCTTTCGATACCACGAGATCGCCAGCAAATATATCTCGATTTGGTCCATTAATTGCCTTCTGATATTTGGCTTCTCGGGGATTTTAAGGAGTCATTTGGAATGAGCTTCTTGGTAGCGGTGTTCATAGTCAATCTCCTCTCGACACCTCGCTACAAACACTAACCTTAAAGTGTCGATTTTTTAGGTATGAAGTAAGCCAATCGATTAGCGGTGGTTTGATACCTAGTCATTTGAGCTTATTGATACGACACAAGTGGTTAACTTTATCAAAAGCTTTTGAGAAATCAAGGTAAATGGTATAAACCTTTTCCTTGCGATCGAGGATGCATGTCCATCTGTCCACCGCAGCCAGCAGGTTGCCTATACGCTCCGTCGTTATTAGTTCGTTCGTATTCCGCCCAACATACCTTATACGGCTTAGCAGGAGAAGGGTACGGTTCTTGATTACTATAGGTGTCTTGCAGCTTTTGGGAACCGTTTGAGGAACTGAATGGTTTGTAGCACATAAGAGCGTGTGCAGTAAGAAGTCCCAATGACAGTCCACATCGAGTTGGGGGTGAACATCCCAAATCACCTGTTGTAGAAAGTCATGTAGAGCTGGCACATTCAGCCGTTTAAAATTACAACGCAAATTATTGTTGGGATACCTTAGCTTAGTTTTGATGAGAAAACTGAAGGCTATGACGGCATGATCGCTCTTTCCCAGAAGAGCCAGGATTGAAAGGTTGTCAACTAGGAATTCTTCGTTTGTTAATAGACAGTCTAACCGCGATGGTGTCTGACTGTTTCTCCACCGAGTTGCTGACCTCACATTTTCATATAAGCCCAAGTCATCGATGAGGTTGAAGAACCGAGCTTCAATTCAGTTGTCGCCTCCAGTATACGTGTGTTCCGCGAAGTTGACTCTAGGGTGCTTAAAGTCCCTTAGAATCAAGAAGTGTGTGAAACCGAGACCAGTAGAACGGGATAGCCCTTCCAGCATATGACTATCGTACTCGATGTCGGCAGTTGGCTTCCTGTAAATGACTCCAACTAGGCACTTCGAAGTTGTAGACAATCTTACAGAGCACCATATGGATTCCTCAAGATTGTTAAACTCGAGGTTGTGAAATTGGTGCACCTACAAGCAAGAACGTATGAATACGGCTACTCCGCCCCCAATTCCTGATTTTCTGTCGTTGTGGAACAAAGACATCCCAGGTAATGCTAACTCTTAGTCCGAGAACTGAGAAGATATCCAGGTTTCAGATATTCCTATCAGATGGGCCTTATTAGCGTTGCTAAGTTCACGTAATTCATCCAGTTTGTTTGGTAGATTCGCAGCGTTCATATATAAGCAGTTCATGCTTTCAATTTGGAACGCGTGAGCTTCGTTCTGTTTGTCTGCATGAGCCTTATGTGAATGGACAAGTAGCCCACCTATGTGAGGTTTGCCGAGGTGGTAGGCCCTGTCCTTTACACGTTTTTTATCATTTAGACAGTCCACAAGTGGAATGGTCAGCTCCAACTTGCCTTTGTGCTTGGCCCTAGCTTCATATGGCCTGTCTGGGTGCATGTGGATTCCAGGTGGCAGTCGACGTCTGTTGGCACGAAATGCTTCCAGAACTGCAGCCGACATGTGGAAAGATGGGAAGGTTATCTTCATTAGACGGGGTCTAGGATCACCATCCTTCTTGACTAGTCTCCTCACATACTGAGTCAGTATGTGTTTGAGCCTCAAGGACTGTTTGATGAATTTCCATTCCCTGATGTCAAAGTTTGATTGAGTAGGGTCCGTATTTTCCGATTTACCTTGCACAATTATGTTTCTTCCGCCGAAAAACTTTTCGCGATATTCTTTAAGGGTGTTCCGTATGATATTGGGCTCAGAGTACGGCATGTCGGGCAATATTCTTACATACCCATCGGATTTCAGCAAGTGACTGGCTAGTAAGACGTCCTCTACGTCGTTAGCATTATTAAGTGTTACCAGAAGAAGCCTCGGGTAATTTAGATGCTTAGAATCCTTTCCTCAAGTTAGCCAGGTGACCTTCAAAGGCTGTATTCTAGAAAGTTCGAGCTTCTTATTCAACTCGCCCTAGATCATCCTATCATTTTTATCCTGCAGACTGAGAGGCAGGTCAGGATTGTCAATAAGGTTCATGATTATGAGAGAATCGTCACGAACTGTTGTTGATTTACCAGGTTTCCCGTTGGGTTCAGGTTTATTATCTTGTTGTTTGGAGGACAAGGCATGTTTTGGAATCTTGGGCTCTTTGATGACCGGACGAACATCCTTGGGGGTATACTGTGCGACCAAATCACCAGATGTTTTCCGTACAACAACACTTGGGATGCTCAGCTTAGGCGGTGACACCTGGTTCTTTTGGGCTCTGCTAACGTGGGTCGACTCACCTACAGGGTTTTTGGGAACCACTGTTGTGTTCAGGGACCCTGAGCTGGGAGACCCGAGTTTAATTAGAGAGTCTAATACCGTCGACGAAATGATGGCGCTGAACTCCAACACGTCATCATTAGTGCTAATGGATGCTCAATCACTGATATGCCTGTCGACATACCTAATCTTGTGTTCATTGCGCGCTCTTGTTTGTTTACCCGTTTTTTTACTGTCGTTATCCAAGTTTGCTGACAACTTGTTCCGCAGACCTATCAGTAGGACAATGATGTTACTCATCAAGACTACTGCGTCCGTGCCGCACGTGACACATATTCACTTTTGGTTCGACTTGCTGAGTCTGTTGTAAGTGTTTGCCGTCAGATCTGTGCACGCTTCATAGAACCAACCTTTGCAGTTGTCGAACTGCATGCCAGTTGTAACAGCAAAACGGCAACCCGTACGTTTGTTTGTGTTTTTCATGACTATGTTGAAGCAAACTGTGTTATAAATGCTTGCAAAAGCCTAAGACCGTAAAAGTGCACTAAAAAGCATACTGAAAACGGAAAAAACGTATAAAACGAGTGACATAGACTGGATTAGTCTTTACGTGAAAAACAAATAAAACTGAATAGTCAGATGAGGCAAAACCACAGTTAACTAATAAATATGGTGAACCTAAAAGAAAAGTAATCCGCCGAACGTATAGCTCAAGATAGATTCTTTCGAACTGAAATGGTACTTTTGTTGCGTGAAAATACAGCAAAAGTTCGATAAATGCAAATCACATTAGGACTAAACTTCCCGTTCGAAAAGCGCGCGGCAAAGCTACGTCTAATAAAAATAATGAGGTCGTCATCACTGCTAAAGATTTAAAGAACCGTTTATTTTCGGGATTTATCTATCACTACATTAATTTCAAAGAAAAACTGTTATAAAATAAAAGCAAGCTAAGATGAATACTTAAATGAAGAGGAAACTTCATGTAGGCTTTCTGTAACAAATTTGGTGTCGATGTTGAAACTAGTTACCTAAATATGGGAACGCCTGAAAATCTTGATAGTTTACGCTTATTCAACCAATACCGAGCAAATCTGACAATCACTGTAAAACAAGCCTTTGAAGGTCGTTGTGACGAAAAGGCGGGCGGATCTGGAAGTACCTCTGTTATAATAACGGTATTAACCTCCAGTTTCGAATACCAGGTTGTCTTAATACGATCCCTGTGTTATTTCTTATTTTCATCGGTTGTTTCATTATTAAATGTGAGTGCATTCCTTGTGGTTACTAAGTTTTCGGCCCATCTTTTCTGTTATTATTTTGGAAAAGAATATATATTCTTTTCTAGATTAACATACTGCTCTTCACACTACCCCAGCATACAAGGTACCTTTAGGTTGGATGCAAACCTAAGCAATGTTAGACGTTATACCTTGCGTTTCTTATCTCCCAAGTTTGGGGAAACCTCCAAAGTCAAATGACGTTCACAAAAGTTTGGGGAAAACACCAAATTCAGAAGGATTTCCCCAGATCTGAAAACGTTTTTGGGTTTCGGTGCCATTTCTTCGAAATTTCTCCAAAGTTTACTATAGCAGCGTCCCGAAAACGGGCCAAATTTTCCCCGAAATTGGGAGATCGGGTTTGTGCCGTTCCTTTCGGCAACACACAAGCCACATGATGGCATCGATCATTGCCATATTGTCCGAACAGGGCTCTCATTGTACATCAAAACATTCGGCTTTATAAAAGCATTGTAAATTGACCAACAGACTTCCACCTCTCGAACGAACGAAAACGTATGCAGGTTTTTTTACTTCATGTAAATAAAATATTAGACTACCGTTTTCGAATCATAAACCCTTTAATTCCAAGCGTACGTCAAAAGTTCATTTAATTATCACAATTTCTAAACAACTTACCAATACATCACTTGTAAATTAATATGGGTAAACTACTACGTGCAAATTCCCGCGGCACTCCATAAACTACAAATTGGGGTTGTCTGTATCTCAGAAGTATGAGGGCTATTCAAACTGAGAACTAGCTTGTGTCAAGTACTTGAGTTGTTAAACCGTAGCATAATCAATAAAAGTGTTTATTTGGTGTGGTAACTATTCATCAGACGTTAGTCGAACAAACTTCCGTTCATCAATTGAAATCACCAACAATTAATACTTTACTCACTAAGTGCTTAAAGTTGATCGTGTTGTTCTAATATTACTGCACTTCATCAATGGCTTTGCTTTTAAAATTTCATTTGTAATTGATATCTTTTGGTATTTTGGAGTATCATCGTCTTTCACTTCTAGCTATTGGAAACTAAATACGCATATTTGGTCAGGCTTTATTCTCACGGAACTGAACTTAAAAATTGAAATGTATGTGTTATTAGGTCGATCACCTTCCCTTATTTCAAAAACCATCCGATTGAGTAGAACATTCAGCACAAGTTGTAAACTGACCTCCAGTAAGTCAATATCTTTTTGAATAAAACCAGATGTATACTATACCAAAAAACACGAGTGGATCAAGGTTAATGGTGATGTTGGGATTGTAGGAATTTCTAAATATGCTGAACAGAAACTGGGTGATATAGTGTACGTTGAGTTACCTACTATTGGAGACAAGATCAATGTTAATGGTATTACTGGTATTATGATAACTAAAAGTAGACCAATGTGCCGTTGTCGAGTCAGTCAAAGCTGTTAGCGAAGTATACTCTCCAGCGTCAGGTACCATAATTGAAGTCAATCCAGATGTTGAAAAAAATACAAAAATAATCAATCAGTCCCCTTTAGATGAAGGTACGTTATGCGTGTTTGAATCTTCTGGTTGCATACAAACCTTTTCCGTCGATATGAAGTCGTATTTCTCAAAAGGGTCTTCAGAAAATTCTGTAGTGTAATTAGTTACACAAAATAAGCACTATAAGCACGATCCAAAAAATAAAATCAATAATAAGAAATGTAATTTTTTAAGTAAGATCCAAGTCCATCCATCCCACCATCATCAGCTGTGAACCACGTCACAGAGCTTTCACTTACAGTTTTCCAAGTACTGAGCATCCCAGTCAGGTAGCTTGTATTCCTCCAACGAAAAATCTGTTGAGTTGTAGATTGATAATTGCTATCTTCATCTGTTTACCTACCTTAATACTGTTTCATCTTGCATCAAATATGAGTACTGGTTTGGAGTATACAACATATGTAGTCAACGTCGACTATCTTGCTGTGATTACCCAAAACTGTGCATCTGACCTCAGGGTTATCGACTTATTCCCCCCTCCCTATTTTAGCAACACTT
This sequence comes from Schistosoma margrebowiei, assembly GCA_944470205.2. Lineage (NCBI taxonomy): Eukaryota > Metazoa > Platyhelminthes > Trematoda > Strigeidida > Schistosomatidae > Schistosoma > Schistosoma margrebowiei. The sequence continues at coordinate 32,844,051 of OX104024.1, read as the reverse complement.
AAAAAGGATATGATTTGCTACAAAAAAACACCAGTAACAACTGTGCACAACGTCCTATTTTAAGAAATAGATTTTTGATAAAACATCTCAACTAGCTCTAAACACGATAATAGGCTGAAATATATCGAGCGCAAGCTGAAATGTCTTCGTAATGGCTACGAAAAGTGCTAGACAACATGATCTAAAGGAATGCACAAGGACGCAGTAGTAGTTGGCACCTAATTTCGGCTAATTAAGTAGACGAGTTAAAAGGTCGGCCGTCAATGAAATCGCCACCAAATAGGCTGGCTAGTGATTTATTTTTAGACCGTTTTACTGAAATGATAGATAAAATGTTCCAAGTAATAATCCAACTTTACTCTAATTCCCGACCATCCCTCGTCCTAAATAGTAACTACCTTATTGGTAACATATCTAATTAGAATTTTGACGTGCGATCATGCTCCATTAAAGTGCTCAGGTTTCATTCTCATATGGCACGTTTAGGATTTATTAAGCAGTGGTTTTGTTTCTTGATCCTAATCACAGGTTGTTACTCCTGAAGCAAAACAAAATTGCTTATAAGACCGACTTATTTCATTCTCCAAACTAAATCCGTAAATGTTCCGGAGACGAATTTATTTATAAAAGGGATTACTTCAAAACCACATTAATTTCCATCTCCAATTTGGTACTCTAGCTTATGTTGTGTATGTTCTTGTCAGAAGGTACTCAGAAAACACACGCTAAAATTGTTTAAAATCTTATTATGGCAAACCGGATCTTCGTATTTACTGCAAAACAGCCTATGTTGTATAGTTAGTATTATATTTAGCCTTTTATGCATGTAAATATGCACAGAGAAATTTAAGCGTTGATTCTGTCATCCTTGTTTTTAAAGCTAATATTTTGTTAGATAACGCATAGCTTTTAGCTTAATTTTAACAGTTGCTGTTTATTTCATTTTCCAGGCTGGCTTTTCAAGCTTCGACTTTCAGACTTATCACAAATCAAGGACCTTTTATCTGAAGAAAATTATGATGAATTTTTGACCTCTGAATCTTGATATTCTAACATATTCTTCAGTTCATTTCTTTAGGCATTACAAACTTCCACTGTTCCTACTTTGAACAATTAAACGTTATTTAGCGTATGATTGGTTCGCTAAATCTTTCGAGACCACCTCAGCACATTTTAATCTTAATTATATATATATTTTTACTTGTGAATAGCTTCTATTTATAAGATATAAACGTCTGGGTACATAATGTCGAAGTCATAATATTTGTAGGAAGAAAAAAGAATCGTACAGCCTGTAAATAAACAGACACCCATGAAATTTCATTAAAGGTAAAGTTCGGTAGAAATACAATCTAGAGAGTTCTTCAATTAAGGAAATCCATCTCACTTTTATGAACAATGTAGCTAGAAACTACAGTGGGATTCTTGGCCTGTGCATAATGTCTCAACATACTTAGTTGCATTATCTCTAGGACCACAACTAAGCAATCTTAATGGACCTACGGGTCTCGTTCCTATTCGCCTATATTGCATATCATGACGCCATGTCATAAGCTGACCACATTTTCTCTTCCTCGATTTAGTCGCTGCGTCAGCAAGTAACGTGCGGTGTGAAAGATACCAGAATAACATCAGGAAAAAACTCGAAGTCAGTGTTTCAGGATAGTGATACTGAAGGTAATATAGATGTGTTTAAACACACTCCCAAACCTCAGCATTTCTAGCATTGTGTTCTCATCGTATGTAAGCAATCCCTCGTAAACAGTGTTAACCAAACCCAGAGAATCTCCCAATATTCTAAGGTCGAAAATCCCAGAATTCATAAGCACAGACGAACTTAACTCGCCGGTGCGTTGTCAAACTTTGATACTCAATCTTATATCATTACTACGCCAAAGAGGATGCAGATGGACATAAGCCATCGACCTAAGATCCACTTGTCAAGGACTTTCCAAATTTTTTTTTTCGAATGTAGACCCTGTTGCTATCCCGATAGTCTCCCGTTGTTAGGATGAAGGTAAATGAATGTTCAAATTTTAGTCCTTGGGTTGGCCTGTTAGAAGCACGTTGGATATTGAAAGCCTGGGATTTGAGACTGTCTGTCACGAATATTATCATGTAAAGATGTCTCGGTATCAGAGCCGCGCTAAGTAGTTTGTGAGTATACATTTCTCTTCTTGTACGCAGAAAGTCTCTGCATTGGGTTTCAAGGTGACAACTATCTTCGTTTCTTTGTGCGCTTAACGTTTGCTGCGTGGTTGTACTTCGTTCTATAGTAAGAAATCAGAATATAGTTCAAAATACTAGTAATTATTATCACTGATTGCAATAAAAAACTGTACAATTTAACTATGGCGTAGATTCCCTTCAATTTATGTCTAACTCCCGTTCAAATGTACATTTACACACCCCTTTAATATGTATTGTAGTTAGGCCCAAAAATATATACAGTTCACGAACAGTATAATTCAAGAAATAATCGGAAAACTAGTTGCACAATAGTAATTGGCACTGTGCTACTGTTAACAAAGCACCATATCTACATATAACGGTAATCGAAATAAGTAATCCTCCTAGAGATACCTTTCGCCACAGACTAATTTTACTTGAATAACTGTTAGAAGTTACGCGGTGGATCGTCCTGAAAAAGCCTTATTGGACGGTCGTGGCCTGTGAAATTAACTGAGTCAAGAGTGAGAAACCTACTACCTAATCACAGTGAGATGCATTATTTTGTCCTAACATCCATGAAGTGCATGTAACTGTCATGAGAGTATGATTGTTTACTGTTAGATAGACCAGACTTATATCTTTATCACCTAGGGCTCATTATTAGGGTCAGAGTCGAACAGGTAACCTGTATTCAGATCTATTTGGTCGCTAAATTTCTGGACGAGCCATTTTAGTCGGTCGGAGATATTATTTATTTGAACACATAAATATTGGTACAAAGGGGGAACAGATACGTATGCGCACAATGAAAATGTGAAGATATAAGATGCGTATACGAAAAAGGGGAACAGTGTATGACAGTGAAATAAATAATAATGGGAGAAACAGTTCAACTAGCGGAAGTGCAGTTGGAGGAAATTCTCCCAGTTGAAGAGGTCACGTCCTTTTTTGTGAAGTAAAGTTACGACAGAAGCGCCACTGGCTTCTATCCTGAGCCATATCTAATAATCTGTGGCCACTGTGTTGCACCATCTCTAGGACCCCGACCAGGGAGTCAAGAAGGACCGACAGGAGCCAGTCCTTTACAGCTTTCTTTCATACCACGACACCATATCATATACTGGCCGCTTTCTCCAACCAGTGTTGGCGAATAATACACGAGATGGAATTCTCTGGGAAGACATTCGTTGGACATGTCTAAGTCACCGAAGTCGGTGTTCCAAGACGGTGACAAGTTGAATTATCGTCACTGTGCCAGGACACGATGCCACTGGATGTCAGCAATCCTTCGGAGACAACGATAATCAACCATAGAGTCGTCTAACATCCTCAACTCTTAGAGGCCAGGTTTCACAGGCATAAAACGAAACTGCTCTCACTGACGCGTTGTAAATCTGATGTTTTACAGTCGGACTAACATCAAGTTTACTAGGATAAAGTGAACGTTATGTATGTAACTAAGGTCATGCGCATTATTCATATCGTCTCCTATTTTTCTTTAATTGACCGTACTCCATATTTCCGCTCATGGTGAGTCACTGACAGTTCATCTGACTATAACAATAATGCATTTCTATTCATCGCAGGCATTGTAAGTCCGAAGTGACAACCCTTGTCGTACATCAGCTTATCAACAAAGCTATCCACCACGTTACTAAATTAGGTAGTTTAGAGCGCAATTAAGCTTTTCGAAATGTATTGACCTAAATTTACGCAAAACCTTTGGGTTGACCAGCACAAGTAATTATATTTTACTATTATAACCACACGAGCGTTTATTTCCTTGTCAATCTTAATATTTTCTCCACGTAAGTAGTTATATTACGCTCAGCGAATTGTTAGCCTTTAGTCATTTCTTTTCTGTCTCCGTTACCGGTGGTGATCCCATACTGTGTATAATACATACTAGCTTCTAAACAAGTACAGTGAAGGATGAAGCATTACTATAAGTCTATCAAACTGCCTTAGTTGACTCGAATTATGATGCTTCGTCATAGCCGACTGATTAACAATATTTAGTTAATAGTAGTGGATCACAATGTGAAGTTATCGGTCTACAAAAAGATCTGCACAGATAGACGGACGACGCTTACAACTGCAAATTTTCACAGTAACGTAGATGGATATCTAGTCTCTCGCATTAATGATATTTATCCAATGAAGCTATCCAGTGTTTGATTTCCTCATTGTTTTCCAAGTGCACTGAACCTAAGCGGATTTATTAGAATAAGTACTTTATTCGTTCAGTACTGTCAAACACATTTTTGAAATGTTTAAACTCGATTATCATATAATTATTTGTAAACATACCAGGAAAATATTCATTTGATTCAAATATTGAAGCCTATTAGTCTGTCAGGATATGTACTTCTCTGTCTTGAAATTAAATGGGGGGAAATACATAGTTAATCTCCTACCTGCTTAGATTATTTCCATCCTTATAATAATACTCATTTTCGAAAACTTGCAGCTTGAGTGTTTTCGTGATTTTTTTCCCACTAGACTTTCGATTAACAGCCAAAAAACCATGTCACCGCGTTTTTTCCTTACGTTGTAAGCATTTTATCCTCATACACTACCCAAATAATCGAACACCAGAGCAGCTCTACTGCAAAAGGTCGTGTGTCTCAAAATTGGTTGCGAACCAATACGAGTCAAGCCATAAACCTTGTCCTGAATACCCCTCAGAATTTATTACCAGTCAGTTATGAAATCCTTAGTTATGTAAAGTGAAAAATTAGGCTGACGTTATCAAACGCATTAAATTATGCCACATTAAGTTAGTCATTCAGTTACAACGTAGGACCTGGCACATACATGCATCGGTCCAAGTTGCCACATACCATTAGCACAGTAAGACGAACTCCAGATACATGGAAGCAGTTAGCACAATAGTGTAATGTATGAAGGGAAGATTTTATGTAAGGATATAGTACAGAAAGAAAGAATTCGTTGGTAGAAAGAAGGATATGAAGCAATTTTAATCTCATAGTTTAAGGGAAGACAGAGAGTGTATACACCTACGCCATTGTGATCGATTCTGAGCCATGTCATCCAGAGTGTCCAACAATTGGTTACGATAGTCGCGCGTACCCCAACCAAGTAGTCTGCATCTACCAACATGTCTCAGACCAGAAGTTAGTGACTTCAAGGATTGATGCCACGTCTTGGTTTGGCCGCCCCTAACTTTCTTCCATCCGTCTCCGACACCGGTTAGTATTGCACGTCGTGGTAATCGGAGTCCAGGCATACGTAACACGTGGTCCAACCATCTCAGTCGATGAAGATTGACAGCCTCATCAACTGATTTACCACCCTTTCCTAATACCCTACTTCTAACCTCACTATTACTCACACGATGATCTCCGCAGATGCCAGAAATATTTCTAAGGCATCTGTGGTCAAATACTAATAGCCTACGAGTATATTCTACTCTTAGTGGCCACGTTTGGCAGCCGTAAAGTAGAACAGAACGAACTGCCGCACAGTATACTCGTCCCTTAATTGATGGACGGATATCTCGCCTTCTCTATAGGTGACGTGAGTTGGCCAAACGAGCTTTCCGAGTCCGTGCAGAGATTTCGTCAAACACCAATCCGTTATTGCTGATCAGACTTCCAAGATAAGTGAAGTTGTCAACGCGTTCGACCACTTCACTCCCTATCCTGAGTTCAGGTGTTGACGCAGGCTAGTCCTGGAGCAACAACTTGCATTTAGATTGGGAGAATCGCATCCCAAACATCCTGATATCGTTGCCCAGTGCTACCAAGAGACTACCTTTTATCGGCATCTTTGCCAAACAGAACTGTCATCTGCGTAGTCTGAGTCAATAAGTTGACCTCTTGGTAGGAGATCAATGCCCGAAAATTCAGTCGATGAGAGCCACATTAAGTGAGGTGAACAAAAATCGCTGCATATAAATAGATAAAATCCTGTTATCAATCCTACAGTATTCAAAAATATGACATGAATTAAGGTTATCGCTACAAAATCCCAGCTGTTGGGATGGAACTCTACAAATCTGTTAATTCATTTACATAGCATTAAATGTGCTGGAAATCTTTCAATACTTGTCCACATTATAGTTGTATTGTGTTTTATGCACTTATAAAGTTAAAAACGACAACTTATTATTTGACTGTCAATTAATCACCGAATATTACTGTGTATATCAGTTCTAATTCTTTTTGATGTACAGAAATGACTTAAGTCATTTTAGCCTATATGAAATTTAAACACTCCGATGATTCCTAACGTACTATATTTGGATCCCATGATATGTTAGCTAATGAACTCCAGGAAAGGCTCCTTTTAGAAATCTATATGATTGGACTAATTAGTTTCAATATTTTCTTTTACTTTTAAGTGAACTAGTCACTTATTAAAGGTGTATAACTAACCTAAAGTCTGGATTAGAACTACCTGGTAAATGGTGCATTAATTGAATTATGCTTTAGAGAGGATTATTATCATTAAAGTAGTCAAATTACGATTGTGTTACTTCTTTAGACTCACGAAACCATCTGACGAAACACTCCTACCACATTTAATTACCTATTCAGTAAATCAGCGTCTTAATGAATGGAATACGGCTCGAAATCAACTTAATGCAATTAAGGAATTGAATGCGATCATGTACATTCCAAAGCTTTGGAATAAAAAATTATTTGCAGCTCAGATGCATGATGAAGTTTTTCGAAGCGCCTCATAATTCTGTGCAGAAAAAAATTAAACTACCAAAAAAATTAATGCAACTGTAGAGGTGAAAACCTTCTAAAGGGATAACTCTAATCTTTCTGAATCCATGACTTTACAGATACTTTAATCTCTGAGATTCTTGGTGAGACTATAATTTATGGACGAGTGTCCACCTAATAACCAAGACCAAATGAGGGTTGTAAACCTGCGTGAGGAATTAGAAGTACGATTTATAGTCTATGGTTAAGGTTAAGAAATAGATTTAGAGTTTCCATCACGAACTGAAATCAGCTATAATGCCAAAACTTTATTTATCCAAATGGATGGGTGAATTTTGCGCCGAAATCTGCCGAGATCTTATACGTGATTGGTTCGTTCATAAATTATAGTCTCGAGACGATCGCGAGGTCCTTAATTACTTAACTGCGTTGCCTCCCTACCATATGAACAAGGAAAAGTATTGCGATTGTAGATCACCAGCGTAGATTATCTGTGTCGATTGATTGGGGGGCCTTTAGTAGGCCGGCACAGTTTAAACGTCAAGTTCCTTCGAATGTGCCCGCTCTTTCGTTTCAGCAACCTTGAACGGCCTGACTAGAGGCGGTTATTCCGTGGGTTGGATGGATTGTATGAGTACCAAGTTTTTTCATATATAAGTCATGTTACGCTGCATAGAAAAGCACGAAATAAATACCAAAAGCATGAATTTAGCATTCTCTTGTTTTGTACTTTACACTTTGGCTCTGTTGTTGATATGTAATTTGTACATTTGTGTTGGAACTTCTGACTTTGGTGTTGATTGAAAATTGTTTTGAGTTCCAGACTTTCTTCAGTTGTGGATATGCTGCTTTTGCTTTGCCGATCCGTGCCTTCATATATGCATCAGATCCACCGTGCACATCGATAATGCTGCTCAGGTATGTAAAGGTGTTTACATCCTCCAAATCTTCTCCGTCAAGTGTGATTCGATTGGTGCATGTTGTGTTGTATCAGAGAATCTTGCTTCTCCCTTGTTTATGTTGAAACCTGCTGCTACAGTGGTCATCTTCTCATGTGTTTGTTGTTGCGTTTGTGATAGAAGAGCCAGATTATCTGTGAAATCTAGATCATCCGGCTGCACAAGAGCTGTTCACTGTATCCCTTGCTTCCCCCAGATGTTGACGTCTTCATAATCTAGTCGATCACCAGGAGAAAGAATGAGAGTAAACAAGCCTGCCTGACACCGGCCTGTACTTCGAACGAGTCTGTGAGCCGTCCTCCGTGCGCGATTTTGCAGTTCAACCCATCATGAGAATTACGTATGATATTGACTATCTTCTCAGGTACGCCGTAGTGTTGAAGAACTATCCATAGTGTTGTCCTACCTACGCTTTCAAATGCTTTCCCATAGCCAATGAAGTTGATGTAGAGTGATGAATTCCATCCAATTGATTGTTCCACAATGACCCGTAGTGTTGCGATTTGGTCGGTACACGATCGATCCTTATGAAATCCAGCCTGTTGATCTCAGAGCTGAGCGTCTACGGAGTCCTTCATTCTATTTAACAATACCCTATTGAAGACTATTCCTGGTATTGAGAGAAGAGTGATGACTCTGTAGCTCTCACAATTCAGTGATGAGTGGATTCAGTGGGGCCGGTCGATTCAGGAGTTCTTTGGAGTGCTCTACCCACCTGTTTTGCTGGTCTTCACTGTTGATGATTACTTTTCCTTCCTTACTTTTCACTGGTCGTTCCGGTTTACTGTAAATTCCAGCGAGCTTCTTTATTGTGTCAAACAGTTATTTCATGATTCCTTCTATCGCAGCCTTCTTCGCAGTCATCGCTAGATCTTCAACATATTTACGTTGTATGTTCTGATGCTCCTCTCCGCTCGCTTGATTACTTCTGTGTATTCAGCTTGTGACTTGACTTTCTCTGCTAATGTCCAGCTGATATTGATTGCTGCATTCTTGTTCCTCCTTTCTTGAATCATACTCAGTGTATCGACAGTGATTCATTCCTTTATGTGGTGCTTCTTGTGGCCCAGAACCTTATGACATGTTGAAGTGATTGCATCCTTAATATCGTCACAGTTGTTCTCCATGGTAGTTCCCTCTCCATTGAGTAGATCGTGAAAGGCCTCGGACCTATTGCTAAGGGCTATCTTGAATTCGTTGAGTTTGTCAGTATCCCGAATAAAGGATGTATTGAACTTTTGTGATGTTGTGTGCCCCTGTTTTTCAGTTCTACTTGAGTCTCACTTTCATCTTGGAGACCAACAAGTGATGATCTGAGGCTATATCAGCTCCTTTCTTGATTCTCACATCTTCCATCGTCCTCCTGAACTTTTCGCTGATGCAGATATAGTTGATTTAGTTCTGTGTAGTATGATCCAGTGCAATCCATGTGGTTTTGTGTATGGGTTTATGTGGGAATATGGTGCCCCCTGAGATCAGTTTATTGAAGGCACATAGGTTCGCTATTCTCTCACCATTTTCGTTCCTTTCTCCTGGTCCGTGTCGTCTTATGATGTCTTCATATCCGGTGTTGTCTATTCGAACCTTGGCATTTAGATTCCCCATCAGAACGGTCAAGTCCTTTGTTGGGCATTTCTCAACGATTGACTGCAGCCTATCGTAGAGTTGATCTTTAACGTCTTCATTGCAGTCGTTGGTAGGCGCCTAGCATTGGATGGTGTTCATTGTAATGCCTTCTTTCGTTGTTTTGAAGGAGGCTTTGAGGGTCCTGGGTCCATGAGATTCCCATCCTATAAGTGCTTTTTGCGCTTGTTTGGATAGCATTAGTGCAACTCCTTGTGTATGTGGAGCATTTTCTTCCTTATGGCCGGAGAATAACAGCAGCTTCCTTGATGCTAGTCTTTGTTGTCTAGCCCGCGTCTAATGAGTTCCACTGATTCGATGTAATACCAGGTTGAATCTTTTCATTTCTGTAGCCTCTCACATTGTACGGTCATTCTATATACCAAACGTAGTGGTTGTTCTGATCGTTAAAAGGGGTACCAACCTCGTGACTTCAGAAGGAACTCGGCTTTCACTACGAGGCTCACAACTCTCATAAAAGAAGATCTTGACTACTCCCAGGGCAGAGTTTAAATGGTTTGAATTATTTTTGGCTAGTCTGTTTTAGCGAGTTAGTGTTCCACGGGATAGGGTCGCTAGCCCCATACACAACCCTCCTTCTTTATCCGCGTTTGAGACCGGAAGTAGCTACAGAGGGGCTCTAGATAGAGCTCCTTCGCTGTTTCACATAAATTTAGTTAAGCCGCAACAACTATATCACAAATACTACAGCGGAATATGAAGTGTGTCGAACTTTATCAAAAATTTCACGAAAAAAAACAATACATTTATGATATAGGATTATGGTAAAGGAAAACAATCTCACCTATCCCAAATAGAAATCGCTATTTTTAGTAGCCCAAATATCCCATGAGTATTCTTAACTCGACAATGCTATTGTTCGTAACGCTCTTATATAATAATGAGAATTTCTTATAATAATAATAATAATAATAATAATAATAAATTTCTGCATGTGCAGGTACACACCGTTTTTACAGGTATGATCTATAAATTACAACATTTGTTGGTTCACAAAATGTTTCCTAACTTATTAAGTTTATAGTTGTTATAATGTGAAATCGTAGTGCGCTTGCTGTAAACTATGACCTTGAGAGGACGCGTACATCAAGTTTGTTCCAAACGTCAGAAGTTTCATAGCTGTGCTCTCAGAGCAAGATTCTGAAGAAGAAAAAAGAGAAACAGAAGATCAGCAATGCACTTGAATATTGGCTGCAATTTGAAGTACATAGAACTTAATGGGCACAAATGAACGTATTATATTTGGATTTTGTAATAAGTGGGTAATCACGTACAAAGGAATCATCGGTTAGTACAAATGCATCAACCACCATAGCTTAGATGGGATTCCAGATTCCCGTAATCTGTTGTACATCTTCCCTTCAGTTCCATCATGTGCGCATGTACTGAGTATAGACACTGTATTATCTAGAAGGTACCCATTAACAACGGGTGACTGTAACGTTTTCAGTTGTTGTTACTGACTTGCACATGAACCATAGATTTATCAACCATTTTTGTTTGACCTTCCGTAGATTGTGGGGAATCAGACTGTAAACATTCCTTATTTGGACAAAATGTTTTTTGGATTGGACTATAATTTATGGTTGATTGATTCGTCCACAAATCATAGTCTTACCACTCTACTCTCTGGATCTTTGAATTTCGTGGTAGTACAGCAACTGACGTTTGCTTTCAACATCTTGAAACTTCTGTTTTGCACAAGAGAATGAGGAAAGTTTGGAGTTGTACGTATTTTCCGCACTTCAATTCAGTAGTTGGTTAGTTGTGAAGCGCTTCATCAGAACCCTTTTCAGCGGTCAATGAGGAAAGCTGTTTCAGGGACTTTCTTAAGTTTTCTAGACCTAGGATAGACTGTTCACAATCAGTGATGAGAAATTCAAAATTTATATTTGAAGATTTAAAGTCTAATCAGCAAATTGAAACGCCCAAGAATAGAAAGTTTATGACCCTTAATACTCTTAATGGAAACTTTGTTGAGCATAATTATGGAATCAGTGTTTAATGATTCCAACCAAAACGATCGACTCGATACTACCAGTGTAAACAACAAAAGTGCGAATTGCACCATTGGACAAATATTATCGTTTTTGAACATGAAGTGAATTACTGGAAGTTATAAATAAGGACAGTATATGAGTATCACAATCACCCAATTTATTGGGACCAGAATTACGAAGTTCAGTGTCACTCGCAGCGAAACGGACAGTAGTTGTATAAACTGACTAGATATGCTCTATTTTACCACATTTAAAGCATTTGGTTCGACGAAATACATATGAGTTACGTAAGTGCAAATCACTACAGGAAAAGCACTCACCAAACATATGCTCAACTCTGTGACCTGCCTTGCGATTCTTTGATAAATCATTTTTCTACGAGAATAAGAACCATTATTAAACAAAAGCGAGTTTGTTCAACCCTGAAAATTCAGTTCATCAAAACAATTGAGCAAAGTAGTGAAAAATTTCACTGATCATTTTCAGTGATCCGTTTAATCCAGTCAAAGTCATCCCGAAGTCCGATGAATCTCAACCCGAAAACCTGTGAAGCAAGTATATTCTGCTCTCACTAGTTTCTTAATTCAACAGACTGGTTTATTACTTTCGTAGAACTGTATATATTAACGTGGTTGTTGATAATAAATCTAGTTGCATCAAGTCATAAATACACATGTTATAAGGGCATGGTTATTAGCAACTCTTGCACTTATCTATGACCCACCACTTCTTAATAACTATTGGTTCAGAAGCCTTTCTTGGAATCTGATTTTTCTGTGAACATTAGGAGAGGTAATGGTAAACTACTTGGGAGTTGTATATCAAAATTTCAGAGTGATATTAGCCTGGACTATCAATGTTAATTTGAGTTTCAAATAGTTCATGTTGAAGGATTTTACACGATAGTTAATGAAAAGATTAAAGGCTTAAAGCGGCAAATAAATCCCCAAAATAAATAGTTCTGTAAGTCCTCAACATTAATATCGATCACATTAGATTTAATGGACGAATCTAACTATAGTCGTTAAACTACGCATCCGCACCAATTCACCGTCGGGTACGCAGTGCTACACATCCCTTGCAACTACTAGCCAGCTTGGACCAAAACATTTTGGAAATACCGATAGCTTTACAAATATATCTTCTGGCTAATTCATCCACGATTTTTGATGTGACTAGGTTGGTGAACTTGTAGAATTATGGTCTACTTCGATATTAGTACTACTCTAACAATAGACCTAATCTTAGAATTGTAGATTTGTCACGATGTAAATGCCTAATCAATAAGAATTTACGTGAAAGTCACATTATTATCTACACCAACTCATCGCATCATAATAACCATCAGTATATGGTAAAGAACAAACTTAGGTTAGAGAGAGAACAATATATTTATTATAAATGAAAAGTATATAGCAACACTCAAGAATAACCACGCCTGTAAGGCCGAACCATACCAACCAATCAATTCGAACCAACTGAATTCATTGTTCCAGCCTTCTCCATCGTTGGGTTTTTGTTTGCGTTAAATGTTAAATATCTACTTCCCAAATTGTCTCGTGTTCATAATTTATGATCGCATGGTTAGGGCCCGATGCCAATACGCACTATAGCTATAGAGGTATTAAAAAAATACGAATTCCAAAACCCTAAATGCCCATGCAACTTCTATGTAACGAAATTCAAGCTAGCTGCAGTTTTCATTTTCAAAAGCATTTTCATTATCCTTCCATTCAAATGGCGATAATTGCATCTCATTATGGATTAAATGCACATACCTGTTATCCGTTATCAAGGAGCACAGGCCACTCACTTTGGATTTATATCCGCATCAGATCCTCCTTACACAACGATGATGCTGTCCAGGTACGTGAATAATTCTACATCTTCCAGAGCTTCTCTGTCCAGTGTGATCGGGTTGGTGCACTTCGTGTTGTATTTGAGGATCTTTCATTTTCCCTTGTATATGTTGAGGTCTGTTGATCCAGAGGCTTCTTCTACAGTGGTTGACTTGACCTGCATTTGTTGGTGAGAGAGTAAGCATTCCCATCTAACACCAGTCCTCACTTGAAATGCGTCTGTGCGCTGTCCACCATGAAAGACTCTGCAGTGTAGTTCATCCTAAGAACTCCGAATGATGTTGACGATCTTCCCAGGTACACCATAGTGTTGAACACCATTCCACCGGGTGAGCCTATCCACACTACCGAATGCTTTCTCACAGTCAATGAAGTTGATGTGCAATGACGAGTTCCATTCAATTGATTATCCAACGATGATCCGTAGTGTCGCTATTCCGTCTGTGCATGGAATCCGGCAAATGTAGGAAGATCTCTGGGTGTTGCTTCGATATCCGAAGGCTCCAGTGAAACTGGTTTATTCCAGAGATCTTCAAAGTGTTCTAACTACCTGTTTCTCTGATCTTGAATCTCATCGCCTGACATGCCTTCTTTTGTGGTTGCACCACAGAACTGTGTTGTGTTTTTGAATCTAAAAAGCCAGTAAATAATAGGTAACTTGAGTGATGTGTTTGTATTTGTGAACTTATTGAGGTAACAAAGAACAAACAGTTCACTATTTCTGCATAGGAAAGCGTAAGCTTTTGCGCGTCAGAATTTCTATAAGTGGCACTTTTCCACAGCCAGATTCATTTTTGTTGCTTGTTCCGGGCCCCCACACATCTTTTTTATTCAGGAGCACTAAAAATATACGGGTGTAGCTATGACTTCCATCAGGCTATATTTTGTGTACAAAAACAATTTGTCGTAACCTTGAATTTACCTTGAAAAATGGTATTACTAAAATTTAAAGTTTGTCAAAAGAAATATGCTTTCTGAACATAACTGACGAACAGAGAAATAGATATATCCACAGTTTTCCTAAATTTTGACAACCGACTGAATTTGTAATCATGACCTCGTTGTGAAACACAGGAAATCAGAAAACAGTCCGAACATTAGTAAGTCAGTTGATTTACCTAGTAGTCGGGCTAATGACGATATCTAGTGTTTTCACTTTTGCTGACTTTATATTATCGAACTATCTAAAGACCCATTATTTGTGTGGTCTAGGTTGAATTTCGACTAATAAGCGTCATTCGCTGCAGGTATAATCTCGTATTTCGTTTTTCCAAGTAAAATGACTATATCGTAATGGTTTGACTCTGTGTATTAGAATGTTCAATGAACTTATATCACGTTGTTTAAGCCCCTCATATTTCGAAATAGTGGAATACATATTAATGGAGTTAACTTACTCAGGCCTTTTTATGGGTACAGAGTGACTCCGTTTACACCGAATTGCTCGTTGCATCCTATATTACTAGGGTTGGACAAGTGCAAGTGACATGTATATAAGGCGTTGTTTATCCTGGTAGGTGTTTGATGAAGTCGATTGGATAATATAGATCTCTCAAAACAATATGTCTCAGCTTACCACAAACTGTTGCTTGATATGGCATCAGTTCAAAATAAGTAGTGAAACATTACCCACTACTTCAACATCATTGAAGAGCTGACTACGATTCAAAAAGTGTAAACAATAATAATCTATTTTCAAGTAATGGTCTGTTGCGTGAGGCATGCCAGTTTACAGGCAAGATCAAGTTGCTACATAAGATACAGTCTTCACTGTAGTGGGTTACTCAATTAGTTTGATATTTTGTAAGGTACGTTGATCATGAAAGTGTGGGGGATAATTCTTCTTACATATGAATGCGAATGATATTAGTAAGATCCGTATTGACAATATGTCAGTTTGCGAGCTTTATGTAGGTTATGTTGCGACGTGCAACTGTTAGTTGGGGTAAATCAGCGTAAATCTGAGAGCTTCTATAAGCCGTGACCTTATATTCGTTTGGAACATCTGAGGCATTAAATATGGCATAGGGCAAATTCACTCAATCCACATGCGTTATCGTTGTCATATCTTGAGAGAGCTGAAAAAGAGCGTAAAAAAGACAAAAAGCAAAGCGGATAATGTTCATGACTATCGAAATTGAGTCATTTGTGGTGAAACAGTGAAGTTATGACAACTTAGTCTAATTTTCTATTATTAAGGTACTTTTTAAGCAAGAGCATTCTAGCAGGTCAAAGAAAACAAGCGTAAATATGGTATGAATAGACGAAAAGCTGTATAAATGGAGGTAGTTCAAAAAAAAGTTGGAAGTATGGAATTGTGTAAAGATTTGAAGTATAGTACTAAGAACAGTATTCTGATACACAAATGGATATCGTTCTTCTTGTCGAAGCTATTTTAGCTCATTTTTACTGACTTTATAGGGTCATTGGCAGGCTTCGTTTTTAGCAAATTGTCTAGTTTTACTTGTAATAGGATTACTCGGTAAGAAGGGGAACCAGTTCAACGTCACAAACACGATCTAAAGAAATATTTTGCATAAGAAATTATCATCAATACCATTGGTTCGCGACATCCCACGTGACTATAAGGAGCAGTAATTTAACAAATATTTCGCCCTACAGACATGGGTGGTTTCAAGTTATCTCCCCATCATCGTGTTTACTGGTCAGTAACGCCACCCTCCCTACTTTTGTAATGTTAGGCTCTCTTAAGTTCAGGGAATAGTTGGTGGAGCTCTTTAGTGTCAGGTAATAGTGTTATTGGTCTTTTGCACTTAATGATAGTGTACCAGTTGAGGAAAGGTACTGGCAACCTATTTCATAATGAGGTGTGCCGTACTGTAAAAAACTTACAACGCAATGGTTCTCGAGGTTGTACTGTGGGCAATGTATATGTATGTATGTCTGTAGACAGGGTCATTGATCATGATTTGGCTGGAGCTTTTAAAAGTGAGTCTATATATTGCTTTGTATAGAAATATTAGATTGTTCTCTAACCAACGATACCATAAAGGTTTTAAGGAGAGGTGCAAACATCTGACTGTGTAGTTGAGAGTGAAGTCACATTCTAGCAGTCGGCGTGTGAAGCGTTTTTGAACATCTAGTTTTATCTTGTCTGTGGTATTCATGTTTGAGAAGACAAAAAAGCAATGTAAATAGTAAGCCCAGCCTCTGTTTTAGAAATATTATTCATTGTGAAACCAACTAGCTGTCTAGATTCAAAAATAATAAAGCAGGCATGTTCTTCAAAGTCTAGGCTTCCTGTTTAAATGATACCTAAATCGTACACTAGTTTGGGCGTCTGAACTTTACTTTTAATAAAGTCACTAATTATAGGGATGTTTCCCGAAATGCATGATTCCACACTTGTTGAGGTTAAATGGTGATTGAAATTTCCCGCTCCAGAAAGTTAGGTCATTGAGGTCACTTTGAGTTTGGGATACACTTTCGCTTAGAGCTTTAGGCTTAGAGCTGTATATTATCTTCGTCAGCGTATAAGCATGGTCTCCCAATTTTTACGGTGTTACATTTATCGTTTATGTACATACAAGCATATAAACAAGACTGGACGTGATACACTCCCGTGGATGACTCCACTAGTTATTGGTCTAGGTGTTGAGAGAGAGAGAGAGAGTCATTGTACTTTAACATATGTTTACGTTCTGTTAAAAATGAAGCAAATCATGAGTATAGTTCGTTGTTGATTCTGAAGGACTTTAGTTTGATGAGAAGTCTTTCGTGTGAAACCTTATCAGAGGCTGTCTTGAAGTCCAAGAATAGGACCAATACACGGAGTCCGTTGTTCCATTTCAGAGTTATATCATTCAGGTTGTCTACTAGGCATGTATCGCATTATCTGAACCTAACAAACCCACGCTGGGAGGTCGAGAAAGGACCACTACTAAGTAGATGCTGAAGTACGCCGCCTTAACTACTTCTTCCATCACTCTGGATGCCACTGAGGTTATGTTCATGGGCCGGTAATTTTCGACATTTGCCTCAGGTCTTGTCTTAATTTTGAGAATGATATATATAGTATTCAAGGTAGTAGGGTAACACGCTGTAGAGGGTGATATCGCATACCAGGGACTTTATAGTTTTTGAAGGTAGGGAGAGAAGAGCCACAGGTCGATAACTTGAAGGTTCACTACGTTGACTTCCCTTGAAACGTAGTGTGATATGAACCAGTTTCCAAATTTCCAGTAGTTTGCCTCGGCTTAGCAAGCGTAAGAACATCACGCAAAGCGGTGCCGCAAGGATTGGAACTGCTTCACTGAGTATAGCAGAATGAATCATATACGGACCAGAAGAAAAGTCTTTTTTAGGTGGTGTAGTTCGCGGTACCATTCCGCCTGTAGCTCTTTCGGATATAGTGCCAGTCCCAAGCCCGGGTAAAGGAGGAAGGTTGGGCATGTGGCTAGCGATACCGTCGCGTAGAAAACTAACTCGCTAGAAGACGCTAACCAGAAAAAATAATTTAAACAATTTAAACTGTGCCCTGGGAGTTAGAGGTCTTATTTAGACGAACTATGATGCCTCAGGATGAAAGCCGAGATTCTTCATAGATTACAAGGCACATGCCCCTTCTAACAACCAGAGCAACAATTTTTGTGGGTACATGGTACATCCTGACAATGTGGGAGACCGGAAAGACCGGCCACATAGCAACGGAAATGAAGAAATACAATTTGGTGGTTCTCGGAATAAGCGAAACTTATTGAACCGAAGCTGGACAACAAACACTAGATACGGGAGATCGGCTGTTGTACTCCAGTCACGAAGAGGAAAATGTTTCACATACTCAGAGAGTTGCTCTAATGCTCTCCAAAGAGGCACGAATCGCACTCGCAGGACGGGAATCTCACGGATCGAGAAACATCAAACCATCATTCAAAACAAAGAATGAGGGAATTACAATGAATGTTACCCAGTGTTATGTACCCACCAATGATGGCAATGACGGTGATAAACATCAGTTATATGATAGGCTGCAATCAATCATAGCAAAGTGCCTAAGAAAGGACCTCACCATTCTGATGGGAGATCTAAACGCCAAAGTTAGGATAGATAACACCGGATATGAAGATATAATGGGACGGCACAGACTGGCAGAGAGAAACGAGAATGGTGACAGATTCGCAAATTTATGTGCATTCAATAAATTGGCCGTAGGCGGCACAATATTTGCACACAAACGTATACACAAATCTACATGGATCTCACCGGACCACACCGCAGAGAAGCAGATAGATCATAATTGCATCAATAAAAAATATTCTGAAGGACAATGGAAGATGTAAGAACCAGGAGAGAAGCTGACATAACTTCAGATCACCACCTGGTGGTAGCCAAGATGAAACTGAAGCTAGAATAGTACTGGACGACTGGGGGAACAGCACTACAAAGGTTCAATACAGCCTTCCTTCGAGACACTAAAGAAATCAACGAATTCAAGATAACTCTCAACATCAGGTTCCAAGAATTACAAGATCTGCTGAAAGTAAAACAACAAACTACTATGGAGGACAATCAGAAAGGAATTAAAAGGGCACTAACTTCAACATGTCAGGAGGTACTAGGTTGCAAGAAGCACCATCATAAGGAATGGATCTTTGTAGAAACACTGGACAAGATCAAAGAAAGGAAAAACAAATAGACAACAATTAACAACACGAGCGGAGAAAGTCCAAGCACAAGCTGAGTACATAGAAGCAACTAAGCAAGCGAATAAGAGCATTAAAGCCGACAAGCAGAAATACGTGGAAGAACTAGCGACGACAGCGAAAAAACTGCAAGAGAAAGAAATATGGAACAGCTTTATGATACAACAAAGAAACTAGGAGGGAGATATAGTAAACCAGAGAGACTGGTCAACGACAAAGAAGATAGGTCAATCACTGAGATTTATGAACAGAGGAACAGATGGTTAGAGTACTTTGAGGAACTCTTGAATAGAGCAGCTCCATTGAATTCACTGGACACCGAAGTAGCACACACAGGCGTTCTCTAGATGTTACTCAACCAACAAATCAAGAGCGAGAAAGCAGAAGAACCTGACAATATACCAGTTGAAGCACTGAAGCCGGACATCGAAATGACTACAAACATGCTTCACTTTCTATCCAGGAAAATTTAAGAGGAGGAACAATTGCAGACCGACTGGAAAGAAGGATACCTCATCAAGATTCCAAAAAAAGGAGATCTGAGTGAATGTGAGAACAAAAGATGCATCTCACCACTGTCAGTACCAAGAAACGTTTTCAACATGGTGTTAACGAACAGGGTGGAAGACTCAGTAGACGCCTAACCTCGAGATCATTAGGCTGGATTCCGTAAGGGTCGGTCATGCACAGACCAAACTGCGACACTACGGGTCATCGCCGAGCAATCAGTTGAATGGAACTCGTCACTATACATCAACCTCATTAACTATGAGAGGGCGTTTGACAGTGTAGATAAAAGAACATTATGGAAAATTCTTCGATACTATGGAATTTCTGAGAAGATTGTCAACATTATCCGGAACTCATACGACGGACTACAGTGTAACGTCGTGCATGGAGGACAGCTGACAGACGCATTCCAAGTAAGGACTGGTGTCAAACAGGACTGTCTATTCTCCTGTCTATTCCTCCTTCTAGTGGCTGACTGAATTATGAAGACATCGACATCTGAAGGAAAGCACAGACAGCTCAGAACCAATTAGACGATTCGGACTTTGCAGATGACCTGGCCCTCCCATCGCATACACACGAACAAATGCAGGTAAGGACAACCTGTGTAGCAACAGTCTCTGCATCAGTAGGCCTCAGCATACACAGGGGGAAAACCAAGGTCCTCAAATGCAACACATATAACAGCAATCCAATCACACTTGATGGTGAAACTCTGGAAGATGTGGAAACATTCACGTACCTGGACAGCATCATCGATGAACAAGAAGGATCAGATGCAGAAGTCAAGGCGAGGATTGGCAAAGCAAGGGTCGCATCCCTACAATTGAGGAACATATGGAACTCAAAACAACTGTCAACCAAGGTCAAAGTTGGAATGTTTAATACGAACATCATGACAGTTCCACTGTGAGGAGCTGAAACTTAATGAACTACTACAACCATCATCAAGAAGGTGCAAGTATTTATAAATGGTTGTCTACGCAAGATACTCAACACCCATTGACCAGACACCATCAGTAACAGTCTACGGGGGGAGAGAACAAACCAGCTTCCAGCTGAAGAGGAAATTAGGCAAAGACGATGGAAATGGATGTTATACATATTGGGCAAATCATCAACCTGCATCACAAGGCACGTCCTTATTTGGAATCCTGAAGGAAGTGGGAAAGAGGAGAGAGAAAGAACACATTACGTTGGGAAATGGAGTCAGATATGAACAAGTGCATGGGAGATGATAACTCCACTGAGACTCGGATGTTCTGCTTCATTAAGAATTGAGGATTATTCGGAAACCCGAGGTTAGACACTCGGCGGAGAAATAGTCAGAAACTGTCACGCGTAGACCGGCCCTTTACAATTGGAGAATTTCTAATAGACATCCTCACAATCAGGGCCCCTTAGGAAAAGGTGACTATTACGTCCACATTTTGCTCTCGTCCGTTATTGAAGCACGTTCGATTGACCCGCTAGTAACTAACGACCCCAAACGACAATAGAGCCGAATTCAAATTCAGGTACTACATTTTATTCGTAAATCGCAAGTAATGAACCAAAATATATTGTTTTGATGATGGATTACAAAACAAACCTTTAATTTTTAGGTTTCCAAAGCAAAACTTCCGAAATATCAAGCAAAAAATCAAAGTGAAACCGGTTTGTACGAGGCAAAAGTTATGAACAAACAAGTTCAAAATTTGTGTACAACAAATGCATCCAAAACACAGGAGCCGTTTAAAAAATCAGGGAACCAATACGTAAAGGCAGTAAGAGAAGAAGGCTTTAGAATCAGATAAAACTGGCACACATTGCATCAATTTTCATAGGAGGTCAACTCAGCTGGCTCGCTAGCTACCGGCCGGTAGAACAGCTCTCGATACCGTCAAAAATTATGGAGTCCTTGATATGAGATGGTCTACGTGACTGTTTGTTATCCACAAACTTATTTCAGCCCCAACAGCTCGTTTTCAGAAAGGGTCATTCTCGTATAGTCAACCTACTGACCGTCGTGGACAACCATCCTTGATCTCAAGTGGAAGGTTGACATCACATACCTTGAGTTCTCAGAAGCTTTTGATAGGGTTCATCATGCATGTCTTATCGACAAGCTCAAACGATTAGGTATCAAGTCATCGTTAGTTGGTTGGCTTACTCTCGTTCATATCCAAGTGCCTTGCTGCTCCTCGGTTTCTTTTCTCTTTTTTTTCAGAATCATGCTCTGAGGGCACAACTATGGAACTTCGGACATCTGAAACAAACTAGAAGTACGTGTTTCTCCATGGTCATAGTTCACACCATGCGCTTTACAAGTCTACTTTATAACAACTATAAACTTAAAAAGTTGCATCGCATGAATACTTAGCACGACTCAAATTCTCAGCTACCAGGTATTATGGTATGTCCCGATCAGGCCAAATTTGATAAATATGTCCATACCCTGTAAGCTGTTTGCAAAATCTTGGACATAATTACTCAGTGCCTGATTGGTACCGTTTGATGGCTGAGGGATTTGTATTACCCACACTGTCGCCGGTCATCATTTTTCGATGGAGCACTGTGTAGTGTATATGCTCATTGATAATCTGAGAGACGGATAACACCCAGCTGTAGCGTATAGTTAAATGTGACTCTAAGGGTCTCAAGCTTATCTGGTTTTTAACCTTTGGGTCTAGCGAACTCAGGCGCCCCTTCAGTTTTGATTGTACGACTTACCTTTAGCTTATTTTGGAAGCTCAGGGGTTGAATTCGGTTAGGTTTGGAGGTTCCGCGAATATATAATGGGACTCAGTACTTACTACTGGTGGAGTTTGTACTAGATCTAGTGAAGAGACATGATTTTCTTTCACTTTTGTATAATTTGAAGTTGCTTCAAATGTCGAAAGTCGTTTCTTGGTGTCTACGTGAAATTCATATCTCTCTAAAATGTCTATTTCCTCTATTGGGAGTTCTGGATGTGCTACGGTAACTACCCAGGGGAATTGACTTCTTAGCCTCAAATCTAGCGTCGTTTCCTGCCCAAAAGTCGTGATTCTAGTTTTGTTGGCTGCTGATGTGTAACTGGGAAATATTATCTACCCATTTTGTCCGGTTTGGGTAAATTTCGCGGAAACTGCAATAGAAAACTTCAAATGGTTCAAATGGTTGTGGACGGAATAGAAGAAGCTTTCGCTTAACAGGCTTCCGTGTCTAGTAGCAGGGGATCACCAAATCCTCCAGGCAGGAACCTAGGTATGTTAACAATAAAAGAGGAAAAGAAATTGGTAAATCATAGTATGATACTGTCCTTGGTCCTTAAGAATAGGTCAAGTTGCCTCTTGAAGGACTCCTGAGAAGTCGCTTGGACTAGCTCGGCTGACAGAGGATTCCAGCTATTGACAACTCTTAAGGCGTAGAATTTGTGTCTACATCCCGTCTTGCTATATTGAGTTTCCAGTTTCTGGGTGTTACCCCTTAGGTTATTATTCGAACTAAGCTTGAGTAGGTGTTTAAGAGGATGTCCAGAAGTGTTGAGAATACTATAAGCCATTAATAAATCACCTCTAAGACGCCTATACTCTAATGGGTAAAGGTCTAGTGAATGGAGGCGTTCTTCGTAAGGCTTAGATTTGAGTCCTCGGACTGATTTAGTGGCTCGCCATTGGATACGCTCCAAAGTGACCTTGTCCTTTTGGAGTGTCGGGGGAGTACTATGTTTCCGAACTCTAAATAGAGACGGATAAAACTATTGAGGAATGTATGGGAAGTTCTTCCGTCAAACTGGCCAAAAATGCGCTTCAATGTTACCAGTGCAAGTTTTGCTCGGAAGGCATTTTTGTCACAATTAGCGTAAGACTTTAAATCATGGGGCACCAGGACTCCTAAATCTTTTTCGACTTGGGATACTACGAGAGAGGAATTTCTTAAGTTATAACTGTAGTCTGCGACATGTCGCAGATGGACTACTTTACACTTTGAAGTGTTAAAGGTAAGTCCGTTATCGTCTGCCCAACTTTGAAGTCAAGTCAGATCCTCCTGAAGTGCCTGTGTATCGTCTTGGTTGCGTATCTCTCTCCAAAGTTTCACGTCATCGGCAAAAAGTAGTAAGTCTGACGTTACCTGTTGAGGAAGATCGTTTATGTAGATCAAGAAGAGGAGAGGCCCTAATACTGAGCCCTGGGGAACCCCACTAGGACATTCCATAGCCTGAGATAAAGTGAAATTAACCCTAACCTTAAAGTGTCGATTTTCTAGGTATGAAGTAAGCCAATCGATTAGAGGTGGTTTGATACCTAGTCGTTTGAGCTTATTGATAAGACACAAGTGGTTAACTTTATAAAAAGCTTTTGAGAAGTCAAGATATATGACATCAACCTTTCCCTTGCGATCGAGGATGCTTGTCCATCTGTCCACCGCAGTCGGCAGGTTGGTTATACAAGAGTAACCCTTCCTGAAACCATGCTGTTGGGGTGAGAAGAAGTTTAAGGACAGTAGATAATCGTTTAAACCATCGCATATCAGGGACTCCATGAGTTTTGAAGGTAATGACAGAAGAGCCACAGGCCGATAACTTGAAGGTTCATTGCGTCGACCCCCTTTGAAAATTGGTGTGATGTGAGCCAACTTCCAATTTTCCGGTAATTTGCCTTGGCTTAGCGAGTGTGAAAACATCACGCTAAGCGGCGTTGCCAGGATTGAGGCTGCCTCCTTCAGTATGGCAGAATGAACCATATCCGGGCCAGGACAAGTATCTAGTCTTAAGTGCTGCAGTTTCCGGAACACCAAGTCAGCGCTTAGGAGAATCGCACGAAAGCTTTAAAATTTCCCCAGTTCTGGGTCAAATCTCCGAAATATTTGAGAAAATCTTGAGTTTTCCCTAATATTTCCATAAACCTTGGGGAAAACTTCCATATTTCTTATGACTTAGTGGAAAGTTCCAAAATTTTCCCGCGGTTCCAAAAAATTTACTTAAGATAGTGCGATTGAGAAGTTACGAATATTTTTCCTATCCTTTATCGTTAAATATACTTAGGCTTCTAACTGGAGGCACAGGTGATCTATTACTACTAGATACTATTAGATAAGCGAAAGCTTCTATTACGTCCAAACCTATTTGAACAACTGAGGCGTAGTTACCACTTGAAGCAAAAATTCAAAATATTTGTTTACGCTGTCCAGAATAATAGTTTGAAATTGCTACTTAGGTATTACTCACCATGGTTATAAATTGCTTGGTACAATTTTGAGCTGAGGTATTTTATCAAAAGTAGGGAAACCTTAGGAAATTTCGGGGTTTTCCCCAAAGTCATAATAAGCTTGGTAGTTTTCCTGAAAGTTTGAGGGAATTTTAGGAAAAAACCCGAAAAGGTTATAAGAATCTGTAGAAATCTAAAGATTTCCCTAGACACTTTGAAGATTTTTGCCTAACCTGGGGAAATTCTGGGGTTTTTGTGGCATTTTACCATGATTTTCTGTGGTGGTTTCCCCGAAATTCATTCAACAAAGTTTTACCAGAAATAAGGATATCGAGGTGGTCCAAAGATTATATTACCGTCTAGCTCCTAAAGGATAAACAATTATATTGGGCCCATTAGAACTTGTATTACGATGATCAATAAATGTACTGGAATGAAGTTAACCTGTGTTGCAATACCATGAAATAACGTAAACGTTTATTGGACTAGTTTAACCTGAGTTGGGCTGTGTTGAGGTATAGTGAACTGAAGTAGTTTCTGTGCACCACCAATTGTTTAGGGAAAGTAATGCAGTTAGTTAGACAGGAAGTGATAAGTAGGAACGTATGTAGATTAGAATTCGTGATCAATCATTTTACCATACCGGAGAAAGTCAATATAATTAATTTTTTACTTTTGATAGTCACATGACTAGACTGGACTTATGTAGCCTAAAACAGTATATTAATGTATGATCCTACCATGTTAAGACCAACAACCAAATCTTCCCTTTGCTAAACTGTCTTCTCATTAGTAATTTCTATTTTTCCAGATGTATACGATAATATATATGAAATGGCGCTGTCCTATCTCATTTGATGAAACTAGTTATATGACAGATCGAGTTGTAAATAAAAACATATTAGATGGATATATATGGGTACTTGAATCTGATAATGGTGATGTAAAAAATTCATCATCATAACCATTAAATATCACTAATTTATTAAATGGATTTAACCTATGTACGTTATGAAGGGAAGGTTTCGTATTTTTAATTGTCGATTTGATACATACCAAATCTTCTTTACCATAGGTTACTCTGTTCTGAAGAAACCATCATTAAGATTATCTAATAGTATCCAGAGCATGGCGTATTTGTAGTTAAGATAGACATGCCATTCTGGGATCACAATCTCTGTATTAGCTTCTTGACATTTAACATAATCGGAGTTTGATCTGTGAGTATCTTTTACCTCGATAATTGTCGTGTTTGAATACTCGTGCTTACTACGCTAACTAGAATAAATGGTATCACTGACTGTTATATATGTTATGAGAAATTATGAGTCTGTCCAAAACTTACTTCAGTAGCTATAAACAAACCAACACACCGTGAACACGTGTGAAGGCAATTTATTGGTGTTGAGATAAAGTAGGTAGCTGTTTACAAGCTAATTACCACGCATTCATCAACTATCTCATTTTTGGTTAATTTTGCACAACAGAAGCCGAATACACCAATATTCATGTTTTATTATTCTTAAGATCTCTATTGTTACTGATGTTTCAGATAAAAACCATACTACATAAAACAATATATACCCATTACGTTTTTACCAAAATATAAGCTGCTACCTATTTCAGGGCTTTGTGAAATCAATGAAAAATAATTGGGTCTGAACAGCAAATAAATCATTGATGACACCAACAGACTACTAGCATTATGGTTTATTTATAAGGTGCTGCAGTTTTCTAATAAATGAGTTGCACTCCAACACATTTATTACGAGCACTTACTGTCGTCACCTTACAAACACAAATTCCTGATTAACAGCACTATAAATGCATGTAATGTCTCAGAGATTTAATGGCTCAAAGACTTCTTGTTTACTATGCTTGTTTAAGCTTACTAATTAAGATTTGTTTTACTTCTAATAATGTTTTAGAGGAAGAATTATTTGTCATTTACTATCATTGCTAAGAAAATGAAAAAAAACTTTATTTTAAAACAGAAATGTGCTGTCCTGAATCACTGTTGAACGTAGATGTCATTATGTGTGAGTGTGGTAAAAGAATACATGTAGACTGAAGCTTTTTCAATTTCTGATTGCCGTGAATCTACTTAATACATCATTTTTAACTTTATACGGAGTTTAAACAGATAAATAACGTTTCCAGTTGACGAGAGTTACAATAAAACTGGAAATTAACGGCCTCTTACTATTTGATGGTGATAATACCCTGAATGCATCAGGAAGAGATTATTAATGTATGATTTTAGGATATTGTGTCATGTATTGAGTGAGAGTAGTGGTAGTGTACTTGGCTGATTGACAATATAAATTGTGGCTCAAACTTGTTTTGTGAAAAGGCCGCAATCTACTGTATACTTATGGTGAGGTTTCGAAGTATTTACTGGACCTTTTTATTAAGTCCCATCATATTTTTCTTGGAGCTAATCAACAAATTTACTATAGTTCAGTATTGTTTCGAACCTCGCACAAATCCCTTCAAATCGTTCATACATTTTCGCAGATCACTTAGAATGGTTTGAACGTTACTGATTAGCTTTAGAGGTTGTACGAAAAATAAAAGGCTTAAGGATTGTTTGGCTTTGACAATATTTATCAGAATACGCAAAAAAACCTTTTTTGCAAAATTTGTGTTCATGATTTACCATCCTCCTGTAAACCATTATGCAAATTTTGAGATAACAAGGGTATTAAGTCAGGTTCTCAAACAGTTTCAAGTCACCTTATATTTTGAATGCGCAGTTTAATTAATGGGACTTATGAAACGGAACAGTGAGTTCATATCCTGCCCTTTTTCTCTAGTATATGTTAATGAAAAGGCTGTTAGCTTTTACTAGGAATTTATTAGTGATCTCTGGCAAATAGCATAAATCTGATTACTGGATTATAAGTTCCAACCACCATTTTATATCACAACAACATTCAGAAACTTTTAAGATGATTCTTTTTAAACCAGACTTTGATAGAAACAGCTACAAAGCCTTCATAGAGAGCTCTGGATAAATCATGTAAGTTTACGTCTGATTTTAGGGAGTGTTTTATCTATTTAGTAAGACTACCTGGGCTTTTTAATTGGGGCCTAAAGTTAGTTTACGACGTTTTAAGAACTACAAACTTTAGTTGGTTGGTAGCACCGGAAAATGACGAAGCTTACTGCTAATTTCTAAAATGTCAGGGATCACTCAGTCATATTATGAAATGCACCGTATACAAAAAAGAGGTACCGTAAATAAATTCACGGTTTTTACGGTTTTTATTCTCTACAGAATTCAGCATGTCTGACAGCAGCAATAATAAGATTCCTAACTATGTACACCAGGCTGTTATTATGAGCGAAACTATTAAAAAAGAGTTGAAACATCAAAAAATATTCACAGAATACAGTATCAATCCTTTTAAGAAAAGTAAGATTTCACATATTTTATAATTTGCTAGTGTATCCCTTAGCTGATAAACCAAATAGAATACAAGAAGCTGATGCTGAAGACAGTAAGTTTTTGAATAACTTTAAATGAATAGAGGTCGTGAGCAAATTTCTCAATGGTTTAAATGATTCATAAAAGCTAAATATGTAACCACAAGATACCGGTATATTCAGTTAATAGAGAGTACCTTGTTTTCATGGTCATACTGTTCTATTCGTATTTTAATGTTTCTTTCGGTTAGTATACTTAGTAGGTTTAGTTAAGTAGATTCCAGCGATTCCAGTACAGAACTCATAGGATATCGAATCCCGATACTTCATAAACACCAAACAGATAATTACCAAGGAAAAACAATAAACATGTAGGTGGAAGGGTACATTTGTGTCATGATTGATGTTAGTGAAGTTAGAATGGTTCAGGCGACAAGACAAGGGTGGTACACGAGAAACATAGCGTTTACCTCTGGGTAATGAACAATGTAAGTGCTTGACCGCATCTTCAGTTACTTTGGCCTATTGAAATCACACCAAATCGGTGTCAGGTGTTAAATACATGCTGAACTGTTTACTTTAGGGAAGTATCTATTGCTGCAAATATATATTAGCTCAGGACTAGTACTAGATATTTATGATCCTGACACCGCTAGAATACTCAATCACCTTTTAAAGCCAAACATCTGGAAAACTAACACTGGAGAAAATTATTACAGCTTCTACCCTATATGATGTCACTTAAAAGCTTTATTCAGACATAACGTCAAGTTTTAAGAAGAAAAGGAGTCAGCGTTTTGAATGAAACGTGGTTTAAATCCATTGTATCCCTTGGGAAATAAAAATTGGGTCCTGTTTGTATTTAAGTAACTTCTGGACAAAACAAATGTTTTAATGTTGAAAGTCACACTTTATCTATATAGACTTATAGGTTAGTGATTTTTCTTAATTAAGAATGACAGACAGTCTCACATTGAAGCATAACTGATATTCTGTAACCCTTAAAACGTTATATATCTGTACTAAAAAACGTAAACTTTGTTTACTTGTATTGTATCTTCTAAAGATACTTATTTAGAAAAGTTTATTCATGGTTAGTTCCTAATTTTACTATCGAAAAATCTTTTTGAAGCCCAACTTTAAAACCAATTTCAGATTTATTTCAGACTGAATAACAACTCGTCAGAAAGGATAACAGACCTTAATTTATTATATATCGTAATAGCTGTCATCTTTTGGTGGTTTCAACAGTCTTTATGTTTTCTGTGACTTGTATCACTTCAGATACTGTATTATTTTAATTAGTTAGGCCCTAGTCTTCCAAAAAAGTCAATATACTACTTTTTCAAAATTATTAATTAATGATTTACTTTGATATTTATGATCAATGTGATAAATCTTAATCGAATTTTGATCAGACACAGGTTTAGTGCTATCGCTTGACTTTCAGTCTTGTAAAGTGCAAATTTATTTTTTAGTTAATATAAAAACATATATCCCTCATATATGCTCTCCTATCTAATTATTTGTTGTAATGTAGGATTAATATTTTAAAATCATATCAGAGAACTTGTTATAAATACCCACATAATTAATGAAAAATGTGGTTCATCAATAAGTAATGTAAATGACTGGTTGGCGGTTCGCTTACGTATTCGGTGGATGCTATTCTCTTGAAGAAACTAATGTAGAGGCATTAATTAAAAAGAGATCCTAATCAGAGTTATCGCGATAACTGTGTCGGGTTATACTTATGGTAGTTTTACAGTAGGTATGTAAGTATGTGCTATTCACTAACACTTTTATACAACTTGATCAAGTGTATACTTGGTGTCAAACTAATTACACTTAAAAATGTAGGAGTTCGTAAAGGTAGTTATGGATGTGGCAAAACCTCAATTGTAAAACCCCTCTATCGATGTTTCCATTTAAAGATGAAATTGTTCACATGACCCGTTCTAGGATTTATTTTTTTCATGATTAACCGTTTGTTAAACTGAAACTGATGATACCTTCTGGTGTTTCATAATCTTGATAAACGGCCAAACCGTAACTCAGAAACCAACATAAACCATTTTTTAGTGAGAAATTGCGGCTAAATACTCATTGATGGATATGCTATTTATTTGCCAAATATATTTCCAGAACATTTTGCGAAGGTTATACAACGCGCTTCTTTGGAACCACCAAAAAAATATATCGAACCTCAAACAGAAAATCAGGAATATGGTTGGATAAGTCAGCCATTAGTAAGTCATCATTCCTGTATTTAGGGTTATGTGAACGTGTGAAAAGTTTTTTTTTCGAATTTAAATAACTTTGCGAATTACTTGAATTCACAGAGCACTTTGTGTAGTTTTTATTCTGATTATAAACTTCTCTCTCCAGATTCTTGTTCGCCTACATTATCAAAGCGTTAAGGTCACCCGAGAAAGTCCGTACTATTAAGTAATCAATTGCTGATCTAGTCATCAACGTTTTATAAGGTTACGAAATTTAAAACAGTCTCTTTGATAAATTCCGATAATGCAATGAGAAGACGAAGTTTATCAGGTTTATGTGATTTGTTTGCTCAATACATTTTAGACAACTTGATCACGCATATACTTGTTAAGACTTTTTATATGAAAATTAAAGATCAACTAGACAAATTAAAAGGTAAGCGGCAACAAAAATAATAATAAAGTACACATAAGTAATGTGAAAACCACGCTGGATAATAAATCAGTATTACCAGGGTAGGTTAAGTGTAATATCAAATTGTTTTTAAACATATAAAAGGAGTTTCAGTTTCTGTATAACCGAGGCTTCAATAAACCTTAGTATATGCCTTTGAAGGCTTTTGTACATGACTGCAAAGTCTGACTTCATATAAACCTTATAATCGGTCTCAGCCAAATGCTTCGTGATGGAGGGAGATGTTTGTCAATCCTGCGATCTCATTTGACCATTGGAATTCATTCGTTTTTGCAGTCATTTAGGTATGTTTTCAGCTACCCTTGCAAATCACGATTGCTCCTCCTTATGTACGTGTTTCGGTACATACATTTAAATTTATAGGCACAAGGGGACCTGACGCAATCACTTACGTGCCGTTTGGGTTTTTGGTGAGAAATAGACCTTGTCTCTTCAAAAATGACGAGTTGGGTTGCATAAAATGTCCTATTGATGGCTAATTTAAGTTTCCGTTCCACCATGAGACTATTTGAGTCACCTCTAAATGGTAACATGATGTAGAATCGCCTTCTGGGTTCCAGAAGCGTCATAGATCACATCGTATTGAAACCTTTCCAACAGTTTATAAACTTTAATGAATAACCGTTATTCATTAATGCTTCAGTTAAGAGCTGTCTCTACTTCAATAGCATTACCAACACAAATATCATTGACCCTATGGAATAAGCCCTTTATTATTCCACGTTTGTAGTAACTTGAAGCCTCGGCTATACAGAAACTGAAACTCCTTTTATGTGTTTAAAAACAATTTGATATTACACTTAACCTACCCTGGTAATACTGATTTATTATCCAGCGTGGTTTTCACATTACTTATGTGTACTTTATTATTATTTTTGTTGCCGCTTACCTTTTAATTTGTCTAGTTGATCTTTAATTTTCATATAAAAAGTCTTAACAATTATATGCGTGATCAAGTTGTCTAAAATGTATTGAGCAAACAAATCACATAAACCTGATAAAATTCGTCTTCTAATTGCATTTTCGAAATGTCATGATATTTAAACAATTCTATGGTCTACCTTCAGTGTCATTGGACGGCAACTTGAACGGTTACCTTAGTTTACCTTATTGATTATATGATGGAGTTAGAGAAATTTCACTATCGAAAATCAGTAATAGAGGGGGCTCAGAACGAGTTGTTCACTTTCTAACGCTCTGTATTTCTTTCTCTAATGTTTTTTGTCAAGGTGCTTATTTTCCACATGAGGTTTTTATTTATTTATTTATGTTGTTGTTTTAGATGGAAATAGACAGGAGTGATCCAAGGTTTTATCATCCTAAAGTTGCTTGTGAAATGACGAAATTTATGGATGCGTATTGGAAGCTAAATGAACAGCGTAAATTAAATTCGTGAGTCTTAGGGATAACTGATTAATACCTGATGCATTAAAAATACAATATTGTAAAACCTGAAAATAATTTCATCAGAAATGTCGTCTGATATATTTCTATTTTTCGTTTAATATATATAGTTTTAGAATAGATTTATTCTTGTAAAATCCAATTGTTATTATTTTTATGTGGAATAAACAAACGTATTCTCATATTTAGTGAGGTGAGTTGTTTTGAAATATAATAATTATTTTAGTAATAAATTAGTCTGACATTTGTTTGTGCAGTGAATAACACGACTAAATTTTCAATTGAATCTTTCAGAGTCACTATAAGAGAATAATCTGAAGACTACATATACAGAAATCAGTCACTAGTTAAATTGGGTCATAATATAAATTTCATTAGTTACCTAGGTCGTCCGGTCAAGGAACTCCATATGTACATAGTATGTGTAGAGAGTCGTTATCTAGTTGTTTTATTATTAGGATTAGACTACCATTTAACAAACGGATGTAGAAATCGATGATAACTAGAGCATAAAATATCTGATGTTTTGTGATTGATTTTGATATATATTTAGTTCTGCAGCGGTTTAGGCGAAGTCGAATCCAAATAGATGTTAACTGCTAAACTGAAAGATGATATATATATATATACTTATTTTTCAGGATGATAATAATTACACTAATAGTGTTAATAAGTTTATGTTAAACGCGATAACAGTGAGTTAGAATAAACAAAGGTAATAAAAAAATTATTTTTT
Organism: Schistosoma margrebowiei; assembly: GCA_944470205.2. Taxonomy (NCBI): domain Eukaryota; kingdom Metazoa; phylum Platyhelminthes; class Trematoda; order Strigeidida; family Schistosomatidae; genus Schistosoma; species Schistosoma margrebowiei. The sequence continues at coordinate 32,811,110 of OX104024.1, read as the reverse complement.
TAGTCAAGGAAACTAATAATAGTTTTATTGTTAAGGGCTTAAATATTCATCATGAAGATAAATAGGGAAGTTATAATTAAGACGGATGGTTTAGCATGATAAGATAAAATGTTGAAATTGAAATGAAATGTAATTAGGAGGATTATAGAAACAGAAATAAACCAGTTAGGAGTAGGAGGTCTATGGAGAAGATGGAAGGGGAAGCAGATGTTTGTAGAGGACGAAAAGTATGAAGAAGAAACAGAATTATGAAATATTAAAACCATGGTAGAAGAAGAGGTTGTACCAGTCTCTTTTGCACACGCAATTCTGGTTTTCCCAGATGTATAGCTATTGCTTCGACACTATTAAGAGGATGCAATCTAATTGTCTTTGGAAGACTTCTACTTGCCGTGTATATGACTTTGAATGCAGAGTCTGCTTTGGTTGGGTGGCCTGTGTTCACAAGATGTTCAATTAATGAGCTTTTTATTGAGCCGTTTCCGCCTCTTTTTATCCACTCAGGATAATGTTCTTGAATTCTTTTGAATAAAATATCGTCGAACTGTAGTGTATGCTACTTATATCGGCAGACATAAGTAGTATGTAACACGAAACAAAGGTGGAAAACCTGGCAGCAGGAAGCGATGAAGGTCACCTTGAAGAAAACGGAAACGGAATTAGAAAGGAATCGTGATTCGGAAGAAGTTTACAGGATATGGAAGAAAAGTGAGGGAAATTCGCAAATGAAGTAAATAATGTATGGTTCTCATATTTTACTAAAACATTCCGTAATTTCATATTAAAATTCGTTGGATTATCCCGTCTGAGTGTTCGTTTATTACAGAACGACTAATATACCTGGCTCCTCATGAGCAGGTAAGTTGCTAGATGCATATAGAGTTCGTCAGACTCGCAGTTTATTGTTACTGTTTCTAACATTCCTTGTTAACCCATCACATTTTGTAAAATAGTATAGGTTAACTCCACTTCAAGAACTCTCGATCGAATCCATTCAAAGTTGGAAAATGAATAGTTTTACCCTGTGAAAAACATATATCGCTCTTATAGCTGCAATTCTGAAACCATTTGGAAATTATTTCATGTATTAGCGAACAGACTTACCTCGTTCCATCGTATGCAGACCAAACAAAAACATTCCAGGCATCCACACTTACATTAGCCGTCAGATGATATTGTAGTTCTCCCAAATATCATCCTATGTAAACAATTCCATAAAGGGAAGTCGATAAGACAACCTCGATACATGTCATCAATGTGTTTACCGATAGTTTTGTTCCTTCCTATACTTATCATATCTTTAATCTACAATAAATATTAAACAACCATTTATTTAATCAACTAAGCTATGAACTGTTTACTGTGTCCTTATATACTGCCTGCAGACACATGTAATGTAAGCAGAAAGTGAGACAGTGGAAAACTTTTTAGTTATTTATTCATTTAAATCGTCACTTTTTACTGATAATATCCGTATAATAGGTTGATTACGCTAGTTGTCAGACTGCTAAATAACAATGCCTTATCAGCCAGTTGGTTATAGTTAGTGTACGACCTGATGCGAAAAGTGTATCAGTTCAAGTTTACGTATCCCATATGAACACAGTGATGAAGTAAATTGATATGACTTCTCGATTGAACGCTAATTTTTATATCTGATTATTATGTCAGAATCGCTTATCATCTATTCTTGTGAAGAGAGGAACCACTGCGATTCCCACGACGTGAAAGTAAGAACACAAAGACTGATACAAGTGATGATTTATTAACCCCGAAACATGACGACAACAACTCTAGTCGAAAATACACTCATTTATATATTGATTGTATACCCATTTTAATTAATAATTAGGATGAAATCACATATATGAAAAATACTTAAAGTTATAACAAATCACATAATGAGCATAGTTTATGTTAATTGAATACAAGAATATCGTATATTATACAGAATAAAATATCATACGACAAAAGAAAACAAATACTACAGTAAATGATCATCACATCGAATTAGAAGGGAAGTAATGTTGAACAAAACTTATAATAAGTAAATCAATCGAAAATTGACTTTTCTTCCCGTCATATCATATTTCGTCCAAGAGACTCAACTCGTCATCTATGACCTTGGGACTACAAATTCGTGTTCGCGTAGCGAGTGGTATTATTAGGTTTCGCTCTCGACTACTGGGGACTCAGCTGTGGAAGCTTGATAAGTGTCTATTCTACAAGGACTTTTTGTAGATAGATCTTTTTAGAATTCCATCGTGTTTTCTTGTCATTTCCATATCGAGAAAGTGAATATTTTGTTTGTTTTCAACTTCATGTGTGGAATTTATTGCTGGGTGACAGTTATTAAATATCTTTAGAAGATGACTTAACTCATATTTGTTGTCACAGATGATAAAAATATCAACCGCGTACATTTTATACAGATGGAAGTTGTCGGTAGTTATTTGTTTTCTAGACTGTCCATGAAAGAATTTTATAGTAATGGACCAAAAGGGGATCTCATTGCTATATCATCCTTTTGCCTATGAATTTCGTCGTTCAATGTAAACTGTACATTGCAAATGCAACGTAATAGTAGTTCCTTCAAATAAGCTTTCGGTATTCTGATATTAATCTCACTATTTTTTATGTGTTTGCAATAAAACTAGTCTCTGTGAGTGGAACATCAGTAATTAGTGATTCGATATCAAGAGAAAGGTTAATTTTGTCATTTACATTCACTTTTTTATGTAGTCAATGAATCCAAAAGTGTCATGTATGGAGTGTATACAAATGCGGGTTCTAGGAGATCTGCCAGCTACGTTTCTATAGAGTGGTAAGGGGATCTGGAAATATCAAGAATTGGTTGGAGGGGTAGGTCAGGTTTGTGTATTTTAGGTAAACCATATAGTTGTGGTATTATTGGTCCTGTTGGTTTTATGCGCTCAAAGACCTGTTCGTTGATTGACATATCATTTTTCATCATCTTAAGAACTTCAACCAGTTACTTTTTAATTATTTTAGTTTTGTTCTTCTCGTTGATTGGCTCAGAGAATTTTTCTACTTAAAGTTGAACACAGACTCTTCCCGTATGTGTCTTAAATCATAAAACCTAAGTTCATAACATTTTGCCTGATAACTGGATGATGAAGAAATAGGACAATTATCTGAACTCGTTTAACCGGTATAAGGATGGATGATTCGCAGGTATTTTCTGTAACAAGAAATATAATTCTTAGTTTTTTAACTGGAATTCATACTTACTATTAATAGCAACTAAGTCTTAGATAAAGAGTCCAAATTATTTCCTCGAACTTAAGAGTTATTACGCTCAATCTAAAGTACGTTGGATCCATAAAGCAGATGTCTAACTTTTATTATTGATGGGACTAATTAATAAAGTACAAACTTGTTTATGAAATGTCTGAGAGACATTCAGTAGTTCACATAGAGTTCCTGAGAAAATTCTTCAACGATAAATGAGTAGAATTTAAGGGATGATATACGTGGATTTCTGAGCCTAATAGCCCTTGGAATGTTAGCTTAATGACCTGGTGTTGTAGTGAACAGGATATAAGTGTTTTCAGGATATAATAATTTTATCATAAAATCTCATCCAATCACTTATAGTTTGTAGAAATCCTGTATACCAGGATTATTTATTGTTCACATCCAAATAAAATCTCCCTGAGAGTACATAGTTTTGGAAGCCATCTAACGAACCTCTAAAAAACTTTGAGATATTGAGGCATTGTAAATAAAAATTATACGTTGGAATCCTGGCAATTAAAATCAAATGGTTCAAAACTATTAGGAACGTAATCAAATTAAAAGATAACTGAATTTTGATTAATTTTCTTAAAGTGAAGGGATCAAACTTTTAGACTGAAAGTTGAAGTAATATATATTCCCGATTTTCACTGAATACTCTACTCATATGAATACTTTTTAACAAATTTTGACATAAATAGTCTATAGATTTTCTAATAACATGAAAAATAAACTAATGGCAAAGTTTCAAAAATCCATTAGTCTTTTATTCTACTGGTTAATAGGATCAAGATTAAGATCAAATTACTGTGTTGTAACCACAACGAGAGGCATATACATTTTCAAGTAAGCAATAAGTAGATTGAATTCGAACTGCAATAAGGACTATGCAACAATGAAGTTGGTTACTATTCAGTAATCAAATTATGTAAATAACTCAATCCAGCGGGTCACTCAAGTCACGGATGCTTACTCCTGTTACCTTTCGTGGTGGAGCACAGGCCACCCACCAGGTTTTCCCCATCAAACTCTGTCCTCGGGAATCCTTTCCAGTTCTGTCCAGTTGCTGTTAATTCTTTTGATGTTTGCTTTCTATTCCCGTTGCAGTATGTTCACTGGTCTTCTTATACGTTTGCCTTCAGGATTCCAAGTTAGTTCCACTCAATTGATTGTTCAGTGATGATCGCGATTTTGTCTGTGCACGACCGATCCTTACGGAATCTGGTCTGTTGTCCTCGAAGCTGGTCGTCTTCTGAATATTTCATTTGGTTTGACAGCTTTCTGTTGAAAACTCTTCATGGTACCGTTAATAGTGTGATATCTGTGTAGTTCTCACACTGAGATCCCCTTTCTTTGGTATCTTGATGAGATATCCTTCTTTCCAGTCCGTCGATACTTGTTCTTGCCACCAAATCCTCTTGACTACAATGTGGAGCATACTTACAGTTACTTCTAAGTCTGATTTCAGTGCTTCAGCTAGTATACTGTTTTGTCGTACGTCTTTCCCACTTTTCATTTGTCTGATGGCCATGCAAATTTCTTCAATTTTTAGTAGAGCGATATGTGTAGGAAGGTCTGTGTGCTGGTTCGATGTCCAGTGGCTTCAGGGGGGCTGGTCTATCCGAGAGTTCTTCAAAGTGTTCTACCCACCTGTACCTCTATTAATGAATCTCAGTGACTGGCTTCCCTTCCATGTCTTTGACAGATCTCTCAGGTTTACTATATTTCCCTGCAAGTTTCTTCGTTATGTAATATAGTTTTTTGATATTTCCTTCTGTCGAAGCTTTTTCTACTGTCGCTGCTAGGTCTTCCACGTATTTCTGCTTGCCAGTTATAATGCTCCTGTACACTCTCTTTCTCAATCCTGTGTATTCAGCATGTGCCTTGACTTTCTCTGCTCGTGTTCGGCTGTTGTTAATTGCTGTCTTCTTGTTTTTCCTTTCTTTGATTTTGTCCAGTTTTTCTATAAAGATCCATTCCTTATGATGATGCCTCTTGCAACCTAGTACCTCCAGACATGTTGAAGTTAGTGCCTCTTGGATTCGTTTCCAATTGTTCTCCATAGTAGTTCGTTGTTTTTCGTTCAGCAGATCTTGTAATGCTTGGAACCTGATTTTGAGGGTTATCTTGAATTCGTTGATTTCTTTAGTGTCTCGAAGGAAGGCTGTATTGAACCTTTGTAATGCTATTCCCCCAGTTGTCCAGTACTATTCTAGCTTCAGTTTCATCTTGGCTGCCACCAGGTGGTGATCTGAAGCTACGTCAACTCCTCTCCTGGTTCTCACGTCTTCCATTAATCTTCTGAATTTTTCAGTGATACAAATATGATCAATCTGATTCTCTGTAGTGTGGTCCGATGAGACCTGTGTAGCTTTGTGTATGCGTCTGTGGAGGGATATTGTACCACCTTTAACAATTTTGTTGAATGCACATAAATTTGAAAATCTGTCACCGTTCTCGTTCCTTTCTCCCTGTCAGTCTATGTCGTCCCATGATATCTTCATATTTAGTGTCGTCCATTCCGACTATGGTGTTTAGGTCTCCAATCATAATGGTCAGGTTCTTTTCTGTCTGGTTCACTACAATCGACTGCAGCCTTTCATAAAACTGATCGTTATCGTCGTCATGGCTAACATTGGTGAGTACATAGCACTGGATAACTTTCATTGTAAGTCTCTCTTTTGTTTTGAAGGATCCTTTTATGGTTTTTGATCCATGAGACTCCCATCCTATAAGTACCTTAAGTACTTCTTTAGACAGCATCAGTGTAAGGGCTTGTGTGTGCGAAACATTTTATTTTTGACGACCAGAGTATAACAGCATCCCTCTCGAATGTAATCTTTTCTGTCCAACTTGGGTCTGATGCGACCGCATGGTTGCATCTCCTTATTTCTGCAGCTATTTGACTAGTCTTCCCAGTCTCCTATATTGTCCGGATATTCCATGTGCCTATAATGATTGTTGCTCTGGTTGTCAGAAGGGTCATCGGGCTCGTGACTTCCGAAGAATCTCGGCTTTCAACATGAAGTATTCCAACCATTCTAAATGACGGCCATTCAATACCCAAGGGAAAGTTTAATTGGCTACGCAAATAGCCTAGTGATAATGCCTTTGACTGACGAAATATGTGATGCCAGTCCTAAACCAGTTGGCTGGAATTAGCCATTCTACATCAGTAAAAAGTATGCCTAGTATTTAACGACTGGGTGAAACCTGAAATTAGCAAGAAAAGTGTAGAAGAAAAAAACGAAATTGATGGTAAACACTTTCATGAGAGCTTTACTAGAAATATTATCAAAATAATCCATTATGTCACTGAACAAAAATAAAGAGAACTCAGCATATAATATTTTCTTTCCGAAGAAACATAAGCTGAACATTCGTATTTATAGTTGTATAGTAAATATATATCTATAGAAGGATAGAACAGATTGCACCACAAAGAGATTCGAAACTATGAATATCAACTGAGGTTGTGAAATAATCAAGGAGCTAAAAAAGTAAAAGATTATAAGGATGAAAATAATTTATGGGTCAGAATAATGAAAGATAATTGCCCACTTGACAGATATGAAGGGAAACCAAAAATATAAGGGTCATAATAATAACTGAATGATAATCATAGACATTTTTGAAGGATTATAATAACTGACTACGGTTTAAAATTACAATACACCAATTAAAAAAAACACCGAAGCATACTACAGAATGGAATTAAGGCCAAAAAAGGATGAGAGGTTGAAAGTATCGTTTTTACATGCAGGGTTTGGGCTTGAATTGGTGGATTGTCAATGCCTCAGCAGTACATAAGTTTTCAATTCAAACCCCCTTCAACCCAGTTCCTTTGATTGTGTACACTATTTTAGAGGACGACTCTTTTGGAGCAACGTGTCCAGAGTTGATAAGGTTCTCCTGTATTGAACTGGCGTTTGTTTTGCAATGTCCTTTTAAAAGCCACTCCGAGTGATGTTCTGAGATTCGTTTGGAAAGTGATCGCTTTGTGCGGCCAGTATAACCTGTCCCACAGGAGCAAGTAAATTTATAGATGCACATTGATATGGCCCAAAGCGGAAGTTTGTTCTTAACACATGCGTGAATGGCAGGCCGGCTAGAGTAAACAACACGGAGCTTAGCTGAATAGAACGTTTTATTAAGGGCTTTTGACGTCCGTTTATTCAAGATTTTAGCAGCCGTATCTCCTGTAAATTTGATATTCATAAAAAGTTCTCATAATTCTGAACCGTAATTTATTTTCATTCTTATATTCTTCTCTAACTAATTAATAATTCTCAGAGCTAACCACTCTAATAGTTTTGATCGGATTAGAAGTGAAGACAAAACACATCATCATTTTACACAAGCGCCACATAAGGATCTAAAAATCAATGTCACATTAACATTCCAGAATGTTTTGTGGTCGACATACTTAAAATCTTTAGTCTTAAAGATCCTATCATCTGCAGAAATCATGCTTCATTCTTTTTAAAGTCATTCCACATTAAATTACTTATTATTATTAAAATAAAGTGAAGCTCAACTTCTGATGGAATAGATTAATCGCTGCGATTAAGATAATCATAAAATTGTTATTCCCGACAAATTACGAGGTTCATAGCCCATATTTTCAGGCTTGTCTATAAAGTATAAACATTTCTATCTTTTTATGTTTGATTGAGTAAATTAGTCTATTCGTGAAATTTTGAGAATCAGCGAAACATTATCTGTTTTCTGAAGGAAAGTTGAAGCTATTCTTGCAAAGGTTTTGCGAAAAGATTCAAGTGAGATTTGTTTTTTGGTCTTAGACATTTTCCGAAAACGAAATCAGATTACACGTCTGGATATAAGGAAGGGAGTTCTTAACAGAGTCGATCTTCAGGTAATTGTTTAGCACCGGATATGAAGTGGATATTTATGAAGTCTTTCATGTGATAGGTGTACTAATAACCTCAAAACTACCCGGCTCTATACAGGCTATTCTTGGAAATTGACCTACGTTACGTATATAATTAAAAAAAATTGATTAGCTGCTGTGAGCAGTAATAACTTCTCACCCCTACCCATTTACTGACTTTTTCTCAACAAGTTCATTTCGTCCGAACCAAATCGTATGTCAACGTGCTCATTTGTGTTTTTTTCGATAACTTATTTCTTTTCTTACAATCTCTAGGTTTTCTCACAAGAATATGCAATAATGTCGACTACAATTTATCATTCCACGTGGTTGAGATTTATTTTTTTCGACTAGCTGTTTCATTTTCCTTGAATTATAACAGTCTACATTTGCCATTATACCTTATTTTTTAACTTAATTATTTATTGTTTATATGTGATAATATATATTGTTACATAATGAAATCGTTTTCTCCATCAGTTCTTATTGTTCATGCCTTGTTCAGAAAATTATATTTTGTTAGAATACACATTTATAAATTAATGATAAAAGTAATGAAATCATTCTACAACTGTGATGAACATCAAATACTCTTGAAATAATTGAGTGTTTTCTAAAATAGATTATATGAATACTGAAAGTTTACCAATTTTTGGAAGCTGTTATAATCAGTTATTCATTCAAGGATATAGCTTCTTGATTAGGATCACTATAATCAGTTGTAGTAATTGTTATTAAATTTGATGTAACTGGATTTCTCGTAGATAAATTATTTGTACTTTCTTCTTCCTCTTGTATTGTTTCTGGTACACTGTTTGTTACAGGTTGCGGTGGTAGTCTTGGAGGTTCATTTGCGACCTGTTATAGAATATCAAAGAAGTATAACAAAACAAGGTTCCAGATTTTTTGGGGGCAATTAAGTCAGTAAACATAGTTTAAACAATGAAAAAATTGGTTCCCCGTCAATTTTAACTGTATTAATATCTTTTGTACCTAAAATAAGAGATTTTAGTCTTTTTTGTGAAAACATTCAAGTCAAAGAATAAAAATAAACCTTATTAGTAAGTGTAGTGAAAATCGCTTGACTTTTTATACAGAATTATTTGCTTTCGAAGACCATGCATATTACAATCATCATTTGATATTCTCACAGCTTAAAAATAAAAAAAGAATTTGTATGGATTTCAGATACTTCGTCAGCGTTGTCTACAAAACTAGAATTATCATGCAATGAGAACTATTTAAAATCTAAAATCAGCACTCAAACGATTAGTCTGAAAATAAAAAAGAGCAGTGATACGAGATTTGGCGGGTATTAAATGTATCAAGAAGGAAGGTTCAAGTTTCGAAAATGTCGAAACTCAGTATGGTAAATGTTAGGTATGCAGAGGAATGTGCCAATAATTATCGTGTCAAGTCGAATAGTGTCCTTGGACGTTAGATGTACATTTCCTATTGGTCGATATTTGCTTCAGTTGTTTAATATTGTGTAAATGTTGTTTCCTATTTTTATGGTACGATGTGGTATGCTTGGTTAGTATATAAACAGAGTGTGTTTGAAATATAATGATTCATATCTCAGAGGCTGTGACTTTCGTTCTGGACTCAACTGGCGGGGTAGACAGGGAAGCAGGGCCAATCAGGACACTAGGTCGTTCGTACGTATTTACGTGTCACTGTAACCGATCGATATAAACGCTGCTTTATCAAAACCTGCAGTCACCCACACCCGTTACAACAATTGGCGACGGGGTAGAGAAAATTTGGAACCCTCTAATTGGACGAGATTCAGCTTAATTATTTTGACCAATCAGCGTCCGAATTTATTATCAGTGTTCTTGGAAGTCATTTGTTGTTAATTGGTCACAGTATTTCTTATTACCCTGCTGTCTCAGAAAATGAATATACTTCCCGATCAATTAAAGCTACTACTTGACCGCCAGCAGCAGCGTTTCAGACAGTGCCAGTTGAATGTTTTGGACAATTTACGTACGCGACTGCTGAATCTCCCGTGTTTTGGAGATGTGAAAGAAATTGATGAATTAATTTCTCAGCTGCATACTGAACTCGAGAATGACTGCAGGAGGTATGAATATGAAAACAAAAGCCTCTATGAATCCCTAACGAGCAGCAATGCAAACGAGGCAGTCGCTCATGATCCGTCCAGCGATTCAGAAATGTCCAGTTCAGAAGCATGCCCTGTCGTGGGTTCAAATCCCACGTTGCCCGAAACATGTGAGGTATACAGCACACAAGAAGAACTCGTGCCAGAAAATGTGTATCATGCCTCAAATAATGGTCAGGAATCTAATACAAATTTCAAGGAAGCTGTTTATTCTAGTGACCTATTATCCACTGATGGAATCTTGAAGAGTTCTGGTGAATATGTTTCACAAGAATCAAACCTTAATGACCTCATGTCTGGTGTCGCTAATCCTCATCATCTAGTCAGTTTTAGTGATCCCTCTACTCAATGCGCGAAATATGCTTTAAATAGAATCAGACTAACTGTTACTTGGGTACATGAGGACCCAACATTATTCCGCGGGGGAGGACGGACGCAGAAAATTTTAAAATCCGGATATCAACTCCGGATCCTCAAAAAAGAGGGGGAGGTGTTAGGTATGCAGAGGAATGTGCCAATAATTATCGTGTCAAGTCGAATAGTGTCCTTGGACGTTAAATGTACATTTCCTATTGGTCGATATTTGCTTCAGTTGTTTAATATTGTGTAAATGTTGTTTCCTATTTTTATGGTACGATGTGGTATGCTTGGTTAGTATATAAACAGAGTGTGTTTGAAATATAATGATTCATATCTCAGAGGCTGTGACTTTCGTTCTGGACTCAACTGGCGGGGTAGACAGGGAAGCAGGGCCAATCAGGACACTAGGTCGTTCGTACGTATTTACGTGTCACTGTAACCGATCGATATAAACGCTGCGTATCAAAACCTGCAGTCACACACGCGTTACAACAGTAAATATATGGTTTTTGGTATTAAAAGTTACAGTTTTAACATCATATTCCACGTATGAGAAAAAAGCCAAATTTATTAGGTTTGACCTAAATTCGATTATGAAACAAGATACATTTGGGATTTATTTAAGTTATGATATTGAATCGAGTAATGGATGACAAGTAAGCATACTATTTCGATATTACAAACACAGACTGCACAAAGCACAAATCGGTCCAAAGAGTTAAAGTTCTAATACTTGGATAATTATTGAATAAAGCATTTGAGAAGTCCTTAATGAGATACCAACAAGCAACATTATCTACAACCATTTTCTTTTCTTCGTTTCTACAGGTGAATACATGGATCCTCGTTCAGCTTCAACACGCATCTTAGTAGCCGGTCTCTGGCTGCTAGTTCTTATTATAATTGCAATGTTTTCGGCTAATTTAGCGGCGAAATTAACCGTCTCCGGTTTACAAGGGGAAATTAATACATTCAAGAAACTAATTGAACAAAAAGAAGTCAAAGTAGGACCAAAAATAAATTAAATATATATCATCATAATTTATTCTAACAATCACGTATTAAGATGATGGTTGGTATAATTGAAACATACAACCAATGTAAAAAATAAACAGTGATAAGTAGTGATTTGGACGTTTCACTATTCTTGATATGCCTTAGTTTTCAATCGTTAAATTAAATATAAGGTACTGAATCATTTGTGATATTCTCACTACATGATTGGTTTGAGATGTGTCAAACGAAACAATAACAAACAAATCTCCAATGTACCGGCTTAAAGTACTAGCCGTCTTCATCGGCATTCTCTTAAGTTATGAGATCTTCGGAGTACATCTCCTCCTAAACTAGTCCCACTTGGACAATTCCGTTAGTGAATAAATCTGTAAAAGTCATGAGTTTTCGTTGAATTGAGTTGAACAGATGAATCGACCATAGAATAAGTAAATAGAAACATGCAACAAATTTCTCACCTGTGTCTGTTGCTTCTTCAATAGTATATGAAAGGTAACAATTTCTGAGATTAGCAATACAACGCCAATTAAAAGTCCACATCCAAGTAATGAAAACATACCACCAACTTCTTCAAAATCATATCCTTCATCAACAGACAATGTTCCACATCGACTTGTATTACTAGCCCACCACTTAGCTCTCAGCGTGTCCAGTGTATAATCTGCTTCCAGAGAATAAATTCTAAGGCGAAAAGTAAGCTATGTTTATGGACATAATAAAGTTCATTCTCTTGCAATAATTGTTGTTATGAAGTTTGGTGTGTGTGACATTCTTTTTTGTAATATATTGTCAGTTTATAAATATTTTTGTTTGCAATCAGGGCTTATAATTTAAGCGTCTTTTATTTTGTAAGGCTTGATTGTCTTGATACTTATTATTGAATTTCTGAATAACGATTTTATTCAGTCGCAAATGAAACTTATTTTTTCCATCAATGCGTTTTTACTTCGATTGAAACATCCATTTTAAATTGTTGTATGGATATAGACGTTCATTATTTCTCTTTTTATGAAATAAACACACAGTCCTAATTACATCTAGCTCTAAACTGTAGTAATTGATTCAAGCCTCAAATAATCCATGATATAAATTCAAGATACAGTCAGACTTCAGTGAGGTGATTATGCATACTATAGCGTTTATGAAGCCTCATAGTAATTATTTCCAAGTAGATTAGTGAACTCAAGCGGAATATGTGTTGTAGTAAGCATACACTTTGGTATTTACAGTACAAAGGAAATTTTAGTAATTCTCTACTTAAATAAGATAACAAACCTTATATAGAACAAGTGAATACTAGTTTTCAGTAACTTTCTTCTCAGGCTCTGGATTAACGAGAAAAGACGGTAACTTTTATGGAAAACATAGTCGCAAGTGGATATATATAGGATTATCCGAGTACGGCTTGCGTAAACAACTTAACAAAAGTCAAATATCAATAAATTATCTTTGATTTATTATTTCTGTACTAAACTGATTGAAAAGCTGACATACAGCTTGACTACACTGAGAGTCCTTCTATGATGCTAATTAGTCAAAGAATCAAGATATTTCTAGCTGCCATTTTCGTTTCCATCACTTCAAATAATCAAGTTTGATTCTGTGAATGAAACGTTTAGATTTCTTTTATGACGAAGTGTGAAGTGATGGAAATAAATGTGTTGCTCACTTACCATTTGTTTTCTTAATACGTTCATTTTTATAAAACCACCAGTACTTTCAGAGAAGAGGAAGCAAAGGAATGATATTGTGCATGTTCTTTATTGTAAGTGAATTCGTTAGCTTTGTCATAGTTTATGATATGGTAATCATACAGGTAGCAGTATTTCAGCTTATTAAATGTGTCGTATAGCTGTAAATATTTTCTCTAAAATAAAGGTTGTCAATTTCAATGTGACATTAATTTGATTAGGTTTCAAATAAAAGAATAATAAGATTGCCAATTACCCAAACGATTATTATCTTTATCTTGATCTTATTTAGGTAATTTATCGGAAAACTTACATTTCATTAAAAGCAGAAGTTAACGGAGAACGCGGTATTAACATCATACTATAATACCAACTTCCTATACGGTTACCGAATCGTTTCAGTTTGCATTCGTTGGCTATGTAATAAGCAGCCCTTGGAGTTTCCATAAATATTACCCAACCGTCGTTGATAAGTTTAATCGTTTCTTCATGGCTATTTGAAAAGCCCCATTCACGCATTCTACTGTAAATTATTCCATATTTCTCAGTGACTGGATATTGCCAAACTGTATAATTTGCTGTGAATTCATCTGAAGAGCAAAACATGAATAAGTTTACCATTGAATAATGCAAGAATTGAATGTTGTCTACATTTTTTAATTATGTTTAAGTATTTAAACACGTTTGTTCAAATTCACCTTATATGCCGAATCAATAAAGCGTATGTTCAAACTGTCATCACTTTTGGTTCGGAGAATAGCCACTATGTTTATTAAAGACTTGGAGCTAATCACTTTTCCAAAAACTTATTAGCATACTATGGTTATATTATGGAGACCGATTCGATTAAGAATGGGTCTTTAATTGCTAAAATAAGCGACTAGAATCCTTGTCAATAGATGAATATAATGACCTGATATGACTGAGTGATGGTAGTCTCCTGTTGAGATAAACATTCAAAAATATATAATCTTGTAAGTTGATTTTAGTAGTAAGTTGTAAAAAACTTGGACGACATAGCCTTCAGTTTCACAGTTCTAATATAGTTTGTTGACTAATGGGATATAGTAAACCATTATTCGATGACCAGTTATTACAGAATTTCACGGTGTATGATGTTTTTCAGAGTGTTGTCAGTCCAAGGTAAACAAGTTTATTGTCAGGAAGATTTAGGTGACCATGATTGTATTCTTGAAAATCAGTGGGTCTGTGTCCCATTATACTACATGATATAAAGATTAAAGTTATCGAAACTATGAAAAAACACATTGCATTTTATATGTATAGTAAGTTAAGGTATTTTCATCATGCTAAAATTATCGTCATCGAAATCTCTAGAGCTAATAATCAGTTCACGAGGACAGCTCTAATCTTAAGATTGACTTTGAGAATCCATAAATTTAAGACACAGAGAATTCAAAAGACTGATTGAACCCTTTAGATCTTCACAGTGAAATTCCATTCTTTTAAATACAGAATGACTACGTGTTAGTAGGTAAATGAATTATATTAAATAATTTTCTGAATAACACTTTCATTATAAGTCCGTATCTTTTGGATAATCTTGTTTTTTTATCTGCCTGACTTCATTTTCCACTCATTAAACAAAAGTTGTCGGAGGGATTTCGAAATTACGACTCGATAATTTCAGTGTGATCCAATTCATCAGCCAAATAAAAAAGTAATGTCTGTTTAAATCAAACGTCAATTAATGAGACTGACTAAAGGTAGTGGAAACTTTGTCCATTGTAATAATAATACTATAACAACAGATCGTCGATGTGGAGGAGTGAATATCAAAAAAAGTGTAACTTTTGGGATCAAATTACAGGTTATTATCGTTTATCTTTTTTTGTATAACTATCAGATAATTGTATTATTGCATTAGTAGATTCTCCTTACTTCACATTTCCAGTGGACCCATTGATCATTGCTATATGTTTTACCAGACCTTAATTATGATAAATTAATCATTAACCTTTTTCATATGTTATCTTTCGCTTTCGGCGTATTTTATGGGCGGTCAGGAAATCAATCTATTTTATGGTATGAGTTGATTTTTGTAAGATATGATACTGTACCACTGCCTGCTGCGTTATACAATCAGATTGAAGACTGGGCTAGAAATGGCCATAAATTCTGGAATAAAAGGAATTACAATTATTCTCAGTTTTAACTCAAGGTTAACCCTGTCCGTCGAAGATTAAGACTTGAGCAATAGCCGAAACAGTATATGCAGGGTAAAAAGTATTGCGGTGTGTGCTATTGATGTCGACAGATATAAGTGGTATGTATCACCAATAGAAAGTGAAATGCGTGGCTGTAGAAAGTTAAGAAGATCGAAGAAAAGTGAACGAGAAAAGAGAATGATTGGTGTGGAAACGAAGAAACAATGATGTCTGAGACGACGGATTGACATTTCGCAAATGAAGTATTTACTGTATGGTTCTCAGATTCTACCAAGATGTTCTGTACTTCTGTGTTCAAATATGTTCGATTGTCTCCACTTGTATTCTCATTCATCACAGTATTATAAGATTTTTATTCGCAAGTCGACCATAGTACATTAATGACGAGCATTTTCAAGAATATATGTATAAATATATATCACGGAATTTAAGTCTCTTGAGTTCAAACGATAGTAATAAAGAATACTAGGTAATGGGAATGAAGTTGAAATTTCATTTTCATTTCATTTTTACGGTTGAAGTAAGGTGGTTGTTGGTTAGAATAACTTGCAAACTTAGGGGTTCTATCAACACCAGTCACTACAGATTCAGTTCATAATTTCTAACTTCTTAGATTTTAAAAATTGCACGTTAACAATGTTGGGCTATAAATTCAAAGGAGCTCACTGTTATAAACAACTTTTTGTTTCCATATTTCAAAAATTGATTCTTCAGCACTTTTCAACTTCTCAAAGAACTTCAATTCTGATGAGTTGCTTCGAACTGTATACTGAAAAGGTATAATAGTGGAGAAAAAGTGTGTAAATTGTGATGAAGTAACAGGATTCAGAAATATTACTATCTCATTATCTTACATATTCGTAAACAAGTAATTCAAACACATCCAGTCAGTGACCAATATCTTAAAGATATGTCATAGAATTACTGTTAATGAACGATTTGACACGTTTTATTGTAGCTTCATTTTAAATGAGATTTTTACCATCGGTCGGTGATGGAAGTAACAAGTTTAAAAGCTAGACTATCTTCCAAATTCACTTTTATTCATTTCGGTCTCAATCAACAATAGAAGCATATTATTCAATTTTTGCTGATTGCTTCAGTTAATAAATACATTATTATCACTACCAGTCACTCGTATTTGCATAATGTTTTGATCCGAGTGGTACTGAAAAATCAATGATGGAATTTCACTAAAGTCATAATGCAAATGTGTAAACACTAACTGAACAGGTTAAACTTAACTTTCCATTTCACACATGAGGAAGTACAAGAATGAACCATATGCTGATCGTAGATACATCACGTGTTAAGTATATAACATGAAAACGGAAGCGAAGTCTAGTTCCAACATGTAGAAGACTTGATTTGGGAGGTCAATCTAGAAGACTCAGAATGGCTAACCAGGATACCATGGGTAGGAATAACATCATGACTAAATTTTTTTTAAACTCTATCATTATCTTCTCAAACGAAATTCGGTTAGCAAAACAAATACGAAGATATAAATAGATAATATGCTGCATATCAGTAATTTCATAAATAAATTGTCAATAAGCCATTTAAAGGGGATATCAGGAGTGATAGACCATAAAAACTCTGATACTATTTGATGATATTTAGAAATGTAAACAACAATTGAACTGTAAAATCATCTCGATTTTTCAATTTCATGATAATCATCGCAAACCATCAACCGTTGATGAACCATAACAAGTTGGGAGAGACTAGACAGTAATTTTATTTTACTTTAGACTATTTGGTAATACTCTACGCACAGAACACTGTCCAGATAAAAAAATGATGATATTGGGTTTTGGAGTCTTACTTCAGACGATATAAGATTACAAGGCAATCTATTCATGAACTGAAAACATCTCCATAGAACACATAAGTAAATGAATATATGGGCATACTGTTGCCTAACTAAATGGTTGGTAATCAATACAATTCTCTGTGGAACATTGTCTGTTGATGAAGGATATGATTTTGAAGAAGTTGGTGGTATGTTTTCATTACTTGGATGTGGACTTTTAATTGGCGTTGTATTGCTAATCTCAGAAATTGTTACCTTTCATATACTATTGAAGAAGCAACAGACACAGGTGAGAAATTTGTTGCATGTTTCTATTTACTTATTCTATGGTCGATTCATCTGTTCAACTCAATTCAACGAAAACTCATGACTTTTACAGATTTATTCACTAACGGAATTGTCCAAGTGGGACTAGTTTAGGAGGAGATGTACTCCGAAGATCTCATAACTTAAGAGAATGCCGATGAAGACGGCTAGTACTTTAAGCCGGTACATTGGAGATTTGTTTGTTATTGTTTCGTTTGACACATCTCAAACCAATCATGTAGTGAGAATATCACAAATGATTCAGTACCTTATATTTAATTTAACGATTGAAAACTAAGGCATATCAAGAATAGTGAAACGTCCAAATCACTACTTATCACTGTTTATTTTTTACATTGGTTGTATGTTTCAATTATACCAACCATCATCTTAATACGTGATTGTTAGAATAAATTATGATGATATATATTTAATTTATTTTTGGTCCTACTTTGACTTCTTTTTGTTCAATTAGTTTCTTGAATGTATTAATTTCCCCTTGTAAACCGGAGACGGTTAATTTCGCCGCTAAATTAGCCGAAAACATTGCAATTATAATAAGAACTAGCAGCCAGAGACCGGCTACTAAGATGCGTGTTGAAGCTGAACGAGGATCCATGTATTCACCTGTAGAAACGAAGAAAAGAAAATGGTTGTAGATAATGTTGCTTGTTAGTATCTCATAACGTAGGATTTTTTTTGATAATTTATTTAACTCTTAATTATTAATTATATTTATTGTACTGACTCGACTGCACTAAGAAAGTATAATCTTTGATGTTCAATGCATTATTAATCATGCGAACTGACCTCTCCTTTAGTGCTCTGATATTTCCCGGTTTGATTTTCAAATGAATGAAATACAAAGATTTGAAAATAGTCCGGTTCTACGCAAATAATTTATTTTATTTGTTCTGTTTCACTTAGTGAAATTATTATCATTTTATACATTTTGACTATGATAACTATCATATTAAAAGACTAATATTTGAACGAATAATATTCTTTTCGATAAATTCGCTCTAGGTTCTACAATTATTTATCCAAATTAATAAATCGGGTCAGTAATTTTTTGCCAAAGCCTGTCAGACTCAAAATCTTTCAAAAGGTTTAAGTAGTAGCCATCCGCATTAAAAAACCGGAGCTATGTTTACAAAAGAAATATCTTCAACCGTTTCTCCTCATCTGACCAACCTCAAGGCCAATGAATTGGCATTAATCTTAGCTATTGAATGACCTAATTTGACTGTTTTACTTACGACCTTACGTAGTCAAATGAAATTGTCTCTGTTATCTTTATTCATAAATCTTTGCATTCTTCTTCTTCTTCTTCTTCTTCTTCTTCTTCTTCTTCTTCTTATTATTATTATTATTATTATTATTATTATTATTATTATTATTATTATTATTATTGCTTAAACATCATTATTAATCTTCGAGGTAAATAATTCATTCACAATATAGTCTTCCACTGAGCATTTGATCAAATGTTAATTTCACATTTATTTCTCTCACCTTGTCTAACCCATATTTATTGTGATCATGAATCTTAAATTTTCAATTAACCTATAAGCTGATTCAAGTTAACATTCTATATGAGTTAAATCAACATTAAAATTTTTATTCTATTTCGTTTGACAATCCGAAATCCTATAGTTGAATTCATAAGTCAATTGAGGCTAGAAAACCATGTAAAACCTAGAAGTACTGAACGGCCGTTTCGTCCTAGTATGGGACTCCTCAGTAGTGCTCATCCACGATCCCACCCCGCAAAATTCGAACCCAGTACCTATCAGTCTTGCGCGCGAATGCTTAAACTCTAGACCACTGAGCCGGCATCGAACGGTGATAACAATCCTAAATTCACATGCTTTAACTTTTGGCGATGTACTTTGCCCTTAACTTGGTCATTTTTCGGATTAATAATTTGGATATATAATTGTAGAACCTGAACAGAATTTATCGAAAAGAATATTCTTTTTTCAAATATTAGTTCTATAATAATGATAATGATTTTGTTTGTTTGAGGAAAGTTTACAACAATCACAATGCACAGTTATTTATATTAACCAGGACACTTAAATTCCGCATTAATTGTTTGTCATTAGTTAGAATAGTCATGAGTTACTTGTTTAAGTAAATACTCCACTTCTTCTCTTTATACATGTTGATGTGGTCCAGATTATTCTTGTGGACAAGTTTCTTTGATCTAGAATATCATGAACTTTAGGTATTTTTCTAATCACGTTTTGGAGACAGTCGTGTTCTAGAAATTTTCTTTCAAGTAAGATATATGAAATGATGCGGTTATTTTTGCTTCAGTAGGCTGACGCCTTGAAGCTTACTTGTTTCATGCATGTACAGTTCATAACATTATGCATCACAAGAGTTTTTATCATAAATTGTACTAGTACTGTTGGGCTTATCTGTTTGTAGAACAAGTTGCAGAATTCACTTTCAATTTTGATTACGCTTCAAGAGATGGATGTAGCTAGGTATGTGACTCAAAGTTGTATAATTCGTTTGTTTTTACATTTAACTACTTTTTATGAATAAAACGTTGCACATTCAACATAATTATCCTAAAGCAACAGTTTCACTACTTATGACCATAAACCATATCAAGATGAACGATCAAAAAGTCGTAGACATATAGAACTATATTTCAAGGAAATCTTAATTAGAGAATTTAACTTTCCTGGCTTTGTATTGACATTGTGTTTCTTTTCTTATTATTAGCATTAGCATTATTACCTACATATTTACAGTATATTCTTAAGACTATTCTACTAGTGTTCATCTCTAATGTTAAGTTTAGCAAAAACAACATTTCTTTATCTGATTCTTTGTTCTGGAAACATGTGAATAAGGTTTTTTCTTTTCAAACTTCTCAATGAGTGTCTCATGTGTGGATCAAAACTTAAATCAAGAAAATGACTACGAAATTACCAAACGAATACCTTGAAATGAATTATTTTTCTAACACCTGCCTCTAACCATTATATTGGATCCCAGTACGATGTTATGTTCTAAAATGGTGAAAAATACTTTCAAGAAATTCTATGCAGAAGTAAACTTCTAGAAGTATTTAAACTAGTGTGGAGACCAGAAAAAGCATTTAATTAGTTCGAATATTAAGAAGCTGTATTGCAGAAATAAGATTTCATCAAAGACCTAATCAATATACCTACAATTCCCTAACTTGTTATCTCGATGCGATGAACTTGAAAATATTGTTATAATTGGTTAACTACTTTGTGTTTCTATTGCAATTTATCAGATAAAAAATCCAATGACTTCTTATGAAAAAGACAAAACTTTGATCAGTTTACCTTGTTGAGTGCAGGAACCTAATACATACCACAGAGATTCTTTTACAGTAAATACTGTACCCATAGATTCACTATCACCTTTTTTAGGTTGGTTTTGATAGCTATACGGTGAATATTTGTCAATGAATGCCAGCAGAAAACCGATAATAAATACAGCTACGACAGCTGTTAGCCACACATCCCTATTAAAAGTAAATTTGATTAGTTGAAAGAATGTGAACTTTTGTTGAAAATTTCGGAGTTTAATTTGAAAAATTTAGTTAATTTGGAAACTCATGACATAACGAAGATCAATTATTCATATGATAATGAAAATGATGAGAAAGAATGTAATTAAATTTATCACTATACCTGCTTGTCATTGATTAAATACTATTCATGCACTCGACGTTATGAAGCTGGATAATTATTGAAAGCATTAGAAAGTTGTTATGTACTAGCTTAAGACTACTTTGTGGTGCACATATGCATTCCCACACGAGATCGAATCCAGGACCCTTCAGCCTCGTGGCGAAGACGGTACCATTTAACTAATGAGTTATTATAGATTGGCAGTAACTTTCAAATTCAGTTATTAAGGATATAGCGCGATCTTCATTCAATGTTTTTGTAGGGTACCTGTTACAGTAATGTGACCGGAAAATATATTTGATCGACTGAGTACAACTACAGCATGCCTCTCATATGATATATATTTATTTAGGAACCTATCACAAGTTGAAAATTAGTTTTGCTCTGTAAAGCATAGTTTCAATAGTAAAGACATTCATACTTATGACTACGAATGTGACAAAAAGACACATTCAGTAAAGTATGTTAACTTAAAGGCATCATTCGCGATTATTAATCAAGGAACAGACGAAAGAATAACTTTTTAAAAAAAGTTTCAAGGTTGGAAATATCATATCGAACAGTGAAAGAAGTATATATTGGTAACCAACGTCTACAAGTCAATATATTAATTCCGTTGCAGTATATATGAAATAGTTTGGGATGTTAAATCCTCAAATACAACATTCGCAAGAAGTCAGTTTTGAAATCCACGTATTCATTTTAGGAGGATTTCGTCCATTAACTTTCATTATTGATTAATTTGAACTGATTTTTAGCGAACAATGTTCACTTTAAATGAATATGTGAATTTTGAAATTGATTATTTACGAATGTTTTATTTGGGTGCTTACGTTTTGTTCATAGAACTAGGATCATTCATTTTAACATTTTAACTAAAGAATTTAACTCTCTCTGGAACTCAGTCAGTAGAAATGAATACCTGTTCAAGCTTCTGAGTTTAATGAAACTAGTAGCAGATTTTAGGATACCATTGTTCTTAAAATTAAGTTTCAGAAGTGACAGTGTTTGGTTATGTGAAGCTCAGTTTTACGTAAAATATTGATCACGGTAGATCTAACTTGAAAAACGTCAGTTTGTCCGAAAAAACGATCAATTTGTTTTGGCAAAGTTAGCTAACCTGCCTTCTAACCTTTATAACCATCCTTCAGTTACTGTAAACAAACGTTTTGCGCCGACCGATCAACTGAAGGTTCGAAAAGCATTTCAAAATATCCCCTGAATGGCTATTAACTGTTAGAGGGTGTGGGCAGTTTCTACTTTCAAGTTGCCCACACCGTAAACAAATATTTGCTCTTGAGGTACCTACCAAAAAACTACATCACTAGTGGTCTAGTGACCTGTAATTATAACCTCAGAGCCCAAGGGATAGCTGCTTGAGACCAGCCACACATGGCCTTTATGTGAGATTGTGATGTGTTAGCTCCATAATTTAAAGGGTTTACCGTCAGTAATGGAATTCCATGAGGAAAGGTGATAATTTTTTAAATAACCTTTTTCAACTACATCCTTCCCTTAAAAGAAGGCAGCACGACCATATTGCTGAGGGAAGCCCCGTGGTGCCGTCACGCCTTTTTATAATCAGGGGGGCCTTAAGTTTCTTCTTTTAGTGTTACTGTTCACCGAACGGCTACTATGAATTGTCATGATACAGGGTTGGAATATAAATAGTTTATTTATTACCTCACTAGGTTGAAAGCTCATTTATTTCAACAATAAACTCTGACTTCCGTTCCATAGGGTCTTCATAATCGTTGATATTACAGCCTAAATTATTGTTTGGGGCTTTTTGTAGAGCTAAAAATTACTGGTTATTGTAGGTAGATGTAAGGTGATTGGTATTAGAACTGATTTACCAGTCACTATTGTCATCACTGAAACGCTATCGATCATTGTTAATCCTTACAGTTCGAGCATTTAGATTATTGAATCGTTTTTGACAATAATCAAGTCAACATAAGCTGTTCCATGTGTAACGTCTAATACTCTAATAAGATTACAGAATTTATATCAAGAAAGACTGTACTCTATCGAAGCAGAAGAATAAACGTGAACTAGAAATCGGTTTGGCCATCCATTAATTCACGGTTATTTTCTATAAATTTAATCCATATGACGATACTAGATCGTTATTCATTACTCCATACTCAACTTTACATTTTCAATAAATTGCATAAATTTCCTCGCCAAACGTGATCTAGCACATGAATATAAACAAATATGATTAAATTTAGATGATATCTAAAATGTAGCTTCTTTCGTTAGTTTCGAATGACTATTAATGCCTTTCAAATTATCTAACTTAATCAAACGTTCCAAAGCTTTTTCATCATGTTAATTATGTTTTAGATTTTGCCTAGATCTATGTAGACTATATTATGGTGGTTGGCTTTTTCTCGAGCAAACTTGGAAAAGATTTAAAACATCATTTAGAAAGATATAGAACTGGAAGTGTGATTATAATTTCTTTATGCGTTACAGAATTCTAAAAATTAACGAGATCGTTTAGAAGAGTTTGGTTAGTATGTAAATACACTTTTATTGATTATTCATAGAAATTTGAAACGGTTGACTTGTATGAAACAACAACTTTAAAGTATATTTCACTTAACAAGTGTCAAAGTTTTCATGCTCTGTGAAGTTTCAGTCGTAGACGGCTGAAAATGCAGCCTCGTAAAGCTGAGTTTGATTCCAAAAAAATATTAAGGCTGGTGAAAATTCACAAATCATAATGAATCTATAGTTTTATCCATCTTCGAATTAGATAAAAAAAAATATGATAAATTTAAAATTATCGTCCCATAAAGTGTCATACAATTAAAAGTAGCTTACAACATCATAGCACATTGCTTCTGATGAGTTCGATTTTCCAAAACATTGTTGTAAATGAAAGATAGCATGTTGATTGGTTACTGTTTTGTTAAAATCAATCATTCCAGTAGTACCATTTCGTTTAGGAAGCTGAGATAAAAAATTTCGGAATACAGTGTATCAGGATTTTATTTAACTCATTCTAACTTAAGCACATTCTCGTTGTATTAAAAGAAATTCTAGATTGAATACTAGGTGTTTATAAAATACTAGTTTTAGAACACACTTTTATAACCTCAATAATTAAATAGACTTATGTATAGCTCAATCATTTGCTTAGGTTGAGCTATAAAAATATTTCAACCTTATTTATGGATCATATTGTTACAGCAGACAAATAGCATATTCTATATCAGAACAAGATATATCTCACGGTATATATATATATATATATATATATATATATATATATATATATAACATAATTTTATGATATAATCAAAACACGGTGCTTACCCTGGTTATGGCTTCTAAATAACGATAAAACCTCATTGTGGAATCAACAGTGGGCATCGATGAATCACAAATTTTTCTTGATGAGTTTGTTGGTTTTATGCTTTCTGGCCATTGATTATCGATTAGTAAGGAATTCAGTGCCAATAAACCAGATTTAACGGTCTCATATGCACTCAATGCAACAAACTGTCAATTTTAATTTAACAGGAAAAAGAAGGGTTGGAAAATCACTTTACAACTCATGAACATTGGTGTGTAGATTAAGTATCCCTTATATGGTAGTAATGACTAGAACGTAATTGTCCATGGGAATCGCATCATCATTGTAAGGACAATGGAATTCATCTAAGTGGTTTACTTTTTACCAGTAAAACCTTGGGGGACATAGTTTATAAAAAGACTTCGAATTTCAGAGTCATTTCAAAATATTTCTGCATGACACTATATATATACGCTTGTGCAGCTTGATAATATTATTTGTTTATTCAGCTAAAAATTTCCTCTAGTTTTAATCTATTATCACACCCAGTCTTTCGGAACCTACTTTTTCAAGGATGATGACAGTTTTCCAAACAGGCTACCGATATATTTGATTATTAGACATTATTTCTTCAAATTAATTTAACATTACATATGGTTTAAAAGTATTTTCGTTCCTTCTCACCAACAGTAAAATGTGCATGATGTGGATAAAATTAATAATTGAATTAAAAAAATAATACAATAGAGCGCAAAAATACTCTTATAGCATGATATCGAAATATTAAATTACTTATTTTAAAAAAAGCCAAATCATCAGCCTAATCGTGATCACGCAGTAATTCGTCGTAATAATTTATATCTTTTCAGATTATGCTACTCGAGATAATAAGTAGTCTGATCTTATAAGCTTTCAACTAACTTGTTTAAAAGATTCATTATTCCAAATTATTCCGTAATAGTTTTGTATCATTTCCAATTCTTTTTTATCTGCAGCGGCTGTGCCGATCTTCAGGCAATAAAGTTTATTTAAATTACTGTACGTTAAACAGTTTCGTTTTCCAGTTACGTCTGATCCCACACACAAGAAATTACAATTAACATGCTCTTCATATATTATCCAATTTTGTACATCGGTTTGCTGGAATTTAGCTACAGTTGTAAGTATATTCCACACTGTTTGCGAATCAACTAATAATAGCCATAATTTATTCATAACCACGTTTTTTATTTCTTCTAGGGACTGTGCTAATTGTGATTCATTCAGTTGTGACGGCAAAGTAAGATAGAATCGTCTCACAGACGGATAGTCACGATAGTCTGAAATTGTGATTTGAGAACCTGGATTTAGAAAAAGCATACAAAAGATAAATACAGCTTAGAAATCACAGGATTTCTTATCAACTTAGTTTTGAAATCATCAAAATGACTAATTTTATTGACAGAACAAATGTTCATAAAACGACCAATGCTTCTAGGGAATTGTTATCTTTAAAAGGAAATGTCATACTATGCTTGAAGATAGATCAAGTTAAAATATTTGAAATGTCGTTTGGAATTTGTGGAAAAAACAGCAAATTTCTGTAGAGCTCCACAGTTTATTTTACATAGAATATTGGATAATTAATTTAAAAAAGTAGAGCTAAACAAATGATCAAGCAACCATTGTAGGTTTAATGTATTTCTATTGCATTAAAACAACTCTTTCCATTATTCAACGCATCACCTTGCACAAAAGTATTTCAGTTTATTGGTGTTTTTTCCAGAGGATTATTAGGTCATAGTGCAGTGAATGAGAACACAAGTGGCGGACACCTGATTATATATCAATACAAAATTACTGAGTATCTTGGTAAAATATAAAAACCATACATAAAATATTTCATTTGCAAATATCCCATCAATCGTCTCAAACTTCATCGTTCCTTCATTACCACAGCAACAACTCTCTCCTCCGTTCTCTTCGATTCGATCTAGGCATTCCTCTTCCAACTGGTGTTATATACTACTTATATAGACATAAGTACTATACACCACACTAGTAGCGAATAAATGTTTTCTACTCAGGTGACTAGAATATCAGTCACTGTAAAAAAGATTTAAATGGCACGTTACAATATATTTCCTCTAGATGACCGAAAATAAAACCTGAAATTTAAATTTATGACATCTCGTTCAGAATAATTTGAGCAAAAACAATTGACTTATTAACATGTATAGATCATGGTTGTACTTGATACTTATGAGTAATAACTAGGGTATTTTGAATTTATATGGACATAAATATATACTATTAATTAGTTGTTATTACTTCATCTATAACAACGAGCAAACATCAACAAATGTCTATTAAATCATTTTGAAATTCTCATTAGTTTCATTTCATTGTTGTCCGATAAAAGTTCAGCTCTGTATGCACACATTTTATCATAAGAAAGTACTGGATTTAGAATTGAATTTGTATTAATGAGTATATATTGAATTAGGTAATAAATTATTGGTGATATAAGGAGTCGTTCGTATTTGTTAGATAAGCCGGTTGTAATCTGTTGCTATTCTATCGTTTTTTAGAGTAGTATATAAAACAGTCTATGAAATGCTGTATATCAATTTTATTACATTTATTTATTACAGTATTGAAGTGGGCAATGAAATCGTTGCTGTGAGACTTCTATAATATGGATGTGCAATTAAAGGATTTATGGTTTATGTAAATGTCAATTGTAGGCACATGATAATCTGCACTGTTGACTTGGTTAATGAAGCCTCGTTTAGTTGTAAGTAAAAACAATTTTATAATAGCTGAAATTATTTTAAGTCCAGAATATCATTTCAACCATACCATGTACTTACTAGTTCTTGGAAGAAACTTTTTCTAATGAAGGATTCAGAGAAACAAAAGAACACTTGATTACTTACTCATAGGCTCAACTTTCTAATTCTTATGGTCAATGACCACTACAGTGAGTTTTATTGAACATCATTATTAATTCGGTTGACTGATACAAATATATATTAAGTACCAGCTGATAACTCGAGTTGATTCACTATTCATCATTTCTGTTTACACTAATTAGATTTAAATTATAGGCATCCAATGAAATGAGATGACGTCTTTAGAAACAAATGTAACTAAATAGCCACTAGAAACTCTGTTCGGTATTTACTCAATTAAGAAATTTCCTTCTAGCTCTAATTAACTACAAATAACTTGTGCACAATTTATCTAGCAGTAAAATAATCAAAAGACTGGAAAATATTCACACGGTTAATAAACAGTAACATATCATTTTTATCCTATAATACGTACCAGTCTCATCGCTTCCTCTAATTATAGTCTCTGTTCGAAGAGAACCAGCGATTGTATTTCCAAAAACAGATAATGCAGATGCCACTGCTTCAGGAGGGAAGTTTACTGAAGGTATATTCAATTCTGTGATGAGATTTGTTTTATTAAGGAGAGTTTGATTAATGTATAACGGCGGGCAGTCATAATAATTAAGCGTTATAATTCCGGAATCAATTTGTTGAGCTAATTTCTGAATACCACAACTGGCTTGCGATGGTGGTGTAAGATCGATCAAAAGATCTGGATGTTCTATCGTATCATTTTGAATATTTAAGCAAACTGAAAGAAAGAATAACCAAGTGGTTTGCTATAAAATGCTTTATTTTTCAGCTGCTTGTAAGTAGTACCAAAAAATTGCAAATGTTTTAAGCTTTTGTATGAAAGCTGTGAAATGTTTGTGTATCAACATAAAAACATTCCATACATATAATTTCGAATAAGTCTAAATTACTAGTAGTGAATACTTTCAGATGGGTTAGATCTACATGCTTAGAATAGGGAAATTATAAATTATCCCTAGTTTTTACTTATCTCTAGTCTGTTGGGCGACTATTATTAATATTGGCTCACTACTGTGTTAGTCACCTAATTGCACTTCCGTGATTTATGTCTGACGTAAATATAATAAACTAATCTATTTTATTACTTAACGAAATAAGAAGTTTAGCACTATTCACATTAAATAACTATGAGGTTTCAATCACAACGAAAATATTAACTTTAGATGTTCGTTACGCTAATATGAATTCGAGTTGATCATCCTAGATGGTATCACTTCAAGTTTTTGAACCGTAAATTCTTGAATTTTGATAAATTAATTTTATTGTTTGTAGAATTGGTTTTCACTTGAACCAGACTCGCAAACAAATGTTGATTTTAAGTTTGGTTTAGAAAACGCTAACATTTTTAAGACATTGTTAGACTCAACTGACAAGTTCAAAATCGCGAAATGTTAGGATCAAATATAACCACCTAAGGTGATTGGTGCATCCTTCTTATAGAGAATAGACATAATAATGGAAATTTATTTGAATGAGAAAACTACAACAATCATAGAGACTAAACATAGCCACTCACCATTTTTGATAGAATTACTCCATGAACGTGGATCTCTGTGGTTAATTTTATGAAAATTTACAGTTACATAGTTATCTGACATATTGTCTTGCAACAAATTATGTCTGTTAATTGCTAATTCTGCCGCTAGGTTCAAATAAGATTGTTCTTCTGGAATAAATATCACTAAAGGCACAAAACAAGTTATTTCATTATTCATTTAGAATAAAATAACTTTTTCACAGGGAAGGTAAGAATCGTAGGAGAACTTGCAAAGTTCCTACACCCTGATATAATAAAACAGTTTACATTATATAGTACATTTTAGATAGAATATAAAATTTACAATACACACAAATTGATAACAACTTGACTCATAGCATCTTCGATTTATAATAAATGCTGTTTAATCTAAATAATATTTTATTCTTCCAAGTGAGTATTCAATATTTCGTCTGACTTATCTGCTTTCACAGAAACTCCCACAAAACGATTTAGTAATAGTGAAATCAGTGATAACGTGAAAAGTCGCTGCTAGCTTCTAGTCTAAAGCAATTGTTTTGACAAGTGGTTACGTTTTAGTTTGCATGAAATAATCCAAAACGACGTGAAAATAATCAAAATTTAGGATCATGGAGTATATACGATGTATATATAACTTCCGTTGACCAACTGCTCTCAGATTTTTCCAAGTTCTCCATGAATTTGACTAACGTTGTTAGTTAGAAAATTTGTTGGAAAATTAATTTCCAAAACAGACATATTGATTTTACATATTTGGAGGCTTCCCTACAAACTGAAAGTCTGTCATGGCACGAGTGAACTGGTGACAGACATGTTGCATTGCGTCACGTCAACGTTCTACCGTTAGTAGAAATAAATAATTTATCTTTCCTTGGGGATCATTCAAGATTGATGTAAGGAGTTATTTCGAGTCAGAATGCGAAGAAGCAAGGGGTCTACTGAAACTGGGTTTTTAAGTACTAAATTTGATTTTAATTCGGATAGGGTCACTATATTTTCAGACCTAGTTTTTCCAGAACTATTTGTTTGTGGCATCTTTTTAAACAATCAAAAACTGATTTTATATCAGATTTTAACATAAATATTCAACTAAGTAGTTGGTTAGCATGACTATATGGTGTCGTTGAGGCTTAAGAAACAAGGAGGTGGCTCTTAGTACTGTATAAAAACATTAGTTTGATTCTTTGGGATTGTATGCTTTGAACAGACATTAGACCTTAAACACACAATCACTTTTCACTCAGCTGCATAAATTTCTGTTCATCTGAAAGCACCAAATAACAGATTTACTCAAACAGTACATTGAAAGGTTAAACAGTTTTCTTTGCTTTCACCCTATGAACATCGAATACTGCACATTATAGCATTTAAATTTATTTACTAAAGTTGAAAACACGTCTCTTTTCATACTCGTTCTTATAATATTTGACTGATGTTTACGTAAATTAGTTTGCCTTTAAATAAAATATAATGATATGTTATACAACGGGTTGTGAAGCATAATTATTGGTAATTAAAATTGAATAATGATCATTGTTTATCGAGTTATTTAACAAAACGTAGCTGCTTACTGAAGTTTGTGTTCGAAATAGTCAACAAACACTGAATAAGTAATTAGCTATATTCCGCTTTTTACTAAACTAAAAGCTAGAAATGATTTGTTCTGTTTTTCTTTAAGTTAACTGGTTAAAGAATGTTGATGAGAATCTGCCATTGACTTTGTTTTTCAACAGAAATGTGATCACAAAATCTGGACTTATGGATTAAATTTTTAACATTACAACATATTTTTATCACCTCTTGTTCATATGAAATTAAAATGTGGGTTGTTAGATCATAAGAATGAAATTGTTTAGGTTTTAAAGACTTACCCAAATGGACACTACGACAATATCGAGAATAAATTAGAAATAAATTTAATAGAATGAAACTTTTCATTATTGTATTCATATTGTTTAGCATATTGTTCAGAAGCAAAAGATTTTTACTCAGATAAACTCGGA
This sequence comes from Schistosoma margrebowiei, assembly GCA_944470205.2. Lineage (NCBI taxonomy): Eukaryota > Metazoa > Platyhelminthes > Trematoda > Strigeidida > Schistosomatidae > Schistosoma > Schistosoma margrebowiei. Next base: position 32,780,039 of record OX104024.1, on the reverse strand, counting down.
TATAAAAAAATAATGTTGATGGTTTGGAGAATATTTTAAAATACTAACCAACCAATTACAATGAGGTAACTTTCAAAATTCTGTCTTCTTTCTTATTGGTTCATCAAAATTAAACAACATCAATACTACGAGGGGAAAACAGAACAGTAAGTTCAACTCCATCCGATTAGAATACAAATTAAGAGTAGTATTGTTCACGTAGTAATCCTGTTTAAAATAAATAGTATCCTTTAGAAATGACACAGTTCCATGATATGCACATCAACAAAGTGTCTTAGATAGATAGGAGTGAATATCAGTTAAGTCAAGGACAAAATGCTATAAGTATATTAACCGACTAAATGTAATAAATTAAGAGTGAGGATCCAAATAGCGATGTCTGAATCTGTTTCCATAATTATTGACAAGTAGTTTAATGCGTGTTTCTACCTGCTTAAACTTTTTATTCCACACTATTTTTGGGTCTCAAAAATAAACCATTCCATTCTCGGTACATTTAAACTCTATTGCTTTTTTAAAGCATAGAAGAATTCGCGTATGCTAGGATCAGCAGAACTAGCGAATTGACTAAAGTCGCTAAACCACCTCACTACTGCATTATTCAATTTCAGATCTTCCATAATGTAAATATGGATATTTCACAGTACAATTTTGATAATTAATTCGCTATAGCCTTGAGACTTTGTAATACATTTAGACATACACGTTAATATACTGATATTGGCTAAACGTTTATAATCAGTCGTGATAGTTGAGGAATTTACTTTGTATATAGTTTGCTAAGTTCGTTGAAGATGTACATACAACATCTTTATACTTTCGTCATTCATTAGAATATAAACCAAGAGAATAGTAGCATTGAATTTCATAGTATAATCTGTGTAAACAGAAGCTATGAGGTTTTGACTGTTCCATTCGTCACTCTGAATTGTAGGAAACATCAAAATTCATTTTTCGCCTAGTCCAATATCATACAGAAAGAAATTTTCGACTCTCATAGCCTACCTGTTTTCAGACGATAGTGACTGTATTCGATCAATTCGGACTTAGAAGGAATACTTGATGACAGCTGGAAGATGAGATGAAGTTGCAATCGTTAGACTGTCAGCTGTCTTAGCTATGATTTGATTATCTTTATTATAGCGATTACTGTTTTACTTTTAAGTTAGCTTTATTTGGAACATGATTGGGTTTATTTGGTTGATCTATATTGACATCATATTTTGCACAAGAGCAAGATCTACACTTCGCCGTCCGATAATCCATACATCTTCACATTTTGTTCTTTATCTGTTTCCTTTTTATGGTGCGGTCATTCAGTAAACCAATACCTTTGTTACTCTTTATGTATACTGGTCCCATTCCAACGAGACGTAAAACATATAACCTGGAATGTAATTCATAACCTTTAGGCATGATTTGTTTCCCTTTGAACTCTGCTCACATAATATGTTGTGAACCGAACAGATAATAACCTATTTTATGTGAGTTCATGCTTTTGCAACAATTAATGAATTGTGATTGACTTTAGCATCTTTACGTTGTTTGTCATCTATAGAAGTTTTAGATGCCGAGTTAAGTCATTTTAAAGCGAACTACTAGTTATTTCCCATTCATCCTGTTCGATGGTGTGATATGTTGGTCTTTATTGAAGTAAACCCTAATTAGTTTTATGTGATATTGTCACTAATTGTGTCACGATGAATTGTGATTTTGTCAAGTAATAGTCGCTCATCCATATTAATCTATTCTCATTGTTGTTTTAATGATCGAACTCTCTTCACAAAAAGTGGAGTGTTTCATCGTTAAGTCTAATCACTCATTAAGATAATCAAAATAGTTGCCGTCATATTGAAATTGCAGATATATAAGGAACGATACACTTTTAAATAACTCTTCATAGGGCTTTACGGAGGTGCATCTGAACTAGTGTTCCAAATACATAACTTTGTTTAAGACACTTTTTTAAAAATTACAGTATATGAATTAAGTATTGTTAAGGAAGTAAAATTGTTCAAAAAGAAAACTAGTTTAAACGGGTCATACAAGTAGAGTTTAGACCAACATACATATAATTACAGAAATGTATTCATTTCCCGTTATTTGTGTAGGATGAAAAGTGATTTTCTCTTTCCCAAAAGGATAGTATGACATTTTGTACGATTTTTTTTTTATGAGAACAAAAGATCCATTAATTAATGTAGAATAGAATTTAAGTGCATTTTCAACCTTTTCGCTTGTGGAATTATCAACAACACTAACGATGTTCATGTAATTAGTTAAATAAACTTAATATTTTGATGAATGTTTCTTTATTTATTAGGAAATGAGTGAAGTCAAACAAATATATAAAAAAATGACTTGTTCTCATACGAAGTAACCATAACAACAAATTGCCCAGATGGAAAAGTACAAAGATTGCTTGATTTATGAAAATGTACTCTGATGACCTGAGCTTGTTTTCAAGGAAATTGAACATACTCCTAGTTACTTATTACGGTGACTTTTTGTATTAGTTAGAAATAAAATTTGATCAAGAACTGCTATCAGCTTCGTGACCTTTGAGAATCAGCTAGTACTGAACAAATATTCTGTGTTGTCTTTCTTTGAAGATGATCACTCTGAACCTAAGAGAGATCAAACCAACGTCTTCGTAACAATGCTATTCAGTTAGTTTCTATTCAAAATTCAATTACTTTGTGATATAGAGATATCTTTCTTCAATTTTATAAGAGGATAACTTTCTAAGTTATTCGACACTATTCTTGTTATGGAAAGGTATATATATGTTGTGTGCTGACAGTCTAAATACTTAGGAATAATACCTTTCTTCAAGTATGATGAAGACATAGGAAGTAGTGAAACTTCACCAGTTGAGATGGCTGGGACACATTACGTGTGTCCAACCACCGACTGCCTCGACGTGCGATGTTCAGTGGTATGGGAGTAGATTGGAAGAAAGCTCGGGGCGGCCAGACCAAATCATGGCACAAGTCCATGAAGTCACTGACGAGTGGTCTGAGTCATGTTGATAGGTATAGACTACCTGGTTGGGGACCGCGAGATGATAGCAACCGATCGTTAGAGACCCTGAATGACATGGCTCAAAATCGTTTGCGATGGCACAGGTGCATTCACTCTTTGTGTTCTCCCAAATTCTAATCTTCTGAATCCTTCATGTCCTTTATTTTCTTCCCAAATTTATTTCACTGGATTATACTCCGTGAATAACATCTTCAAACCCTAATGTTTCCGATTACTGCTTATACTCGTACTACCTCTACCACTACGGGATTGAATCGATAACTGCATCTCAGTGCTAATGTGGTATGGCAACTCGAACTGATGTACGTACGTACGTACGAAGTTCTACGTTGTTAATGAATGACTGAGTTTACAATCGACTGTCGACCAATTAGTCGAGTTTTAATCTAGTTTTCGTATGTTTAGATTAGTGTTCAATGGTCCTGTTGGCTCTACAATGATCATGATTGAGCGGTAGGGACATTAGTGTATTTTTCATATGATTTGAATTCATAATTTTAATCCTATGCTACAGATTTAATTTAAACAAGGGTGAGATCGGTTGTTAAAATACTAGTAGTGACCAAAATGAAGCAATCATTCTGTGATGCAAGCATATATTGCAGGCAATTGTTTTGGGAAATTTATGTCTACAATCCTAGTTTAACTGATAGTTACAGTAAGTTATATTTAAATGACTGGTTAAATTGGACAAAACTTGATAAGAGTTCAGTGTTAATAACTTTACTGAAAAGTCAGAGGTTGTAATTGAGTGGAAAAAAAAAAAGCTCATTTTATGGAAAAGTAGTTTCGACAAATTTAATTTGTTAGTCAACTAGACTATCTAAAGAAAATATCATTTAGCAAGCTGACAACTAAACATGAGAATAATAACTGGACTCATGTGAAAATACGAATTGTGACCGCTAGGTTGAATGATGGATATGAACTTCTTTAGGGATGTTATTTAGTTTGCAATAACCCTCTTAATTTATAATCCCCTCTGATAATGAGAATCACTAAGATGAGTGAATCAGGAGAATTTATGTCACACATAACGTGTTGGAGAGAAATAAACCTATGAAGGGAAAATGTTAAGTGTATATGTTGTACCAATGTTAAGCTTAGTGTATCAACTTTATTAAGCAAAAATCACCTTCCACATAAGATACGGTCAATAAAATTCAGCTGTCTTTGTATAAAACTTCGTTAAGGGAGGTGTGGAACAACTTTTTTCAACTGCACTGTTCAATAAATAGGTAGAAACAAACAGAAAGCATATTTCCGAATCATTCTCTGATAGTACAACTGTTGTCGAAGTAAATTCTGGTGTTTAATCATATAAGATAAACAAGGCATTCTTCTTGAGATTATTTTAAATCGTGTTTGTAAGAGGGAATAAGGCTTAATTATACAGCAGTACTATGTATCCACTCGTACGTTAGGTTAACATTTTTTGTTTCATGATCATTTCTAATATCTACGTTATTTCTGGTATTTGACTATGTCAACATACAGTTCATTTAAACTGATTTCAAATCAATGGAAAATGGATCATTTTAATAATCCCATTGTAGGTATAGAGACTGATAAACTGTAGTTCTAAACATCAACAACGGGAAAATACGAACCCTTAAAAAAATTCATATCTTTTGAGCGGGATATTGGCTTATTGAACTCAGTGGCTAATGAGTAGAGGTTTGAAGCATAAAGTACTAAATTCGCGTCCAAATGTCAAAACCGACACTGGAATAAAACTCACGAGTCCTAAACAGGAACCTTGAATTCTATTGCTATCCTAACTTAATAAAACTGAGAGATGAATTGTCATCATTTCAATATATATCTTTAAAATAATTTTGAGTTTGTTCCTGAAGTATCTCTTTGCAAGCGAAAATACATATTTCTATAGAAAACTATGATTAATGTGGGATAAAAATTTACATAAAACGAAGCACGTGTAAAAACAATCGAATATGGATGATTTTCTAATCACAGGATAGAATATATTGTGTTAAGCAGGTCCAATAAGCGAGATTTTCATTACTGTCATGCTCATAATATTGATAAGGTGATTATGACACTGACAAAAATGTGTGTGTATTCGTGTGCGTACATGTTAGATTGAAGATGTTTTCAAAAATAGTCATTAAAAATAAGTATAGATTTTACGATAATAAACGTAGAATGGCGATTGCATAAAGAATCATTAAAAAACTCTCATTAATCAATCTTAAATAATCCCCACACATTAAAAAATACAGAGAAAACAATCTCCAGAACTGAACTGAAAATAAGAATTAAAAAATAACATAAACATAATGATAAACGTATGTATACGTTCTGATCTCTGAATTTTTCTGATTGTTAATTGACCAAGGTTTAAAAACTGAATCAAGTGTCATTACTGATGCATAGTAGTACGAGTTAAAATTAGTGATTTGCAGGTCCTTCTTGTAGTTTAATTAAATCTATAAATATTTGTTCTAGAGTTGTTTGATTAATTGAATAATTTAGTAGTCCGAGACGTGTTTTGTTCGATTCCATCAAGTGGAATATATGACTTAAGCGTATTTGATTTCTCCCATCTGTTGGTAAATGATATTGTAGTACACCCTGTAATTAAACACAACAAAAACATTGGTTCAAATGAATAAAGTGGGAGAGACAGACCGTTTAACCACAAAAATACTTATACATGTCACATATATGATAAAAAATCATCATAAAGATTTGTGACCTTGACCACAGAGTTAACTGGAATCTACCAGGTGAGTAACACAGTACGACCGCTGTAACATGAGTAGTGCATACAGTCCTGATTTTAAAAAAACCCAACAGAATGTTGAAGCCTTCACCTTAAAATTATTTGAGCATTAGTTGCTTCTTCGACAGTAAAAGTGATGAGTGTACTGACCGAGTAGTATTAGTACTTACAGTTCCAGTGTGGCACATTCACGTACCTGGTGAATGAATTTCTTTATCTTTTTACGTGTTCTTGGAAAAACGATGTTTGCAGGTAAATAAAATATGAAATACACCATAATAAGTTATCATTACAATGACAAATAAACAGAATGCTACAGGTTTGCATGAATGATCGAAATTGAAATTAGTTATTGAGTTTTAATAAGTAGTATGATGTAATATACAAAAATAACCAAGTACGAAGAAGTATCAGATTAAGAAATTTTACCATAGAAAGAATGCATTTACCTGATGTCGATCAACTAAACGTGCATCGGGAAATTCACGTTTGATAAAACTATCCACATTATTTACTGCATTAATTAATGACAACTGATGTGGGACACGGGAACTTGATGTTGATGACACGGTTGGTTCAGCATTAAGTGAACTGAGATGATGATTTACCATCGGAATCATCACTTGTATATTAAGACTATAGCCATGACCGAAACGTGCTTTTAAGTGTTGGCACGTTCCTAAACATTTCATTCTGCCATTGACAACAATACTGACACGAGAACATAATGCTTCACATTCTTCCATACTGAAAACAGAAAACGAATGAAGAAAAACGTAGTGCAGCTAGTACAAACGAGCATCCTTCATGATTCAGGAATAATATGACTAAGATGTTTTGGAAACCACATCCAAGTAACAGAATTACTTCGGTCTTTTCGAAGTCGAAGTCATCTACTAATGACAGAATAGCTTTATATTGTCTACATTAAACTTAATAGCATATATGTATCTAGGTGAAGTTAATTTCTTTGTACGGACCAGAGTATGTATTATTTCCAGATATGAAAGGCGTAATTTATCATGAAAATATAATGTGCATTTCCAACCACCTGAAATATTTCAACGTTGAATTATTAAGAAACCAATACCAGTTTACCTGTTCTGGGGACAAAATGTAATAGTTATTCTCGTTAGAAGTTCAACTGGTGAAAACTGTACAGAACTTTGATGACAGACAGCGAATTTCCCGAAACGTTTTTGACCTAATAACAAACCTTACTATTTGATTTTTATTCCTTATTACAAACTGTTTGCCCGAAATCTTAGAAATGAGAGGGCATTTAACTGAACATGTTAGACGTGACAATCGATCGACTGAATCCATCAGAGTACGCGCTAAGGCCATCTAACATCTGCATATAGTAGAAGTGAAACCAATGAACCATCATTTTGCACCAACCCAGTTGATACACGACCATCGATAGTTGTCCTATCTCACAGTTTAAATGAGCAAATGTATACATTTGAGTATTTGTTGTAAGTTGATCATAATGGGAGAATACGTAACGGTGCAGTTAATAAAGCATACGTAAGTGAACACATTACTCAACATTTTGTAGAAAAATAATTCGGTATCATATATTCCTGATCAGTCACAAAGTGAACACACATATTCAAAGTTCAGATGGTTTCTACGAATTAATGTCACACGATTTCGAAATATCCAGTCAGTCAGTAACAACGTAGAACTTCGTACGTACGTACGTACATCAGTTCGAGTTGCCATACCACATTAGCACTGAGATGCAGTTATCGATTCAATCCCGTAGTGGTAGAGGTAGTACGAGTATAAGCAGTAATCGGAAACATTAGGGTTTGAAGATGTTATTCACGGAGTATAATCCAGTGAAATAAATTTGGGAAGAAAATAAAGGACATGAAGGATTCAGAAGATTAGAATTTGGGAGAACACAAAGAGTGAATGCACCTGTGCCATCGCAAACGATTTTGAGCCATGTCATTCAGGGTCTCTAACGATCGGTTGCTATCATCTCGCGGTCCCCAACCAGGTAGTCTATACCTATCAACATGACTCAGACCACTCGTCAGTGACTTCATGGACTTGTGCCATGATTTGGTCTGGTCGCCCCTAGCTTTCTTCCAATCTACTCCCATACCATTGAACATCGCGCGTCGAGGCAGTCGGTGGTTGGACACACGTAATGTGTCCCAGCCATCTCAACTGGTGAAGTTTTACTACTTCATCAATTGGTTTGCCATCCTTACCTAGTACCCGTTTCTTAACAACTGAGTTATTTACTCGGTGGTCCCAGAATATATGCGCAATGTTTCGAAGACATCTATGATCGAATACTAGTAACCTGCGAATATCCTATACTCTTACCGGCCATGTTTCACTGCCATAAAGTAGGACGGAACGAACTGCTGCGCAGTAAACACGTCATTTGGTTGGTAGACGGATATCTCGCCTACTCCATAAATGACGCAAGTTGGCAAAAGCTAATCGAGCCTTCTGTATCCGTGCTGAGATTTCGTCACACACCAGACCACAAGGACTGGTGAGATTTCCAAGATAAGTGAAGCGGTCGACACACTCAACTACTTCACCCCCTATTATTAATCCGGGTGTCGATGCAACCCAATCCTGAAGCAACATTTCGCATTTCGAGGGGGTGAGGAATCGGATCTCGAACATGCATGCATTGTTGCTTAGAATGGTCAGAATATTCTGCATTTTGTCAGCGTCTTCACCAAATAGAACCATGTCATCGGCATATTCTAAGTCAACAAGTGAATCTCCTGGTAAAATTTCAACCCCTGGAAATGTAGATGTGGAAAGTGTTATGTTTAAAAGCACGTTAACGACAAAGCTAAACAAGGATGGAGAGAGTGGACAACCCTGACGAACACCACTTGAGGTAATCAATTCTGATGACAGTTCACCATAAGCTCTCACTTGACCAGTTGTGTTCAAGTAGAGAGCCTTTACAAGGTTAATGTACTTCTTTGGTACTCCTTTCAGTGACAAACACTACGCTATAAGTGTGTGACAGCAGCAGATTAGAGGGTAGAGAATTATCGATCGGACCAAAGACGCGCAAACACGTAGAACGGCCTAGGGTTCTGATTGGTTTCGCTTCCCTGTCTAGCCAAGCCAGTTGAGTCCAGAACACAAGTCTCAGCCTCGGATATATGAATCCGTATATTTCAAACACACTCTGTTTATATACTAATCAAGCAGACCACATCGTACGATAAAATAGAAAATAACATTGTACAATATTAACCAGTAGGAAAATGACACATGAAATAAGTACTGACCAATAAATAAATAATACCATCTCCAAGTCCAAGAATAGCATTAGACTTAATAGAATAATTTCTGAAATATTTTCCTGAATATCCCAACAAATTACCACAGAACTTCGAGATCAACACTGTGGAATGCCGCCTTAAGGTCGAGAAATACTACGATTGTGGGGCGTCTGAATATGTGTCTATGTTCTAGGACCTGACGTAGTGTGGACATCTGGTTCATACAACCACGTCCAGGTCGAAAACCCGCCTGATTTTCTCTAGTCTGTTCTTCACGAGCTCTGGTTAGGCGTCGAAGTATTATTGAAGCTAATATTTTAGACACTATATTAGTCAAACTGATTCCTCTGTGATTGTCACAAGAGGACTTTTGTTTTTTCTAATAAACTGGCACAATCAGTGATTGAGACCAGTCAGATTGGATTACGTCCAGTTCCCAGATTCTACCTAAGACCTCAGTCAATCTCGCTGCTAATACTGGACCATCATCCTTAAAAATACCATGGGTGAACCTGTCAGGGCCTGCTGCTCTCCCACGCTTCCGATTTCCTATAGCTTTTTCAACTTCGTAAAGAGTCGGAGGACTTACATCAACTTGCCATTCAAGTTGAATGGAGATCGTGGGAAACCGAAATGTGGTTTTTCTAGTTGTTCCTGAGATATATTCTCAGCTTGGCTATCATCAGTGGGAGAGTAGGCAGAGACGACGAAGAGGCAACGACGAGTGTCTCTATATTTCCGAGTAATTGTTGTTCCGTTTAGTCGGACAGTGCACAAACGACTGTTTACTGGGATCCAGTCTAAGAGAGCTAGTTATGCCCTAGGACTCAACGCTATACCTACGCCAGCGAGGCTACGGGAAGCAGCATCAAGGCTTCCAGATACACGAAGCGTGAATCTAGTTGGTTCGTTACTTTGACATGGTGATGTCAAATGAATGACACTACTCGGATCCTGTATGCGCGTTTCGTAGACGCGACACACATCGATGGCTCGAGATTCGAATTTCCTAGCTAATGAAGCCTGTTGTCTTATTTGGGCAGTGTTCGGACGTTGAAAGCTCCTACGTATAGTTTAGAGCGTGGTATCAGGAGACCAGGAAAAACGTTCTGCGTACTCGAATCGTTTTCCCTTACCACCGGACACAGAAGTACGTGAAGTAAGGTGAGGTGTGACATTTTTCGGGTGGACAATTTCTAACCCCTTCCTTCCTTGTGAGAAGGCTGTATCGCTGCAGATGCTGTTTTTGAAAAGAACATCTTACTGTTGTCACACCCCTCTGCAGTCAGCAGTACGACTTCACCCTCAGACCTTGAGTTGTTGCTTTTAGTTTTACCGTTCTCCAATCGACCTGCCTGGCATGGTAGAACCTACAGGAACATATGTTCCAGCCAATATAGCTCGGTTGGGTCATCACGATAGGCAAGCTCGACCACCACGTCAAGGTAGCAGCTACGGCTGGGGATTTCGAAATCGAGTTGATAGTCAAGGACATATGATAGTTTATTGTTATTTCTACAAGCCTTAAAAAAACGAAAACGTTATACATTAAATATGTTACATATTTTAGCCAAATTTTCTAGAAATAAGAAAAAGCCTAACTTAAATTACTTAGCCTACTCATGTTCTGAGTATCCGCACTTAAACGATAAGATTGTCGGTTTTATAAGTAAATAATATATGTAAATAATTGAAAAAGCAACGAAAATGTATCATACCTATGGGAGCTGAGTACCAATGTACGTCCTTGACGTCTATATTTTAAGAGCAAATTCCAAATATGTCTACGTGAAATAGGATCTACACCGGTGGTAGGTTCATCTAAACAAATAAGAGGAGTTTCACCAACAAGCGCTATTGCTACACTTAACTTTCGTCGATTCCCACCACTGTACCGACTGACTAAAACGTGAGCAAGATCAGTTAACTTCAGATCACTTAATAGTTGATCGATTTCTGTATTTAAAAACCCTTCTTGAATTCCACGTAGACGAGCGAACAACTGCAATGTTTCATATCCAGTAAGATACGGTAAGAGTGCATCAAATTGTGGACAGTAACCCAAAGACTGTTGTGCCTAGTTGGATAGAACAAAGATAAAATTCAATTATCATGGCTTTCTGTAGCATTTGAAACCATTATATATGAGGATCGAGGTAGATCAGTATATTGATTAGAATCGATTAGATGGGTAAGAATAAAATTTCTAACTGATTTCCTATCACCATGGCTAATTACGGTCAATATACCTTGCTCCACAAGAGTAGGTGAACTGGCAGATTTTAGAAGTTTCATTCTTGACCATCTAATCGGCTCGAATTATTCTACTGATTCAGTTTGATTTTAAGGTTGTGTATACGATTAATTCAAATCTACCTAGATTTCTTCGTATCCAACTCCTTAAAATAGCTGAAGCTCTTGCCATCCATGAGATCAAGTCAGAATCGTGTACACAAAAGAAGTACATCCTATAGTTATCGTTACCTTGGCCTTAGTCTATTATTATTATTGCATTACTCCGTTTACTTATATCTCATATTCTCATGACTTCATTCATAATTGTTTATGATATCATTTCATTTATTTTTTACACCTCTATGAACTTTAATTACCTTCAATTATTGTAACAAAAACATTTTAATCACTTTAATGCATTCGTTACTAACTTATTAAGTCTATTGTTATTATTCGCATTACGTGATGTATCTTTTGTTAAATCATCAATCGATATTTGACTAGTGACAAAACATGTATAAATTACTTGAGGACAGAAAACTTGCTTTTCGTAAATTTCTATTTAAATCATGTCCAACAACTATTATATGTCCAGAAGAAGGTTCTAAATCCCCTGTTATCATTCGAAAGGTTGTCGTTTTCCCCGCACCATTTACGCCTAATAAACCAAAGCATTCTGATGGAGCAATAGCTAAGGACAGGCGGTCTACTGCAGGTTTTTTGTTTTGCTTACACCGTGGATTAATTGATCCATAAGTTTTACTAACGCGGCATAGTGCAAGGCTAAATGAGAAAATGAGAAATACATGTATGGGAATATTATTGGTCGAAACATTACATTACATTTGTACGGCAAAGAAGCATGAAAAAGAAATTATAAGACAAATAACACCAGATTAATTATGTAGTCTGAATAAACTATATTTTCAATAGTATTTTAAGAGGAATTTCACAAGGTATTGTTTACTGACAGTACATCGCCAAGAGTATTCGTACCAAAAACAGTGATCAATCACTATGCGAGAAACCCATGATCTTGATGTCGCTAACAGTGAATTTAAATTGAGAATATTACAACTAACTCTAATGGAATGTGAGGAATGAAATACCGTAGTTATTTCGCTATCAAATACATTGTGACTTAATTTCGTATAGTAAAAAATCTCTTTTGTTAACGGAGAACTGAGTTTGGTATCTCAGAGTAAATTTCAAACTTTGAAGTAAGGGGTTATAGAAGATTCAAAATTAGCAGTAAATCGGTACCTCAGAAAACTTCTAATGGACTTTAATTCCGATTTCGATCTAAATAGACATCTAAAAATATTAGCATTTCATTAATTGAGACTCATTTTCGTCAGAAAACGTGATTAAATTTATTTCATTATGAACAAGATACGATATATAGGTAATGAATAATGAAAGTTAGCATTTCAATAATAATATATGTTTCTGCAAAGTTATGTAAGCCTGTGAGAATGAGACGTCGTTTAAGTCTTCCTGAGAATTTAATCTAACTAGTTATTTCTTTTTAACATCTACATAATTTACACTATCGTATCAGTATCAGGATACAGATAATAAATGTAAGGTGCAACCAATATACGATAATATGACTTACGAAGTTTGTTCTTTTAGTCGTGCATACGGTAACGATTCAACTAGATGCCTGTGTTGGCGTACATCAACATCTTCAGCTGGCAAATTACCATCGTCGAAACTTAGGTCATCGTGATACTGATTTAATAACAATAATTCAGGATTGTGATGTCGATAACGAAAACGTTTATACACTAGATCAAAGATAAAAAGAGAGAAAGATTATACTAATCGCCAGAGAAAAGGTGACATTATTGCGCTCAATGGAAATTATCCATCTTCTGAAGAAGTTATCGTGACGGATCTAAGCCTGCTTTAGCATGATCTATAGTCGAGATCTGATTGACACTTTAACTTGGGGAGTAGCTATTAAATAAGCTACATGAAATACGTTTATATGGGATAAATAGATCTTTATATTTTCTTCAGCATCCTACGAAAAAAAAATCACAGTTATGAATAGGTAACAAATTTTGTTGAACAAGTCCGTCAGATAGTATTATCTAAAAGGATGAAACATGCTAAGACCGGTAGGTGGACAAGAAAAAAGCTAGTGTCATATATGAGAATCTAGTGAAGTGAAAACAGAAAATGAATTGTAGAATGAATCAAAGATTATATTGGTTTTTCGAACCCCATATAAAATCGTGCAGATTGTATGGGTGTAATTGGGTTAGGGTTGATGAAGTGATACTGTTTAATTAAAACAAGACAACAGAATTTATGAATGAAAAAATGCAAAGCAACAATTTAATATTAGTAGATCCAGTTATTCTATAAATTACTGTTTAAATCATTTTAAGGAAGTCTTAAGTTTCCGCTGCTTGAGAACTAATAAATTCATTTAGAATAGATAAAAAATTATTTTATGGGTAAATGTGGTCTTGAATACTTGTTCTTCAAAAGTGAAGTTATCAAAAATGAGTATTTGTGTAATCTACATGGAACATACCCCCTTTTTAACTTAGTGAGAAAAATCACCAAGCATTTGAAAGTGAATACAAGAGGAGATTGTGAAGAGAATAAAACATTGACAGTAGTAAATATTTTGCGCAAAATGGTTGGTAAACTGAGTAATTTTTAATTCTAATGCTTTACGACAAGGGTTCTAAAACATGATAAAATGGCTGCTTGATGTTCTGTGAATCTGAGTTCTATTGATATTAACCGGTGATGGTTACCGTCTGCAAGCAATATTTTAAATGGGTCCAGATATAAATAAGTTCAACAGTGCTATCCATAATAAAGAATTACCAGAACTGAATGGATTACATACAAATATATATTCACTAAAACAAGATTAAGGAAACTTACATATGATGAGACAGATCTTTAAATTTCTTCCAATTGAAGAATCTGAAATTAATACAAGGGAAAAATAGAGAAAGCCATGTATAGATAAAGCAGTAAGATGAGCGCCAACACCACCCAATTCATAGGATAATTCATTATTGGTCCAGTATGCACAGAATGGATCACATGTTTCTGTAAAAGTGAGGGATAATTGAAAGGAAAAAAAGGATACTTTTGAAATATATTTGGAAATAACACAATGCATTCTAAATACAGTTGCATAATCTACGTAATCAATAATACTTCGATACAAATTCCATATATTGTCAAATCAATAAAATGATTTATGGTCTTCGATGATCTGTATTTGAGACTAGTTTACCAAGATCTATTTCAGTCCCAGGATAAGAGCTAAAGTTATAGCTATTAACCATTTAAATTTAAATGAACTCATTCACCAGATATTTGGATATGAGCCACAGTTTAAGTGTAAGGGCTAATGATATCACCCGGTTATCCAACCCGAAGTAGGCATGGCGGGGTTCGAACCAGTAAATTAGTGGTTACTACCTACACAGCTGGTATAAACTTATCGGATTCTTAGGTCAAAGTTTGATTTATGTAATGACTAGTACTATATAGTAATCATGATCTTTGTATCACAAACAAAGGTATATGTAATTTTAGATTTACACACCGCTTAAATGTATGAAGCGTCTGTGTGATAGCATCGGTTAGAGATGATAAATGTAAATATTGATTTTTCTTAATTATGATGTTTAAACTTAAAATTTTAATACAATCCAGTCGTATATATACTCAATGGTTCCAATTGTAGAAAATGTGGAAATGCGTATTTATCCTATTGATGGGGCACAAAGTATAAACTTCAGATTATTACTGAATTGTACATAAACAGAACATTACATGATAACTATTTGTATTTTTTTGTATAGCTTGGTTCATTGATGATATAGATAAGGTTCTAACCTTATCTCACAATTATAATACAACTTTTCGAAGTGTTCATCGAGAAAACTAGAAAAGAATGAGCTGAAACCAACATAGGCTCAATGGATATCAATTATTAACATATAGATGATACTTATATTCTGCTTAAAGGTAGCGAAACGTCTTGATTACACATGATCTTAACTATAGGAATCAATAATATGTTCTTAAACTTATATTGTTGCCTAGGTAACTCAGATAAGCACACAAATCTGTTAAGTTAACAAGGGATAATACTAACCTTAATTTGTAAAACAAAATACCAAGTTAAACAAAAATTGTATGTGAGGGATTTTCGTGACAGGCTGATATTATTTAGGATAAAACTGAGGAATTCATTTTTGTAAGTCCACATTATGGAAATGTGGTAATTTCATGGAACTGTTAATTCGTTCAGAGTATGTTTATAGAGATATTTTCTTGTGTAATATTAAATGAAACCCTCATCAACACATGAACTATACGTTCGAACCCAAGAGATAATTTATTACACATTCAAATTAATGTGCATAAATAATTAGTGTTTCATGAATTGGTAGCCTGACAGTTTATGCAATAGACATACAAAACTTGCTAAATTCATTTTAGTTAAGACACCTTTAGTGCTCATGCCATGAGTTTAGTTTAATCTGGCATACATAAACCCAATATTTGATGAGAAGTTTAGTGACACACTTTAAACAAAGGTGAAGTAAAGATAATCACATTCAATACTTGCTAAATATAGATCGTCAATAGGATCATCTAGTGATCGAACAAATAAACAAATGACTCACTTAAACAG
The DNA here is from genome assembly GCA_944470205.2 of Schistosoma margrebowiei. NCBI lineage: Eukaryota > Metazoa > Platyhelminthes > Trematoda > Strigeidida > Schistosomatidae > Schistosoma > Schistosoma margrebowiei. The sequence goes on along the minus strand of OX104024.1, from coordinate 32,764,051 downwards.
CAAGCGTTTACCTGATCCACAAGACACAAGAATTGAACAAGTGGGGAATCGCAAACTTGACGAAACTGATAATTAATAAATAATTGGAATATACCATGAGAAAGACAAAATGATGGAGAAATAGCAATCCAAAAATACATTAGACAAACCCCAACTGCTTGTTGATGAATCATTGGATGAGATAGTAAACCAACCATTATAAGACCGATAGAAGCTAAATAAACAGGAAACAATATGAGTATATATATACTGATTGAAAACTGATGAATGGGATTGTAAGATAAGTAAAATTAACTTATCAATGCTAGGTGTTAAAATCAGAATCAATGTTTCGAATTTTACAATCATTAAACTCCTGGGCTAATAATACTGAGCAGTCGTGGAACGTAACGAAATAGTCTTTAAGTCACTGAAGTTTACAATGGTTATTGAGACGAAATCGATTTGTGATTGAAAATCCTTTATGATGACGGAGCTTGGCTAAGAAAAATAGCAGTTTTACTGTTTATACGAAAAAGCACAAGCACCGATAACCCGGTATTCGTGAAACGAAAAATATAACTCTTCATAACTTACTTCAGCTCTACAGCTTCGCGATTATATGAATAAATCGTCACCTACAAACAAATATACTCACAACATAGCTCAGTAATCATTTAACATTGACCAATGTTAGACAGGTGGTAAGAAAAACGCATTGCTTTGATGTATGAACTTACTTAATGTCTCTGGTTTCCAGAGAGAGTTGTCTAACATCCTCAACTCCGAGAGGCCAGGTTTCACAAGCATAGAGCAGAACTGCTTTCACCAACGCGTTGTAGATCCGACCTTTTACAGTCAGACTAGCATCACGAAGGCGCCAAAGATGGCCCAGATTAGAATAAGCCGCTCTGGCTTTCATTATACGTGCATTAATCTCATCACTTAATCCACCACCAGCACTTCTGCAGCTACCTAGATACACGAACTTCTTGACTACATCTAATTGCTCACTACCCAGAGTGAGTGCAGGATCAGAGTCCTGCCAGTTTTGTAAAATTACTTTGCACATAGAAGGTGAGAAGCACATACCACCATACATGGAGACACTGATTGCCAACTTATAAAGTGAGGATTGCATGGCTTGGGTATTCTCACATCATATATCCCCTTTTTTCAACATAAACAGCAGCTCATCCATAGTGGAGACTCTGTTCTACCTAAACGTTCTCGAGTCACTGCCTGGTCGGAAGTTGAATGTATCCACCGAATAGAAATACTGAAACAGTCTTTCTGAAACCACGTGATACAACATCGAAAAAAGACGACACTCTTATCTGCTCTCAGCCCACAAGTTGAGAACGATGGGGGGAACACTTTAAAGAGCAGTTCAGCTGGCCTTCAGCTACTCTACAACTACCCACCATTCCCATACAGCCTGAATGAAACATTGACGTAGGTCCCCGACTCTAGCTGAAATTCAAAATGCTATAACTGATCTGAAACGAGGAAGAGTAGCTGGTTCATATGGAATAACTAATATTCAAGCTGAAATCTGAGAGTTGGACGTAACTCAATCTGACTAGTCACAATCACTGATTGTCCCAATATATAAGAACGGGTCAAAATCATCCTGTAATAACCATAGAGAGATTAGTTCGACTAATATAGCATCTAAAATACTAGAATCAATAATTATAGAACGCCTAACTAAGATTCGTGAACTGCAAACACGAGAAAATCAGGCTGGCTTCAGATCTGGTTGTGGCTGCATCGACCACATATTCACCATTCGTCAGGTCCTAGAACACAGGCATGCTTATCGGCGTCCGACAATGGTGGTCTTTCTCGACTTAAAAGCAGCATTTGACTCCGTAGGCCGAGAGGTTCTGTGACAGTGTCTTTCATTGAAAGGCGTAACTCAGAAGTATATGAACCTTGTGAGGGCTCTTTACTCGAACACTACTAGTCGAGTCAGAGCTTATGGCGAAATGTCATCTGCTTTTGCAACCTCAAGTGGTGTCCGCCAAGGCTGTCCACTTTCTCCATTTTGTTCAACTTCATCATAGACCTACTGATGGAAATAACGCTTTCATCGACTGGATTTTCAGGCATTGATCTCCTACCAGGAGGTACACTTACCGACTTAGAATACGTAGATGATATAGTCCTGTTTGGTGAAGACGCTGATAAAATGCAGAGTCTTTTGATAGCACTGAGCAACAATGCCAGAATATTTGGGATGCGTTTCTGCCACTCTAAATACAAGTTGTTGCTTCAGGACTGGCCTGCATCAACATCTGAACTAAGGATAGGAAGTGAAGTAGTCGAACGCGTCTTCGCTTGAAGCGTGAGATTAAAATTATTTTAAACCTTCCTTTCTAATAGTTTGTAATTCCGCAACAGACAAATTTCCTGTAATTGTCACTTGCATTTCCTCTTTTTTTGGTTCAATAATTTATGAGGTTTGGAATCACTAACAATGCGAATACCTGTTGTATGTGTTACGGTTGTGGTAATTCAGTAACCCATTTAATTAGTGGGTACTAAGTTCAAAGCTCAGTGGTAACATTAACACTAATACAAGTACATTTGAATTGGTTTTTGTCAAAAATTGAACAGTGTCGCAAAAATCAGACGACGGGTAAATAGAAAATATTAGATATTAAAACACTGGTAAAAATCGCATTGTATGAAACCAAATAATCCGAGAGTTTTTTGCCGAGTGGTGTTCACGAAAATTTGATCATTTCGAAACCTGATAAAGGAACAGGAAACGTCCTACTTAACAAAGTTAAATAATAATAATAACAATAATAATAATAATAATAAAGTGTAAACACTGTAATCAACTAACCAGTGAATACATTGATAGCTGTAATCCAAACCAAACCAGATGTAGGTGATCGGAATAGTCGAGACAACAAATATGTTTGCGGTAATACAGCCCACATGAACAATCCAAATAATATAACTAAATTGTGAAACCTTTCACCAAGAGCAAACTGTTCCAAATTGAATGCCATAAAGCACAACAATATAGAACCAACGGATAGAAAAAATATGCACAGATCCCACACATAGATAGATATCCAGTAGAGTGCTGGTAGAAAAAGAATAATTCCAAAAGTAACTTGTTATTATTACAAAAATTAAGGAAGTAGTTAGGAAATAAATGTGCATAGGTTAGTTAGGAATTTAAAATCTTAATCTATTTAATTAGATTACAATAGTTTATTCCAATTTTCGTTTAAATTTTAACGAATAGTTAGTTGCACAGTAGTTTGGCGCCGAGTTTACGGAAGATATAAAACAAGGAAGTTATATTTTAAAACAAATTCAGCAGTTGAAGTTCAAATACGGATGTAATGTTCCTCCCGGCTGTCTAATCCAAGTTTCATCAGTAGAAAGAATCAAACATTTCGTTTACAAATTGATTTTGTACTAAACAAATTGCCCAAGTATTGTTTGTTGTAGTGTGGGTATTAGTCATGTGGAAATAATTATAGAGAAATTTCGGTAAGGTAGAAAGCATATATGTACGCAAATTTGACGTGAGAAAAAACTATTAACCATACATGGCTTCTGTTGGAGATGTTAGATTCCCATTACTCACTTGGTAAAAATCTTTTTTTAATTCTATTTTGAAATTCTCGTTTTCGCGCCAAAAGTACCCATTTTCATCTTCATGTCATATTTTCCACTTGGGAGAACCTTAAATATTAGTGGTTCATTGTCTCCTAATATGCTATTTGTAACATTTCCCAAGGATCTTTTTATGCTGTATATATACTCTTGAGTTGTGCTCATTATTGTTTCTTACTGTTTATGGAATAAATTTCCCTCTTCTGAACCTGAACTTCTCACTAGTTAGCGGGACTGGGACGTATCAGGATAATTAGCTTATTGGTCATTGTGACACTGAGTCCTCGTTCCGTTCGTAGATCAGGTGAACTCTTAATCTCTTCAAACAGCAGCCTCAGGCTATGATCGTTGATATAGTTAAACAATCTGATAGATTTTTTTATAACGGTCGGATTTTCTTCGTCTTTACGAATAGGACGTTAATTTATCTAAGACGAATGTCTACACTAGATTCCATCCCAGTGTCTACTCTACGGGACTCAGATCAAGAACACGTGACTAGCCTGAATAGAACGTAAATATATTTACACACCCAGAACTGACAAGGTGACACAATCCATGTGCGGCGCTATAACGGAGTCATAGCAACTTTTTTGTTCATGAAATTCGGAAGTGTTAAGAGAACCAGTAAAGGCCGTTCTCAGGGCCACCCACAATTTGATTTAAATTCTTTTGTTTCAATTCCTTATTTCCATAGCAAAGGTCAAGTGATCAAACCCTCAAAATTCATTTAAGATTAATAATCTTTATGTGATCCTCGCTCACGTATTCGTAAACGCTTTTTAAGCTTTATCAAATATACGGTTTAAGTAAACGATTTCGTATAGGAAATGTCATCTAATGAACGCTCATCTGTCTAACAATAATACATGCAAAACTTATTCAGAATGTTTCAGTGTTTTGTCATATAGTTACGATAGGCGAATGTACTACTACCAGTTCACTAGTACAACGACATCATTTCTATAGGAAAGGTGAACTGAACCAACATTGATGGATTCGAATTAAGCAATATAATCAATTGAGATTTATAAAGATTTCGTGCAACACTGGTTATGTAGCTGTCCGATTGCAACCATCTATCACTAATTAAATGAGTGTTCACTTAAGTATTACTGCGCATGAAGTAGTCTAAAATATGACACGGTATTCGGTTTTCAATGTAAAAATCACATGAACAATTGAGTGGATTACTGGAAACTGTATAAGTTCCTGTAGCATCAACAGCCGTGGACGAGTCCACGGACATTACGAACTCAGTTATAGGAGTGCGCAAGTGCCGCTTCAGTAGTTCACATGCAGCTGGTGTAAGTCTTTCCTGAAGACGACATATCACTGGCTCCCGACCGACTATTGTTTTATTACGACAATCATAATAGTACTTCTGGAATCGTGCATCCATCCAATATCCAGTGTGAAGAAACATACTGAATATTGATCTCAACACGGATGTTCTTTTATTCAGCTTATGCAATTTAAGAATCCGATGAGTTGTCTCAACGAAATTTGTATTACTTGGTCGAAAAGCATTTGACCACTTGTGCTCTTTAGGCAACAAGTGATCTCTCGCATATCGGTAAAAATTTCCGTCTGATGCTTCAATTAATAAAAGATAACTATGGAAACTACAAAAGACTGTGATGCATATTTTTATTTACCTTTCGACATTTCTAGTGAACATCAGACGGAAGAAAAGTTGTACAGTTTCTGCTCGTAGCCTCTACAATGACGGTCAATGGCTTAATGTTAAGCAACGAAAAACTTACCCTCCTTACCACATTACGAATCAGGTGTACGCGACACAAAATGTGGTGGGAATCGGGATACACCTGCATAATAGCAGCAGCTATTGCAAGTGAATCATCTGTCACAATGCATACCACCTCCCGATTGTTGGTTGATCGGCGGAAGAAAGACAGAAATTGAGCAAGTAAACTAGATGTTTCACAACTTATGAATGCAATACAAACAGGTATTGCCATGAAATTCATATCAAGTGCTACAACCTGATACAAATATAAGTTTTCCTTATTGGTTTTGTAGGTTCCATCAAAGTCAACAACATCAAAAAATCGAGTTGATAAATTCATTTGACCTGCTGTTGTGAAGAAGAAATACAACAGATAATTATCTCCATCTAAGTCGCATTCACAAAGGCCACCAAGCGACATGATGTGATCTTTCAATTTGGAGTAATCACCTAACGTTTACAATTTAAGTAGGTACATTGCTCACCAGAGAGGTTGGCTTGTGAGAACACTTTGTGGCGCATATTAAAAATATCTTGAGCATTAATGCGCTTTCTATAAGATTGGTAAACAAAGTGCATAATATTGAATGCTGATGTCCCAGATATCAAAAGTGGTCTCACTATTCCAAATTCCACCTCCGTTAAACTACGCATCCAAGAATTACTTTGGTACCTTAGGGAATCGCACTCGTGATTGTGATGCACATTCCCACGAACAACAGTCTAGTAACCTTCAATAAACTTACAAAAGATGAAGGTGTTATAACTGTGAACGGCAGCTGATTAGAGGGGAGCGAATTATCGATCGGACCAAAGACGCACAAACACGTAGAACGACCTAGAGTTCTGATTGGTCCCGCTTCCATATCTAGCCCAGCAGTTGAGTCCAGAACGCAAGTCACAGCCTCGGATGTATGAATCATTATATTTCAAACATACTTTGTTTATATACCAAGCAAGCAGACCACATCGTACGATAAAATAGAAAATAACATTCTACAATATTAACCAGTAGGAAAATGACACGTTAAATAAATATTGACCAGTAAGATGATACCACTTCATGTCCAAGGATAGCACTAGGCTTAACAGGATAATTTTTGGGATATTTTCCTGAATATCCCAACACCTCCCCTTTTTTTGGAGATCCTGGGTTAATGTCCGGATTTCGAATTTTCTTCGCGTCTATCCTCCCCCGCGAAATAATGTTGGGTCTTCATAAACCCAAATTACAATTGATTTGATTGTATTTAAAACACATTGCACAGGTAATTCAGTAAAATCGATCAGATATTGAGGATAAACGCCATTGAATTCGAAGTAATCAGGGTTTAAATCTTTGGTAGGTATTGGATCATTATGATAATCGTCGTCTAACAAAACTGTTCCAGGTTCTTGGTTATTATTTGATGCGTGGAACACATTTTCTGGCAAAGCAATGAGATCTCGTGAGCTGGATATGTTACTGTCTGTGCATACTGCTTCGGGGATAACGGAGTTCGAATCCATTACCGGGCATGTTTCTGGAATAGAAAGTACTGGACCACTGGGCGCATCATGGATGACTGCCGTTTCGTTTGAAGTACAGTTTATTGAGGATTCATGGAGGCTGCTGTCATTTCCCAGCTCACTGTGTAACTCAGATATCAATCCGTCCACTTCCGTCGCATCTTCATAGCGTGACTGATTTAGCAGCTGCGTGCGGAGTTTGACTAATAACTCCAAATGTCGTTCAAAGAGCAGCTGTAATCGATCGGAAGGGAGAGTCATTTTTTCCGAATCAGCACTTGTGATGAAAATTACTGTGTGAATAATGACCAATGTCGTTCAAGGACAGTGACGACAATCTGGATGCTGATTGGTTGAATAATTAGACTGGATTTCGTCCAATTACAGAATAACTTTGGATTGTTGTTCTTTTCACCCCGTCGCCAATTGTTATAACTGAGAGACGGCAGCAGATTTGAGGGGAGCGATTTATCGATCGGACCAAAGACGCACAAACACGTAGAACGACCTAGAGTTCTGATTGGTCCCGCTTCCATATCTAGCCCAGCAGTTGAGTCCAGAACGCAAGTCACAGCCTCGGATGTATGAATCATTATATTTCAAACATACTTTGTTTATATACTAATCAAGCAGACCACATCGTACGATAAAATAGAAAATAACATTCTACAATATTAACCAGTAGGAAAATGACACGTTAAATAAATATTGACCAGTAAGATGATAGCACTTCATGTCCAAGGATAGCACTAGGCTTAACAGAATAATTTTTGGGATATTTTCCTGAATATCCCAACAGAAGGAAGGACATTGAGTGTTCACGGTAGTCCTTAATGTAAAATTATAATAACACTAATCAAATTACCTCGTTCGTCTACTCGGCTGTGAGGAACTGCTAGGTGTTCTACGGCCATTTCTCCAACATACGAATCTAATATACGGCTTCCGATCTCTATGGAAATGAGAATCCCTCACCACATAATGGCAGTACGTAGCTCCTTAATAAGTTCTAATGGCGCTCTTCAACGCTTCAAGAGATTGGAACGCTAAGAGATACAATGTGCTCAAGAACAGGTTGTCGGTTTCTGTGACAACGTCAGGAATGACCGAGTTCGTGCTTTGCATGTTACTACCGTTCATAATTGGAAGAAAATGTGCTCTGTCATCAAGTCCGGACATTTTATATCGATTTTAAGAAATAAACGACCAATTATAATGAACTCGAAACTAGCTATTTTATTGGACGAAACAGAATGAAAATTATTGGTAGATGGGGATGAAATATTTTTCCAAATGGGATGAAAAAAAATTGCCGTGCATTTAATGTTAACCTGATATGTAAATTGTGAAAATAAGGCTTTTCAATAGTAAGGAGAACGGGTGGCGACAAAACAGATTTTGCTTACCTAATTTTACTCCAGAAACAAATTGTAAATGCTTTGCCTTAGTTACAGTCTCATAAACTGGAAAGAAACTAAAACAAGAGGCCAAATAGGACGCAGCGAATAGAATATTCGACGCTAATGGAAAGCCTGCTACTACAACGCGCATAAGACCTTCGATTTCATCAATCTGTTTGGCACGTTCCTCTTTGGTTTCAGGTAAAGGTTGATTAGATACATAAATTTGTGGCGGACTGTTGTTAGTAGTTAGACCGGGGCATATTGTCTAAAAACAAAAAAATACCAAATGGTTAGTAAGCACCAGGCAAAGGCAAACGATAATTTCAGTAATCTGGTTACCGTGAAATGATCCATGTGATTGACTAATAATTTCCGAAGTACGAACACTGAGAGGGGTTTTGCTTTTTGAGAGCTGAATAAAACCTGTATTGGATTGTCAGGATGAGTTTTTTTAAATATTTGAATCTGATTTCAAAAATGCATTAATATTATTGCTTTCATATTAAGGAAAATGTAGTTGAAGTCTAAATACTCAAAAAACCACTTATCAATATGCTTGAATGAACCATTTCGATTTACGTTGTCTCCCTAACTAATTTCTGAAAAGAAGCAATACTTAAATTCAATTTTAGAGTAACTACGCAGGTTAATACTTTAATGACCAAGCCGAAGCGATGTTGTGAAGCATTTTAATGACATCCAAAATCACAAGAATATATTACAAATCATAAAGTGGTATCAAATATCTATTTTATTCCATCAGGCGTACGTTAGCTTCTGTACTATTCATTTTATTTTTTTTGCCACATAACGTGGTATCCACTTTAAATTTAGCGAATATTCTTTAATGTAATACATTTCACATGAAACTAGGTGCTTAAGTTGACTTATTACATCAAGGAACAACCAAGGACTCGGAGAGAGAATTATGTTTTCTACCATTGAGTCAGAATCTAACATTTAAAATTTCCAAACTCAATCAATTTACGACAGTATGGTGAAATCTTTCCTTTGGATATGGGTGAACTTCATCAGTGACGACTTTCACTAGAACTTCGGGAATTCATCTATTGACATTACCAAGGAGACAACTAGAAACATCGAGTCATTTTCGATACTCTGGGCATAGAAGTTGGAATACGGGGACTCTACTTTCTTATTTGGTGAATTTAGAATGATTTAATGCAAATACGAAATAATTTGCTTATAAGAACGATGTACATCAATGGACAGTGAGTCATAAAAAGATAACAATATACTGCAGATTAAACAAGATTTAAGACACATTGAGGTCTGATCAGACATGGAGCACTGAGATGAAGTTAGTTTGTGTAAAATAATGTAAGCCAGTAGAACCAAGATCTGTTCTTACTTAATTTGTCATAATTTTATGATAATAATATATTCAAAAGTCTCCAGAAGCAAATATATATATATATATATATATATATATATATATATATATATATATATATATATATATATATTCTTGAAAATCACCTGATTAACTGAAGTTAGGTACTGTAAAAATCCGTTCACGACTGCATTCAAAGAAATTGGAGCAGCATGAAATGATTCACCTTGAAAGTAAGCACGTAATGAAATCATTTGGTCTTTGAGAGTTGATTTTGTATCAACCACTAGCCCGATAATTGATTTGAGACGGAAGTAAAACAAGTGAGGAATGGCTATTTGTTTCAGTAGATGATCCTGGTTAACAGATGGATAGAAGTGACTAAAGTTTTAACTGAGAAATTTGGTTGTACTTCATTCAAAAAAACAAAAAAGCATTTCGATTAGTCATTAATATTTACAGAACCCAGAAGCAATAGAGAGGATATAAAATTACGATTCCATAATGTTTAAATTCAATGGATTCATGTAGTTGAATCATGTCCTATTGCGCATCAGTGTTTCACTCAGCCATGTGTAACGTAGAACTTGATTCCCCTGTAAATAGGTCCAAGTTGTCACAACTCGTTAGCACAGCAAGATGAAATTGTCAAAACAAATCCCAGAGTAGCAACGGTATTAGCGATAGTAGAAAAGGTAACACATAGAAGATAAGATTCCAGAAAAGAACATGAATTCGTAGAATGGTGATAAAAAAGAAACATTTTAAGAGATACTCTGGATCTAGGTACGTGTTTCAGCTCAAGAATAAGGGTAGTTATGAACTGATGTGTTGGTTTGGCAGTCCCTAGTCTATTTCCGACTTATTACACCAGACAACACCTGTCAAGGTAGTTGGTGGATGGGAATATGTGATACATTTACTATGTAAATCAATTGATTCCCCATTCTTACCTGATATTTTGTGTTTAGTCTCAGAATCGCTAACTAAATGGTGCCTAAATACACGAGCAATGCTTCGAAGACATCTATGATCGGATACTAGTACCCACGAATATCCTCTATTTTGAAGGTAACGTTCCACAGTCATAGAGTAGAACAAGGCGAAATGCTACATCGTATACTCGTTCTTTAGTTGGCGAAACCCAACTGAGCTTTCTGAATCCGTATCGAGATTTCGTCAGACATCAACCCACCAGGGATGATGTGACTTTCAAGATAAGTGAAGTGATCGACATGTTGAAATACTTCACTCCCTAACATTGGTTTAGGTGTTGACGTGGGTCAGTCCTAAAGCAACATTTTGAATTTATAGGGAGAGAAACATAATTCAAGCATGCTTGGATTGTTGCTTAGGACGATCATAAGATTCTGCCTTTGGTCATCATCTGCACCAAATCGGATTATGTCACTTGGATATTCTAAGTCGATAAGTGAGTCTCTTGATAGATCAATTCTTGAAATCAGACTATGAGAGCATTATTTCTACAAGGATGCCTATGACAAAACTAAATAAAAATAGAAGAAGCGAGTGACCGTGGTGAACACCACCTATTGACATGGGTTGGGCCAGCAGAATAAGGTGTTGGTCAATTTTAGAGAAATTCTAATAACTCACTTATTTCTGAAGCACGTGTTGATGAAGTTGTTAATAACTCATTCTGAAATACAAATATTCTCCACTATCTCAATAGAGAAACTTGAACGTTTTGACGAATAGCACTTGAAGCGATCAATTGGAATGATCATGTACCATAAGATCTGTTCTGACCAAAAGTGTTTGATCAAAGAATTTCAACTCAATTGATGGTATGAGCACCTGTAGCTCAGCTAAGAAAGACTAACTTAAACCACATGATTTAAGACACCATAAATCCTCTAAAATCAAAGAGCACTGAAGAAAAATTGGCGAAACATCTCTTTTAGGATTATTTAAAGCGTTCTAACGATTTATTGAACAAAATACAAATTATATGGATGTTCTACTAAATAAGATAGCTAACAAGAGGAAGAAGAAGAAGAAGGAGAAGACGACAAACATATTTGAGTTTAACAGATTATAAAAGTTAAATTTACAATCATAATTTATAATGACAGTAGTTACTAAGATCATAAAAAGCTTGTGGTAATGCCAACAAACTAGAATCATACGAAAGTAACACTTCGGACACTCACTTCATAACTTCCTGTGGATGTATTGAATTCAATTGGCGTAACTTGCTTACTATCAAACTGCCGCATATAGGACTGAATAAACTGATCAGTGTTTTGACGTTTTTCCCAACCCTCAGCTTCATTGCTAAACGTAAGTAACAAATCTTTACCATAAGGCTTTAATGACAAGTCCAAGCGTGGATCGAGTGAATTGTTTTTATTTAGTAAATGATGAAATATGAATAAAGCGATCAAGGTGAACGCAATGGGTACAATAATTTGACTGAGCACAAATATTAAATTGCGTTTTGTGAATATGTAACGCTTGATCATTAAAGCACAAAATTGTTGGCGGTAGAATAAAAAGCCCTGATTGCGTAGTTGTTTACGATCGACTTTAGCTGCATAAAAAAAGACACATAAGGGGAGAGAAGATTAAGTGAAACAAATAGATCAAGCTAATAGGTAAATTTGCTTAAGTTTTGGCAATTATTCGAATTGGTGATAAGTTGTCATGTATACATTTAATCATTATAAGTGGGAAAAAGTCCATCTGTACTTTGCAATGACAAAACAATCTTTTTCAACGTAAACGTGACAACTTAGTGGAAAATTTCTCTGCAATTTACAATATATTCTATGCTAAAAAAAAAGTAAGCTATACGGTCGATAATATATGTATGAATCTGGAATTTTTAAAGAATAATCTATACACTCAAATCACTGTTACCAGTTGAGATGATAGTAATTGGAGAAAAAAACCTTAGAAATTATTCGATGAAAAATGGGCTAAAAATGTCAGATGTGAACTGTCATAACAGTAAGACAAACGGACATCCTTGTAGGTCAATATCCTTGCGAGTATGAATGTAATATGTAGCGGGATTTTATACATCGATGACCCAACTAGCTGTCAGTTAATTGAAATAAAAAGATCTACTTTACTGCGCTACCTTAACTTTAACTAAATGAACGAGTCACATCATTACATCAATGTAAACTGTATATAATGATCAGCACTTTTGGAATGATGTAATTTCTCACGTTTTGTATTAAGTAAATTTCAGTCATTGACGTTGTGCTTTTACTTATTTGATCGATGGAATGAGAATCATGCTTAGCAAGTTCTCGTAGTACTGGTGGGTGATTTTAAATTTATTTGACTGTGATGGGATAAGCTTAGTGAGTTATTTATATAGATGTTGGTGATATTGTATACGTCTTAAATTCAGTTAAAAGTTTAAATTAAGACTCCAGTTCCGTCAATGATCTTATCAGCATGAGATTGTGGAAATTGTTGAATTCCATTGAAATAACGAACAGAACAAAGTTAGACAGCCATTGAAAACCAGTTTATCAATGGCTATCTAACTTTGATCGGTTCGTGATTTCAATAATGACTTTGTGTTTTATGTATCATATTCATTTTATTTATTTATTCGAACAAATAAAGAGAAGCACCGAATACATATGCGCCACACAAGTCACTTGATTTGTGTGGGAGTTGTGATACTATTGGGTGCCCAGACACAGGCGGGTGTTTTACTTAGGGAGTCACACCAGGAGCCTTCGATCTAAAGGTTTAATCTAACAGGTAGTAGAGCAACGTTAGGAGATGTAGTCCAATGGTAGCCGGTTCATACGCCATTTGTTCCTTCAGGATCCTGGAGCCCATGTGCACCATAGGTTTGGAATCAGGGTTTTCCAACTCTTCTAGGTGGACCCTCCGTGACCACCAACCCGATTAAAGCACCGGACATTCGCTTTTCTTCGTCTGAATTTCGTAAACGGGACTTCCCTGGCAATGGCTGTATGCACGTGGCCATGTGAGTATTTCGAGAGGCAGAGTCGACTGTCCCCACCCTCGGTCATACCAGAGCATTCAAGGGTTATATTCATCTATTCGTTGATGATTGTAAAGACTGAGATGAAAGTTAAAAGTCAAGGCTAGTACTTCAAAATATAAATAAGTAGAAGATATATTTTATACATAGCGTTTTTTCGACAAAAGCAGAACATCCTACATTTTGAAAAACAATGGAGTATTGTTAGTTAGTGTATGTTTGATTCCTAAACACTAAGCTTTCATACTACTACTTGGTATTCTGACAAAAAACCGTTTTGAATATATGACGGATTAACGTGTGACAAGTTGTAAGTGTATATAGTATCGTTTTCAATTACACTTTATTTCACTTTAAGTCAAATTTGAATCGGTGGTGGTAGTCAAACATTTGATTTGTGGATGTCTTGTATGGTAGACGAAAGCATATCACTCATTTCAAAATAAAATACTTGTAACCGTACACGAATACAAATTTCTAGAATAACTAACTTTCTGGTGTACATCGGCTTTGTTCAGTTGTTTTGCATCTTCTCTCACGAGTTTCACGACTGCAACAACTGACAATATTCGTCTGCTTACTAACTCTGAAAGAAAATAAACAAATAGAAAAGTGCTACAAACACTTTGATATTACTTTTTTCATAATAATTAATTTAGCAATCATGATAGTGTATACGTATTTCGCGTACATTTTGTTGTGAAAAATCAGGATTCAATGAAACCTTAGAGTAAGACGAGCAAATATTTGATAAAGAAGTACTAATAAGACAATTATTATTACAAAAACAACAATCTCTTTTTAGTACAGTGATATATCAAGGAACGGTGGGATCATTGTTAATTTTATATCATTAGGTTGAACTAGAATTTCATTATTTTTAATGTCCAGTCTTTACTTCAATAAATGTGGAATACATCTGTATGTAAAACTTAGGAACGAGTGGAAATGTCAACTTTATTTATTTATTTATTTCAACACATAGATAATGGTACAAAGAGGCACCAAATACATATGCGCCACACAAATCTCATTCAATATGTGAGAGGGCTGTGATACTGCCCGGGTGCCCAAACCGAAGCAGGTGGTTTTCTTAGGGGGCCACTCCCCGAGCCTTCGACCTGAAGGTCTGATCCACAAGGCAGTGGAGCATCGTAAGGAGATGCAGTCCCATGGAAGCCGGTGACCAACAATTGGTTCATTCGCCATTTGTTCCCGCAGGATACTGGAGCCCATGTGCACCATTGGTTTGGAATCCGGTTAAAGCGCCGGACATTCGCTTTTCGTCCTCTCATTTTCGTAAACAACACCCCCGCCACGAGAAGGCAGTGAGTAGGACTTCCCTGGCAGAGGCTATATACGCGTGGCCGTGTGAGAGTATTTCGAGAGGGAGAGCGGACTCTCCCCACTCTCGGCCGTACCAGGGCATTTGGGGAAATGTCAACTAGCTCGATTGATACAACTTCACGATCTCACCGACTGATAATAATATGGTTTCACATACTACACGGGAGTCCTTCACAAATTGCTCTACGATTGCAAAATATGGTCAGTGAGAGTAGGAAACGTGAGAAATTTTCTATTTTTCTGTTTCAGGTGTCCTTAAGTTATGGAACCACGAAGTGATTAATGGTAAGGTAAAGGGTAAAATACAGAGTAAGAATAACAACATAACTGGTGGGACAATAAACCTTCATTAGCTGAGGCAGTCGTGCTAAGATGTTTGGTCATAATGTATTCTTATTATTGGAGGTTAACTGCTACGTGCAAAAATAACAGCGATGACTGTTTTCAAATTCATATTTCCGCACTCAGGTTCGTTGTCATTTTATTGGTTGTTGTAACTTCTCGCTTTGTAATTTCACGTGTCCCAGATTCATGTTTATTGCGATTTATACACTTCAATTCTAATTCACGTTTGATTTATTGAGAATCAAGCTTTTATTGGTTTTCTGACTTCTCTTTGCCTTCTGCTGAATCGGAGACCGTTGTTGAACCATTGTGTATTAAATATGCGGTTCACTAAGTTTTCACAGATCCTGTCTAGTATAAGAAAGTTCCAAATGTTCGTAGTTAGAGATTACTGTAAGGGATCGCAAAACATAACGGATTAGGTGTTATACATTTCTATCCACTGTGTGCCTTAAAGTGTAATGCTGGTTCACAGGGTAGATCGGCGAAAACCTATAGGTGAGCAGATCAATATATGGAATCAATTGCTGTTTACCTAAGATGTATCGGGAAAGATAATTATTGCTTCGTGGCCATGAAGTAATTGTAATTTATGGTGACTCAAAATCGGTTGGAGTGCTCCATTAGCAATCATTATTTATCTCCCCTTGAATATCTAGTGTCATTTCTAACTTTTTATACTTTGATATATATATATATATATATATATATATATATATATATATATATATATATATATATATTTATATATTGTTCCAAGACTTCTCATTTTGTAAATTCCTGATATAACGGGAAAGAATAGTCGAAATTACATTCTTATACTTATTATGGTTTTTGTTCATTAATTCCGTTTTTTTTAAATCAATGTGATAATCACTAAGTTTATTTGTTTTCTCGTATATTTTATTCTGTATAATATACAATATTCTTGTATTAGAAATTGACATGGACTATGCTTAGCATGACATGTAAAATGGGATAACTCTAAGTATTTTTCATATATGTGATTTCATCCTAATTATTAATCAAAATGGGTATACAATCAATATATAAATGAGTGTATTTTCGACTAGTTGTTGTCGTCGTGTTTCGGGGTTAATAAATCATCACTTGTATCAGTCTTTGTGTTCTTACTTTCACGTCGTGGGAATCGCAGTGGTTCCTCACTTTACAATAATAAGTGATAAGCGATTCTGACATAATAATCAGATATAAAAATTAGCGTTCAATCGAGAAGTCATATCAATTTACTTCATCACTGTGTTCATATGGGATACGTAAACTTGAACTGATACACTTTTCGCATCAGGTCGTACACTAACTATAACCAACTGGCTGATAAGGCATTGTTATTTAGCAGTCTGACAACTAGCGTAATCAACCTATTATACGGATATTATCAGTAAAAAGTGACGATTTAAATGAATAAATAACTAAAAAGTTTTCCACTGTCTCACTTTCTGCTTACATTACATGTGTCTGCAGGCAGTATATAAGGACACAGTAAACAGTTCATAGCTTAGTTGATTAAATAAATGGTTGTTTAATATTTATTGTAGATTAAAGATATGATAAGTATAGGAAGGAACAAAACTATCGGTAAACACATTGATGACATGTATCGAGATTGTCTTATCGACTTCCCTTTATGGAATTGTTTACATAGGATGATATTTGGGAGAACTACAATATCATCTGACGGCTAATGTAAGTGTGGATGCCTGGAATGTTTTTGTTTGGTCTGCATACGATGGAACGAGGTAAGTCTGTTCGCTAATACATGAAATAATTTCCAAATGGTTTCAGAATTGCAGCTATAAGAGCGATATATGTTTTTCACAGGGTAAAACTATTCATTTTCCAACTTTGAATGGATTCGATGGAGAGTTCTTGAAGTGGAGTTAACCTATACTACTTTACAAAATGTGATGGGTTAACAAGGAATGTTAAAAACAGTAACAATAGACTGTAAGTAAAACCACATACTGAAAGAATACTTCTTCCATTGTTGTGACAGATACACCAAAACTTGAAATGCCCAAACTAATTTTATTTGACTCCAGATTCTCAAACAAATTTCCAAATTTATCTATTGATTCTAATGGTAGCAGTATGCGGATCTCTTCACCATAATCACTGCGTGTAAATGCATTAGGGATGTGATGTTTAACTTGTTTTAATACATAATCAGATGAACAACTGGATTGTTTGACGATAGACAGTAAGTAACCGGCACCTGAAAAGTGATAAAACTCAAAGTAAAAAGTGTTCATCACTATCGGGATATTTACTATAAATTGGTAGCGTATTTTACGTTTATTTCGAAATACATAGTTCTTAATATGTTTATCTCACACAAGTTTATTTACTCGAGTTTCAACAACGCTTTCCCGTGTGAGGGCTACTGATACTGGTTGTTTAAGCCGATGTAAGCTTTACGGGGTGAAAAAAACTGAAATTTATTAACTGAAAGCCGAGTATTTTGATTATTAAGGTAAAAATATATGAAACAAAGAAAAACAAATAGACAGGTTCAAAAAATAACTCCCATACAATAAAAGTTACAGTTAAAAAGTAAAATTGACTTGAAATGTTAAATGTTATGGCAATCCAACAAGTTTTGATCAATCACCTGGTAAACCTATAGTTCTATCAAACAGCAGTAAACTGTTGACAAAAAAATGCATTGAGTGAGATAAGTAAGTGTAAGAAATGTGTTTTGCATTCTACTCATAGCCATCAAGAACCTATTTTTAAGTTCCAACGCAAGCCACTCCGAATTACGATCCAACAAAGTTGTTCCGCATTGAGCCAACAACTTAGACGTCAATTGGTGATATAACACTACTCATTATTTAATGCCACAGATGTTGGAGTTTTTTAAGGATTCGTGATAGAACTTAGAAGGTGATTTTTCAGATGCTTTAGTGAATTCTCACAGCTATATTTAATTAGTTAGGATGAACATATTGACTGACTGTTCTGTTGTGACAGCGGCTTGCTAATATGTTGAGGCTAATGTCCGCAATATCTGACTCCAATAAATAATATCTTCGTAAACTGAGTATTTAAGGCAGGTTTAATCTCCTAGTCGAATTACGGATTTACTCGAGATTATTCAGAAGCCTGAACACCAGTTGTAGAGATAATTTATTGTTAATGAATAATAAAAATCCACAAGCGTACAGCGAGCAAGCACACGGTGAAGCCAAGTAAGAATGACACGCATGGAAGATGGCTTGGAATCTAACTCCATTTTAGTCAAGAGTTACTCCATATTTATAGTCAGACAAAATAAAGCTACAGACATGTGATTAATGCGATAAGAAGGGCACACACATATACGCTCATATAAAAACAGTCAAGACTGATAAGCGAATAATTGACAAGGTCAAAATATGACTCCAGTAGAATGAATAAAATGGGATATCCGCAAGCTAGAATAAGGTATATGGGCTTGTCATAATAACTGACACTACAGTTCTCAACACCTAGGGGTGATAATATTTACCATAAAAAAGGAAGTTAAAAAGGAATGGCAATGTGATCTAATATACCATATTTTGCTTTCAAGAACAGTGGTGATCCATAACACTTGAGTTCACCGCCAGCCATGATTGCGATACGGTCACCTAAATGGTCAGCTTCATCCATATAGTGTGTAGTAACTAGGATTGTTTTCTGTTGACGCTCAGCTTGCAGTATATCCCACACTTGACGACGTGCTTCAGGATCCAATCCTGAGGTAGGTTCGTCTAATATAAGAATCTACAAAGAAAAAAATAGCAATGGCTATGACTAGTTATATGGTAAAATCGAGAACTGGTCCATCTTTCATGTAATGCTGATAAGAATTACTTTTAAAAGGATTGATATTTTACACGCAAAGACTTAATGTCATAGTGTTTTGATTAGAAGAGACATATTTTAAGGAAATGTAAAACATTAATAACGTATTAGTGAATAAATAATGTACTAACACTTACGGCTACAACAAAAGAAATTAATGCAACGAAGCACCAAGAAACTCTTCAGTAGCCTGTACGGTATTCAACAGTGAAGAAGTAATCATAAACATATTCAAATTTAAAAAGCCTCTCATTAGATGGCGGGTAAACGAGACAAACCCCGTGGAATTCCCATAGAACCATTTGCAGATTGCTATCAAAGACTAATTTAAGATGTAATTGGAAAGTTGAATAACACTGATGGTTTGTAATGATAAAATGAGTCGATCGTATATCATTACAATGGTTGAGGTGAATTTCAATAAAGATATCAAAACCACAATAAACCTTCAGCAAACAAGGTCACCAATATGGACTAATTTGATACTTGTGAAAATTTTCTTAGGGCCATGTTCTACATTAAAAGATGATAACCTTGTCCGGAATGACAGTGAGAGCTCGGAGAACCTAACATGGACAAATTTATTTAATAACTTGGATTATAGAAGGTATATTCCTGGTTAGGTGATGAATGGAACTTTCAATGTTTTTGGTCAAACTCACACTGCATATTTTTGATCATTTGGGCCAACAACTGAACGATGAACTATAATATTTCAACACTTGTTCCTTACTGCTATAGAGATAAAAATATTTATTATTACCTGCGGCAGTTTTATTCCGACCTTAACCGGAGTATTTCAGAAGACTTGTTTGACGAAACCGGAATACAGGAGATGAATTGATTCTTCACATTTTCTCATTAGATAATATTTTTGTACCATGCACTGGATCAATACAGTTAACCTCTAATTTTCGATTAATTATGATAAACTATTTTGAGAAACTAGTTATACAGTTGATTGAATCGCAAATGGCTAGTGAGTTAATATGTCGATTAACTATTTTCCCTTATCCATATATTTTAAGGGTAAAGCGATAAAATTAGTATTTTCTAGCCAAATTATTCAACATTATATGTTGTGTACTGTCATTGGTCGAATACGCAAGAATAAACAAATATTATGATGAAAAAAAATCCAAATATGTTTAGATGATGAACCATTTACTAATGATCTGTTTAATGGAGATTGTTTCAATTTGTGGATAATATTCGTCTTGGAATGATATCAGTTAAGGTGCTACCGAAAACCAGGAGGAGCTGAGCTGCTGGTTTGTCCTAATATGTGACTCATCATTAGTGTGTACTCACGAACTGAATCAATGAAATTCAGGTTTTCTTGAAAGCTCTCAGCCCTTGGAATATTGAGCTTATGATCCAACAGTCCATATTTTATTTAGTCGACGATATCGAAAATACGAAGTACAAATATACTATATTTATTACGACATAACAGTTCATAAAGTACACTGTTTCTAATATGTAAGTCATTCTCAGAAAAAATAAACTGAAATAACAAATTGTATACTATTTACTTTAGAATCACCTATTAGGGCCATTCCAATAGATAGTCTACGTTTCATTCCACCAGACAATGTTTTAGTGTACTCACTCTTTTTGTCACGCAAATAAATCTTTCTCAAAGTTCTTTCCACTTGTTGTTCGATAGTGGAATTATCACAGCCTCTGAGCTATAAGAGGAATAAAAAAGAACAAATAAAATTAATAGAAGCATTAATGATATAAAACTCACTGTTTCAGTGCTTACAGTATAGAAAAAGCAGCTATACGTCAACTCATGAGCTATGTTAACAATACAAGGGAAAAATGGATTTGGCCGGATTTATGTAGTCTTATTTGAATAAAGTGCCGATTCACATTTTTTTGGTTGGATAACAGACACTTTGTATAGGATTATTCAGCCTTCTGTCAAGTGAAATTTGATTAACATTATATATATATATATATATATATATATATATATATACATATATATATATATATATATATATATATATATATATATATATATCCAGATCCATAAAAACGAATAACAATAGAGTTGCCTTAAAAAAATAAGAAAACTAAATTTTCCAAACGATTACGAACATCAAATAGTAAATAATTTAGTATCATTTGTTCACTTGACCACCCTTTATCCTAATCGTGATCGAGCCATCAATGCAAGTTGAGATATACGGTAAGAATAAGAACAAGCATACTCCAACTATCTGAGCTTATTCAAATCGGAAAGTAATTAAACTTTCTTTTCTATCCCAAATCTTACCTGTGATGTGATTATCATCTGCTTTTCCAAGAACAACACTACAAAATTAACAGCATTTGAATATCCTAACATTATGGATCAAAACTGTAGGGTTTTATACATGAAAACTGACAATGTACAGATAGTTGATAAACCATCAGTAGCGACATCAAATTATCGATGAAACAGAAATGAAGTAAAAATCGAAACATACGCCAGACAACTAAGTTGTGATCGAAAATTAGTTAAGTTAACAAAAATGTGGTCAGAAAACAGGCGGACTGAAAGTATTGTTGATATCTACAACTCCAAGCACAAAAAAGTATTGAAGTATAGAGGGAAAAATATCATAGTGATAGGTACTTTTACTCAAATAAAACCGCTTACGTGAGCAGATAGATAAAGATGTTCTTCAACAGTTAATGTGTCGTATAAAACGTCGTGTTGTGAACAAAAACCAAGATTTCCATGAATACCTTCTATATCATTACGAATATCATGACCATATATATAAGCTGTACCAGAAGTGGGTGGATATAAACCTGTATGATATACAAGAACATAATTACGAATAAGAAAGCATTTGCCTGAATAGCTGTTCAAGCTGTAAGTCGATGAAACCTATACAATCACAATCACTGTCTAAATATAAATTAACAAATCTTTAAATATAAAAAATCTTCACGACAGGTTGACAAACAACTTGTAAGACGTGCATACAAACACCTAAGGTAGAATGAGGGAATATAATAGGCACACATTATTACTAAACTTAATCACAGAGAAAACGTCGTTCTATGTGATAATATACACATTGCTCATAGTGCAATGAACCACTTTACAACTAACATCTTTAAGTGATTTGCTTTACATATAAAGAAAGTATACACTAAATCATCAACGCTGTGTATAACGCATTAATGGGAATTAATATAATAAACACCAGTCTTTTGTGCTGGCTTATGATTACCTCTGTGGGACTGGTAACACGGTAACAATATATCAGAAAACATCTTAAGTTTTGATGGTGTTTCGCCATAGTGGGGACGATTTAACAATAAATGGGATCGCTGTAAAACATTGCTTTCCATAAACAGGGCAAATTTAACATACGCCAAACGGACAGTTTATTGGCCTTGGGTTTCGTTGAAAAATGCAGAATAGAATTAAGTGATACATTCTTTCTGATCTGTTGGTGTCTTCTGATTTTTGAGATGTGGTGCAGAAGGTTATGCTGTATGTGGGCACGATGTGCTATGATATATAGCTTAAAATCGAAACTTATGTCGGTCGTATTGCACTTTTGTACTTGAACGAAAGGCAATGATAGCTTTTCTGTTTCTGATTTTTTTGTAATTGATTTTTAATGAAATCTTGGTATAGACGCAAAACACTCATTTTTATTTTGTTAAGCAATCTTTAGTGTAAATGGGATATGAATTGTTATATCCGAGCGAAGATTAAATTACAGGTAACTCCCGAGGACTATTAGTGGACTAATATTCTATAAATATTCTTATTGTAAAACTATTCAATCATTAGATTATGTATATTTATATCCCTCTTATTATAAGCTTTATTTTGATCTATAATTTATTATTGTACGATTTACGGTTCTTAAACTATGTTCAGTCTATTAATTACTGTCCCCCTCGTTCACAGCCACTTTTTGGCTTATTTGTGTACATATGTTATTTCCTAATTTATGGTGTGTTGTGGTCTGTCTGTTTGATATATAAACCGAGTATGTTTGAAATAAACGATCTGCCCTAATTCGAAGCTGGTATTGTATTCTGGACTCAAGTGGAAGGGCTCGTAGGACATAGGACCAATAAGGACGCTAGACTGCCCACACCGGTTGAACGTCATTGGTTGGCCTAGTGTGAATATTCGTATAAGTCGTATCCGGATTGGTAGATAGGTCGCGTGACAGCAAAACCAGACATACCCAAGGTCATAACATGAATGTTGATTAAAGATCTAGTATATTGAGCATCAATTGTCTATGGCCGATTACACGACGGTGAAACACAATAACTGAAACCTATCGTTATCTCCGAAGAATCACTTTTATGAGATGGAATTACCAAATGAGAGATGATGATATTGGACTTACGTGAATAGGATATACTCGTCGACAGTGATGTGAACATATAATGACTGGGATGGCTGAGAGATGCATCACATGTGCCTAAATTCCATATTTCAGATCTTACAATAGTAACAGTAAAAAATATTGGGAACCTCAGCCTTGTTCTCCCTCTTTTTGTAGTTTTTTAACCTTTGTTGATATAATAAGTATTTCTTCACTCGTTAGATATTTTTTACGTCATTTCTATCTACCTGTTTATCTGGTAAGGGTTTTATACTAAGATAACCAATATCAGATACATTTGATTGAAAGATACAAACGTCAGGTGTTTCATAATGCCTACCTACATGGTTAAAATTTGAAAATGTCTCATAAAAAATAAATCAAATAATCGCAATTTCCATTATTCTTCCATTGCTCTATTCATCTGATCATTTTGTAGTTAGTGGTACTAACGAGATTTTAAAGCTAATTTATCTTCAGGAATAGATAAGAATAGTCCTTCAGTAGAAGTTAGTAGTGTAAGAAGACATCTTTTAATATCTCTAAATTATACTGTATAATACCACCCACAATGGACTCAAAAACTGACCATATAAAGGTGTGAAAGAGGAGTTAGTGAATGTGATTATACTCTTATCTGTGATTGATTGTACTTAGAAAATCTACGGGTAATAAATAATAGATTTTGAACACTGAGAGGTAGGAAAATAAGTTGTTTGCTAACTGATAAGAACCTGTACCATAACTGTACCCTTGATGACATAAGCCAATACTTGATCGGCCCGAAGATACAGTTTATACATAGGTTCAGACACTAGAGGAGATGACACCCTACTTGAGATTAAACACGCACAGACCAAGGGGACTATATCTATGATATCTAAACACTTAAATTTCTAATCGGTAGTATATACAGTGTGAATTATTTATCTCAAAAGCATTTATAACAATAATTTGTACTAGAACAAATAAATAGTTGGGGAACTGATATTTATTGCTGATGTTGATATAACATTTTAGTATGCATAACGCACTCTTGTGAAATGTTCTATTTGCAAACACATACACGTCATTCATTCATTATTCTCCTAATGGCCAAATCTGTCTTTTTGTTCAGGCAGATTAACATCAAACTAGTGATACCGGTAATCTTCCTGTTTAAATATGAACTGCATCTGAGACATAGGAGCCGCATATCCGATATATGTAATTTCTTTAACTTTTCAGGTAATAATTACATCATTAGGTTGGTCTGTCACAAAATTTTCACTTTTATCAAAAAGATGATCTATTTTGGTAGTTTATTGATTGCACACCAATTCATCGCCAGATCATCCGCGCGTTTGTTTTAACTTCTTTCACAATATTTTCATTTTATTCAACGTACTAATTTGCAGTTGGAAGTGTGTGAAACACGACTTTAAAACTCATTGGATGACTTCTAAGTACAATTAACCATGAAGTTTGATCGGTCGATAGCCCCTCTTTTTTTTAACGTGATCTGAATTAATTAGCAGTTCACTTAGAAAATATTCATTAACTCAAAAAATGACTACTAATGACAATAATTTACGAAGCATCAGAAATGAGATAATTACCTGTGATTAGCAAAGATTAATGACAAACAGTGCAGAATATAATAAAACACTATATCATAATCATTTACCGGTCAGTATGGATAGAGTCGTAGTTTTACCAGCCCCATTATGCCCTAGAAGTACAGTTATTTGGCCTTCATAAATGTTCATTGTTAAACCAGACACAGCAACAACCGTAGATTGCTTGTTAGAATAGACCTATGGAAAAATGATTTAATCATCAATTTTCACAGAAAAAGAATAAATTTGGGAGGACTAAATAATGATCAATTGTTCTGAAAATGGGAGTTTAAAAAAGTTTCTATATTTGAACAAAGCCAAAACAATATTAATGTAGAATAAAGTGAATCCATTATATTTAGAAGTTTACATTGCATTACATTTCGAACAATCTGATCACATATATACTTGTGTTGCGCTAATATATCACATAGTTCTGATAATCTTCGTCTTATTACACTATCGAAACTTATCAAAGGGATTAATTGCTTCAAATCATATGCGTATTGAAAGGTAACATTGAACTAAGATATAATGTGGGAGAATTAACAGAATTATATATATAGGTTGCGTAATAATTGAACAGGATTTGAAGAGTTTACATAAGTGAATGCAAACGTATGAGTGAAGGGATGGTTTTGGTGTACATAAAATAAGAAGCAATCAAAGGAAGACCGTATGACAAAATAAACGATAATAAATTAATGATAGTAACAGTAATAATTTCTATAGCATGTGAGTCTAGATTCATTCAAATCGGAGTGTTAGCCTAATAAAATCTACTTGTAAATGAAACTCAGCCATTATCACAAACAACTTGGTTTACATGTTTATAAGGCATATTGATTTATGAAACGAGAGCTATGAATGCTAAGCCTAGATAGATGGAGTGGTGCTTGATCCTTTGAAGATCAAGTACTCATGAGATTGTTTTATCACTGTTCTAGTCTCCAAGTAGAATTACTGATGAGACTCAAACTACGACGAAGCGACTGTTCATTAATCCCAGTTTCGAATGGTTTGTCAACTGAATCTAGACCATGGAGAAAACCATTTTCAAACTGATTGATTTGTATTGGAAGTTTGGATGTTTTCGTTGATGTTTAAAACTGGTATCAGTCAGTCACTTTATGGAGTATATATATATATATATATACGTACATTTCTTCCTATCCGGGATTCGTCAGCCGAATGTACTTGCACCTCAAAATTAATGTTTACTCTGGAACTCGAATCCAGCACTGTTCACTTCAAACGCCATTGAGTTGTCCAGATAACTACTGGCATGTGGAATGGAGTGAAGTCTAATTCATTTGTATTGGTTGTTTGAATCTTCAGATTGATGTTGAGGATTGCAATTGATCAGTTTCTGGGATTCAGGTACACCCAGCTGACGAGTCCCGAATAGTACTAAACGTGCATCATGGATTCCATTGCTAGCCACCATCCACCTCTGCTTATAATGCTTGTGACGTAAGACAATATCGAGACCATCCGCACAGGATACATATACTCCATAAAGTGACTGACTGATACCAGTTTTAAACATCAACGAAAACATCCAAACTTCCAATACAAATCAATCAGTTTGAAAATGGTTTTCACCATGGTCTATATATATATAGACGGTGAACTCGACTAGATGAATAATTTTCCAGAGAGCAACAGCTTGTCTGCACCTTTATTCCTCACTTCCACGCGGTCCCGAGACCTACCTAAATTAGCCAAGCCTATAATACAAGAGCACAGTAAAAATATATATGCGTATTACTTTATCGAGTAGAGCAAGAGCCATAGGTATCGGCAAGTAAATTGTGGACATTTGGTAACGTCATGATAAACTAAAAGCAATGTGCAGAATACTGAGTACATGTTAAATATTAATGTTATGATTATGACAGCATTACAATTACTTTACATAAGTGATCAATTGCAATCCCAACTTGTAAACCAATAGGTTCGGTTTCGAAATATTCATGCATGTCTGAACTTGGTGTAGATAGTCGTTCAAGTGTGTCAACGCCATCACCATTATGCTCAAGTAAAGGTTCGTTTTTTTCAGGAAATGGATCTGATGGAATAAACTCAGTATTATTAATGTTGATTTGTTGATTTGTTTGCAACTCTTCATTTCTACCATCAGTATTTGGCAAAGAGAGTAATCTTGTTGTTTCTTTTACATTTCTTGTCAGCTCATTCGGCTTTAGGTTATCAAGCAGGACTTCGAAAGTTAGTTTTCGCCTACATAAACACTGAAAAACATTGCATAAACAATATAGCAAACAATCAAAACTGTTCACATGAGCTACTACAGTGAGAAAATCATTGAAAACAATAAAACACTACATAACTGTTCCATTTTGATATTCCCACTAATCAGGGGAATGTACTCGTTGGCTCTCGAGGTTTCCTATCCAATGATTTCTTTGTAAAGAAAGGGATAAAAAACAATGGCAAACAAGGAAAGTTACTCATTTTCAAACTGTTTCGCTTAGTTCGAAATCTGTAAAGTACCAATATTGTTTTGTGCCTGCTTTATTTTATGAATCATCAACTTTTATGTAGTGTATAAATTGTCATTTTTTTCTACTCAGAAATTACTGTAATCTAAACGTAACCCTTGTATACCATTTTGTTTATCCTAATGTTGTAGTTTGGATATGATTGTCGTTCCTTTGTGCGTAATGGTTCTGTTGGTCATATGTGTATTATTAGTTGATAGAATCAAGAATACACCGGATATCGGTACCAACTAAGTCTTTTTCTCTCCGCTTGTCAACCTATTGATTCATAACTCGGTAGTCGGATAGTTTTTTCTGTCTGCCTTCAAAACCGCTCATTTGCAAGATTGTACTAGGTAACCTACCGAATTAAGGCCGTAAACTAGAACGACACAACTTTCTCTCTCCCTGTATACTAAGCACAGACTAGTTAATAGACAAAACAAGGACATAACAACCATACTTTTGAACCAATTCAGTCACAACGTAGAACCTGTACGTATGTAAATCGATTCAAGTTGCCATATCCAATTAGCACAGAGATGAAGCAGTAAGGTCAAATCCCAGAATATTAGAGGTAGTAACATTATCAGAGGTAATAGGAAAGACTAAGCATTGGAGATACGATTCTAGAAGAAAACAAAGTCAGTGGAATAAAAACAAAAAAGTTATGAGGAATTAAGGAGTTTAAAGTCTAGAGAAAAACAAAGAATGGATGCACCTTCGCCATTTCAAACGATTTTGAGCCATACCATTCGAAGTCCCTAACGATTAGTTAAGATAATCACGCGGATCTTAACTAAGTAGTCTACATTTATTAACATGGCTAAGTTCAATTGTCAGTGACTTTGTGGACGGATGCCATGTTTCGCTTTGGCCTCCCTCAGCTTCCTTTCAGGATACTCCTACACCGGACATCACCCGTTGATGTAGGCAGTGGATCGGCATACATGACACGTCCTGATCACCTCAGTTGATGAAGATTTACTACCGCACCAATCAATTTGTCATCCTTACCTAGTACCATATTCCTAACCCAAGCATTGCTTACTCTGTGATTCCAAAATGCACAAGTAATGATTCGTAGACATTTATGGTCGAACCTACGAATATCCTCCACTCTTAACGGTCATGTTTCACATCCACAAAGTAGAACGAAAAGAACTGCTGCGCAGTAATTTTGCTACCTTAGATAGAAGACAGACACCTCGCCTGCTCAACAAGTGGTGAAAGTGAAAAAAAAGCCAATCGAGCCTTCTGAATCCGTGCTGAGATTTCGTCCGACACCAGATCATCAGTACTGAAGAGACTCTCAAAATGAAACGGTCGATGTGTTCAATTATTTCCCTCTCTGTCATTAATTCGTGCGATAACTCAACCTAACCCTGAAAGAACACTTCACATTTTGATGGAGAGAACCACATCCCAAACATGCTGGCATTATTGTTTAAGACGATCAGAAGACTATATTTTGTCAGCATTTTCACCAAATAGAACTTTATTATCTGCGTATCCTAAGTCAACAAGTGAATATCCCGGTGGACTGACTCCATGAAAAGTCAGAGGTTGAGTGTGTCATCTATCAGAGAACGTTTACGACAAAGTTAATTAAAAGTGAAGACAGCGGAAAACCCTGAGGAACATCAAACCAAATAACCAATTTTGACGACAGTTCACCATAAGCTCCAACTCGACCAAAAGTGTTCGAGTAGAAAGCCTGTACGAGGTTAATGTACTTTGTTACACCTTTCAATAACAGACGCTGCAATAGAACCTCATGATCAATCGAGTCGAACGCCATATCAAGATCAAGGAATCCAACTATAGTCGGGCGTCGGGATGTATATCTATGTTCCAGAATCTACCCAAGGGTGAATATTTGGTCTGTACGTCCACGTCTGAAACCAGCTTGGTTTTCATGAGCCCTAGTTAGTCGTTGAAGTATTATTAAGGCCAATATTTTAGACAGTATATTAGTTGAACTAATTCCTCTGTGATTGTTACAAGAGGAATTTTGTCTTTTCTTATAAACTGGAACGACCAGCGATCGAGACCATTTAGATGGGATTAAGTCCAGTTCCCAGATTTTAGCTAAGATTTCAGTTAATCTTACTGCTAAAACTGAACCACCATTCTAAAAATTCCAAAAACTAGTCTATCACACCTTACTTTTCTTTCTCGTTTTAGGTTACTTAGTCTTTTTGACCTCACAAGTAGTTGGGAGACTTGCATCAGTTTGTCATTCATGTTTCTTGGAGATAGTAAGTAACTGAAGTGTGGTTGGAGGCCATTTGGACTGTCCCCTAAAGTGTTCTGCTTATCATTTCAGTCTCCTGAATCCATAATGAACAATATTCCCTTCTTTTTCCGAGGTAGGTTCACTAACAACCGTATTTCTACTACTCGTTTCATTGATAATTCTGTACAGTTGTCTACTATTAGCTAATCCTGCTGTCTTTTCCGTTTCTTCTGCATTTACTGCCTACTACTGCTCACAATCACTACGTAGGATTTCGGTCAGTCTATGTTTAGGCTGCTTCTACTCCCCACATGTCCAGAGCCCGACAGGATGAGTTTCTGAGTACCTATTAGTTCTGTAGACACTGCTGAAATCCACTGACTTTTCCTAACATTTTGGTTCAAGTTACCAGTAGATATCACTGTTGTTTCTACGGTATTTTGGATATCATGACAAGCTACCTTGGGGTAGATATCACTTTTATGGTTGACTTATTTCTTCTCTAGTTGTTTCCGAAATATACTCTTAACTTTTTTATCATTTAGTTGAACTCTAAGGAGTTTCTTAGTTGTGCCTTTATTGAGTCCAGTAGGACGCAGAAAAATCGATGCTCGAACTAGAGCGTCGTCTGAGTCTAAACATGTGCTCCAGAATAAGGGAAAGTCATCTATCGAGCACCTCCAACGACGGCTAATGGAAATATGATCGAGTTGAGTCCATCGATGAGTCGATTTTGGAGGTCACCACAGATGATATTTTGCCTTAGGTTTAAAGTTGGTTTTTGCCAGAGCATAGTTGTAACAGTCGCCATCATCTGTTCGCTGAGCCGCAACACCGTAAGATCCACCCAAATGTGGTTCGATTTAGTTTATCTTATCTACTTGAGCATCAAAATCACCTACCATTATTACTATATCAGAGCATTTAGCCTTTTGAAGGAGAATGGACAGCTTCTCATGAAATTCATATTTTACTTTATTCGCGTTAATTAGTGGGAGCGTGGGTAGAGACAACAAAAAACTAATGGCGTACGTCTCTATCTTTCCAAGCCCTTACTGTCCCGTTTAGTCGAACAAAGCACAAGCAACTATCTACTGGTCTCGTCTAACAGAGCCTGTTCTACTTTAGAACTTAATGCTACACCTACACCAGCGAGGTCGCAGGAAGTAGCACGAGGAGACGGTTCGTTAGATTGACAAGGTGAGGTCAGATGAGTGACCATAGTTGAATCTTGTATGCGCGTTTCAGAGATGCAGCATACATCGACGGCGAAAGATTTTAGAGTATTAGTTAAAGAAGCCTGTTGTCCTATCTGACACAAGGTTCGAACATTAAAGGCCCCAACATATAATGTAGAGCGTGGTTTCAGGAGGCTAGGAATAACATTTCGTGAACTAAAATCATTAGCACCGGTGGCGCGTGGCAATGCAAATAAATGAGAAAGGTTAGTCGTGAGGATGAAAGTATTATTAAGAGCTGGAGGGATTCGATTATCAACAAGATGTTAGAGATATGAGAAAGGTTATCACTTCTTAGTTGCCCACACCATGGAAGGACATTTATTCTTGAGGAACTTGAAAGAGAAGCTGAATTAATGGTCTTAGCGACCTGGGAGCGTGACCACAGAGCCCAAGAGACAGCTGCTTGAGGTCGGTCGCGTACAGCTTTTTTATGGTACGTTTTGGATGTGTTAGCTCTGCACTTCAAAAGGTCATAACGCCAGCGACGGAAATCCGTGGGGTAAGGTAAGGCATGGCATTTTTAGGGTCAATCATTTCTGATCCCGTTCGTTTCGTTGTGAGAAGGAAGCGTCGTTGAAGATGCCGGTTGTCCGAGAGAAACATCTTATTGCTGTTACAAATCTCCAAAGTCAGTAGTACGACTACGCTTTCGAACCTTAAGTTGTTACTTTTAGTTTTACTGTTCTCCAATCGACCTGTCTTGCATAATACGACCTAAAGGAAAATATGTTCTAGCCAATATAGCCCGGTTGTATCATCACGATAGGCACGCTCCACCACCACGTCAAGGTAGCAGCTACGGTTAGAATAAAGTGCTGAGGGTTCTTAACACTAGTCAATCCGTGGTTTTTAGTTTTCACTTTAGTCCGAGAAATGCCCGTCATTCAATTCTACTAGGCTGACATAATCACCAAAAGCTTCACAATAGGAACTCGCAAAATTTTATCCCTAACAACTTGAATGCAACTCAGTAACCAAGAAGAAGCGTGTGCACGCGATTTTGAACTACACTTCAAGTGAGGATAAGTGATGCTGCCTGACAGAGCATACTAAAATAAATGTCCCGGTCCTGAGATACGGTAGTAGAAATTTGAGTGGTTCAACCATTAGACCATCACAATTTGGTCAGAGCAAGTATGGTTGTAGATTTAGTGGTTTTCGTAACTTGTGTTTGCAGTATATTATATAATTTCAAGGTTCGCAAGTCGATAAGTTCAACGTCGAGCGTTAGGTTTACGATAACAGGATTATATATTGTTGGGAATTAAAAAATTTTGACTAGATTTCTTCTTAAGGCTAAAGAAGTGAAAATGAAACTCCAGTAACACGGTTTAAATGCGTCATTTAATTATCTATCTCTAAATAATGAACAACATCCTATTCTGAATATTTGTTTGCTTTTATTTTTCTTATTATATCTACCAGTTTCGTTTAATCAGGTAATTTAAAAATATGGAGGTGTGAACCGATCTGAGTTTGCCCCTAAGTTTTGCGGTGATTTAATCAGTTGGCCGATTCATTGCGGCTTTAGTAACCCTTTTAAAGCAATAGAACAGCCACTTAAAATCTCCCATGAAATTTAATTATTTTTGAATTAAACAAGAATTTTTCACTACATAATTCAAAACTAGGTGTAACTTATGGCCACAATAATACTGACGATAATATCAAAGCTGTAGGACAAATTCAAATCCATCATAATAACCTACATATTAACAATTGTGAATACAGTGAGTGAAAAAGTGGTTAGTTTGATATTATTCAGGACAACAATACTGTTTATAGCGACAAATGAGGCTTACGAGAAATGGGAAGTACCATGGTTTGGGAATACCGTATTTTCCAGGCCAAACAGCACTTATATAATGAGTAAGTATCAGAAATACAATAGAATCGAAAATAAACATTGAGCACAGGAGATGAATAGATAGACTGTCATCTGGAGAAGCTGGTTTGAAATAAGATGAGAATTGTACACCCAAACCTACAATGTAACAGTAATAAGCGATAAGTGCAGTTTAACAGTTCATTGAAATAAAAAGGGTCTTATAAAAAAGTAACTGGAACTCATTACTAAAATAGTTTTCATCCGGTAATACCGTTATGATATACTCGCTTCCGGGTCTTGTACATTTAATGGTGTCAGTTGAAAACAGGTAACAATGGTCAATTGATGTTTCCGTCTTGAAATAATGAAAAGTTCGCATGGTGTACATTTCAGATGCCTTGGATCACAGCTCAGAATAAAAAGTGTATTCCAAGAAATGAATGTTAAACACAACTATAGACTTGATTACATGATAAAATTACGAATTGGGGACGTCACTGTGCACTACTAGATGTGTGAAACGAATGGTTCACGATATGTCGATCAAAAATTTGTTTTGCAAAAGTAATTAGAATTGATTTCTGTAAATAGACGCAATAATTCCATTAAACGTAGCCAAAATAGAAGTGTGGCTGGGTTTTAATATCGGCCCTTGTCGACAAAAAGGACGAAACATTCAGGGTATAGATCATAACCCAAAAATGAAACAGAACATTAAAACGTCATTATTTTAAGTAATTGAGTACATTACCTGCGCCCTCGAATTGCCCAATTAAAATGCATAAGAAACCCATGCCTAAACTGGGTAATAAACAAGCAAACATTTTAATGAATATGTTTAGTTCATTATAATGTCGTTCCAAAAGTGGGTAAGGTAATGAGATAACAATCAGAACTGTACAAACTATTGCCACACCAGTATGAGCTATAATGTAAGCAAAAATTAAGGAAGACATTTGTTATTTTAAACAGTAAATATAGAGTGAACTGTTTAAAAAGCTTATTTTAAACACGTTAGATGGCTTCATGATATTTACTAGAAGCACATAAATAAATTAAATTACTTTTTTGTGTGCATTTATATAATGAATTTTCCAGACCGTTGTATTTTCAAACACTAATCAACTATTAAATTAAAACATATTTGGCCATGATGGCATTTCGAAAACGTTGACAATCATTAGCAGACAAATAAAATTATACATTTTGTGGGATAATTTTGATATGACAGGAGAAATAGGCTAAATTACGTATTTGTATTTCTTTCAACATTATTCCCAATTTTAATTCATTATGGTAATTACTCAGTGTAATATCTGCTTTATTTTTGGTGTGGTATTTTGTTCAGTATAACGTTGATTTTTTTCCGTATGATGTTTGTTCAAGATAATATTCTTTGCATCGATTCAGTGTAAACTTCGTAATTTGGAATTTGTAGTAATTCTTATTGTTTATCCTATGTGTGATAAATGTTAACTGATCATCAAATGTGAGTAAAATCAACGTATAACGGAATGTATTCATTTATCAATCTGATTTGTTTTGGAAGTCAAATAAATCCTAATTACCGACTTCTATATTCTCACTATGCTTCGTCAGATTTGAGGTTTGAATACCAAGCACAAGTAAGTTAAACATTTAACATACATAACAGTTTTCCTCAGTAGTGATTCCGTCTCTAGGTAAATGCTCATAATTCACAGGAACTTCATAAAAATACCAGTGACAGCTTAATACTAAAATTCTTTTACATGGGTCGTTTGATGAAGCCTTGGAAATAAGCAACAGTATTTCAAAACTATAACATGAATATATATATATATATATATATATATATATATATATATATATATATATATATATATATATATATATATATATATATAGTACCAAAGGTTAAGGTTTTATTCCAGCAGACGAAACCTATTTAGCAGGATAAAAAGTACGGATGGAGATAAGTTCTTAGCTGGATCCCAATGATAAGGTGGTCCGAAACCAATGACTAAGTTGATTTATAAATCAACTTAAAAAGAACGATTGTTGAACAGCACTTGATAGCTTATTATTTGGGTTTTCATCTACAGCTTTACGTCATCTAGGATGATGGGTGATAAGAGGTTTAAGGCCGTGATCAAATCACCTGGTGACAAAATACCTAGTTTGACTGTGCAATGCCTTTCTCACTGGCTGGCCAGTGACTTGAAAAACTACTTATCAGAGCATCATCCCGCTCAACCTAGTGTCTCATCTCAAAGACTTATCCATGCTGGTAAGCTTTTGAAAGACGATACATCAATCTCAGACATTTGTAGTCAGTGATATTTCACCCGAGCAAATGCATAAATATCAGCAGGCGTATTATCATTACCTACAAACTTTTTATATGGAGAATCCTCCAGTAAATCGAACTGAGTACCGCATACAGGATTACCGTTGCCCTATCGATTTTGGATCAGGTATGGATCTATTCCCCATATATTTCTTTACGTAGGAGTTTTTATGATGTTATAATGAGATTAAAGAGACATTTCAATTAAGATTAAATTGTGATTTTATAATAGTAATGATAAATATCAATGATGAATATATCATTTTGTGGATTATGTTTCTATTTTTCACTTACATACAAAGATTTTGACCAGATAAGCTTATGAGAACGTTGGTTTATACTTTATGAGGACTTTTTGCAATAATCATGAATGGCATTCCCATATCGTTAACAAGCAGTTCCGTATATCTACACATTTTATTCGATTTCGAAAGTTATCTCAATTTAAGTAAATTTTTTTGAAAGATGTATTTTTACTTTATTGGATCCTACCGAAGCTGCTACCTTGACGCGGTGGTCGGGCTTGACTATCGTGATGACCCAAACGAGCTATATTGGCTGGAACATATGTTCCTGTAGGTTCTACCATGCCAGGCAGGTCGATTGGTGAACGGTAAGACTAAAAGCAGCAACTCAAGGTCTGAGGGCGAAGTCGTACTGCTGACTGTAGAGAGGTGTGACAGCAGTAAGGTGTTTCCCTCAGACAACCAGCATGACAGCGATGCTGCCTTCCCACAAGGAGGGGTGGGGTTAGAAAAGGTCGACCCTAAAAATGTCACACCTCACCTTACCTCACGGATTTCCGTCTCCGGCGGTAAGGCCCTTTGAAGAACGGAGCTAACACGTCAAAAACCTTCCACAAAAAGACCGTGCGCGACCGGCCTCGAGCAGTTGTCCCTTGGGCTCTGCGGTCACGCTCCCAGGTCGTCAAGACCAACACTAATCCAATTTCATTTTCAGATTCCTCAAGAAATACCCTTTCACGGTGTGGGCAGCTGGGAAGTGACACCAGCCCTCATACCCGTAACAGCACACGAGACCAAGTTGGTCACATTCAAATCCTTACTACACCTTCTAATACCTCTCTTATCTCCATGACTAACCCTCCTCATGTCTCTGTATCACCTCGCACCGCTAGGGCAAACGATTCGAGTACGTGGAACTCTATTCCTGGTCTCCTGAAACCACG
The DNA here is from genome assembly GCA_944470205.2 of Schistosoma margrebowiei. Classification (NCBI taxonomy): domain Eukaryota; kingdom Metazoa; phylum Platyhelminthes; class Trematoda; order Strigeidida; family Schistosomatidae; genus Schistosoma; species Schistosoma margrebowiei. The sequence continues at coordinate 32,727,587 of OX104024.1, read as the reverse complement.
CTCTAAACTACACGTAGGAGCTTTTAACGTCCGAACACTGTGCCAAATAGGACAGCAGACTTCCTTGGCTAGGAATTTAGAATCTCGCCCCATCGATGTGTGCTGCGTCTCCGAAACGCGCATACAAGATTCAAGTAGCGTCATTCACTTGACTTCACCATGCCAAAATAAAGAACCGACTCGATTTACGCTTCGTGTATCTGGAAGCCCTGATTCTGCTTCCCGTGGCCTCGCTGGCGTAGGCATAGCATTGAGTCCCAGAGCAGAATTAGCTCTCTTAGAGTGGATCCCAGTAGACAGCCGTTTGTGCGCTGTCCGACTGAACGGAACAGTAAGAATCCGGAAAGATAGGGACACCCGTCGTTGCCTCTTCGTCGTCTCTGCCTATTCTCCCACTGACCGCAGCCCAGATGATGTAAAAGATGAGTTTTACAGAAAGCTTTCCGACCTTCTCCGAAAAGCTAGGCGCTCGGATGTAGTAATAGTGGCCGGTGACTTTAATGCTCAAGTAGGTAAACTAAGCGATAGGGAAAGACACCTAGGTGGATCTTATGGTGTCGTGGCTCAAAGAACAGATAATGGCGACCGTCTGTCGCAGCTATGCTCAGATAATCGCCTGTTCCTTGCAAATACTAACTTTAAGCATAAGGAAAAACATCTTTTAACATGGCGACCCCCTAATTCGTCCCAACGTTGGACACAAATAGATCACATCGCCATCAGCCACCGATGGAGGGGCTCGATAGAAGACTGTCGCTCATTCTGGAGCACATGCTTAGATTCAGATCATGCTCTAGTGCGAACGCGTATTTGCTTGCGTCTTACTGGACGTAGGAAAGACGCTGCAAGTAAACCTCTTAGGGGCCTACTTAATGATAGTCAAGCTAAGAGTATATTTCAGGAACAACTAGGAAAACAGTTAGGCAGCCATGTATGTGATGCCCACCCCGAGGCAGTATGGAATGATATCCGAAAAGCTGTGGAAACAGCAATGATATCGACTAGTAAGGTAAATCAGAAGGTTAGGGAGCAACACTGGATCTCAGCAGCATCTATCGCACTGAAAGATGCTCGGAAACTCATTCCATCTGGCTCTGAACATAATGAAGAGCGGAGTCAGCTTAAGCGCAAGCTGACAAGAAGTCTACGCAATGATCGTGAACAGTGGTGGGTAGCGAAAGCAAGAGAGATGGAGAAGGCAGCGGCAATAGGTAATAGCAGACAATTGTTCAGACTCGTTAAGGAAACCGGAATTAGGAACCCGACCGTTAGCGAAACAATCTCAGAGAAAGATGGACATATTATTCATTCCCTATCCAGGAGGTTGGATCGATGGGCAGAACACTTCAGGGATCAGTTCAACTGGCCTTCAGCCACACTTCGGTTTCCCACGATCCCCAGTCAACCTGAATGGCAAGTTAATGTAGGTCCTCCGTCTCTTAACGAAGTTGAAAAAGCCATAGGAAATCTGAAACGAGGGAGAGCAGCAGGCCCTGACAGGTTTACTCCTGAGATTTTTAAGGATGGTGGTCCATTATTAGCAATGAGATTAACCGAGGTCTTAGGTAGAATTTGGGAACTGGACGTAATCCAATCTGACTGGTCTCAATCACTGATTGTGCCAGTTTATTAGAAAAAACAAAAGTCCTCTTGTGACAATCACAGAGGAATCAGTTTGACTAATATAGTGTCTAAAATATTAGCTTCAATAATACTTCGACGCCTAACCAGAGCTCGTGAAGAACAGACTAGAGAAAATCAGGCTGGTTTTCGACCTGGACGTGGTTGTATAGACCAAATATTCACACTACGTCAGGTTCTAGAACACAGACACACGTTTAGACGCCCGACAATGGTAGTATTTCTCGACCTTAAGGCGGCATTCGACTCTGTTGATCGTAGGGTTCTATGGCAGTGTTTGTCACTGAAAGGAGTACCAAAGTACATTAACCTTATTCAGGCTCTCTACTCGAACACAACTGGTAGAGTGAGAGCTTATGGCGAACTGTCATCAGAATTGATTACCTCAAGTGGTGTTCGTCAGGGCTGTCCACTCTCTCCATTCTTGTTCAACTTTGTGGTCGACGTACTTTTAGAGATGACACTCTCCTCATCTAAATTTCCAGGGGTTGGACTTCTACCGGGAGGTTCACTTGTTGACTTAGAATATGCTGATGACATAGTTTTATTTGGCGAAGACGCTGACAAAATGCAGAGTATTCTGACCACTCTAAGCAACAATGCAAGCATGTTCGGGATGCGATTCTCTCCCTCGAAATGCAAAATGTTGCTTCAGGATTGGGTTACATCGACACCCGAACTATTGATAGGGAGTGAAGTAGTTGAGTGTGTCGACCGCTTCACTTATCTTGGAAGTCTCATCAGCCCTTGTGGTCTGGTATGTGACGAAATCTCAGCACGGATACAGAAGGCTCGATTAGCTTTTGCGAACTTGCGTCATTTTTGGCGTAGGCGAGATATCCGTCCATCAACCAAAGGACGTGTTTACTGTGCAGCAGTACGTCCCGTCCTACTTTATGGCAGTGAAACATGGCCGGTAAGAGTAGAGGATATTCGTAGGTTACTAGTATTCGATCATAGATGTCTTCGAAACATTGCTCGTATATCATGGGACCATCGAGTAAGTAAAGCAGTTGTTAGGAAACGGGTACTAGGTAAGGATGGCAAATCAATTGATGAAGTAGTGAAACTTCATCAGTTGAGATGGCTGGGACACGTGTTACGTATGCCCAACGACCGACTGCCTCGACGTGCGATGTTTTCTGGTGTAGGAGTAGATTGGAAGAAAGCTAGGGGCGGCCAGACCAAAACATGGCACAAGTCCATGAAGTCACTGACAAGTGGTCTGAGTCATGTTGATAGGTATAGACTACCTGGTTGGGGACCGCGAGATGATAGCAACCGATCGTTAGAGACCCTGAATGACATGGCTCAAAATCGTTTGCAATGGCGCAGGTGCATCCACTCTTTGTGTTCTCCCAAATTCTAATCTTCTGAATTCTTCATGTCCCTTTTTTCCTCTTTCCAAATTTATTTCACTGAATTATACTCTTTAAATAACATCTCCAAACCCTAATCTTCCCGATCATTGCTTACACTCTTGCTACCTCTACCACTACGGGATTAGAATCGACAACTGCATCTCTGTGTTAAGGTGGTGTGGCAACTCGAACTGATGTACGTACGTACGAAGTTCTACGTTGTTACTGACTGACTGATAGCTTATTATGACTTTTTAGTATATACGGCTAGGCCTTCCATACTTGAGTATGTTGTAAAATAATGCAAAACAGTTAAATATACTACGAATGCCTCCGAATGCCCTGGTACAGTCGAGGGTCGAAAGAGTCTGCTGTCCCCCTAGAAATGCTCTCATATGGCCTCGCGTATACAGCCACTGTCAGGGAAATCCTACTCATTGCCTTTTCGCGGTGGGGGTGTTGTTTACGAGACTGAGAGGACGAAAAGCGAATGTCTGGCACTTTAACCGGGTTAGCGGAGACGGAGAGTCCACCTAGGGGAGTTGAAAAACTCTGATTCCGAACCAATGGTGCACGTGGACTCCATGGATCCTGAAGAAACAAATGGTGTAAGAACGAATAGTTGGTTACCGGCTACCATAGGACTGCATCTCCTACCGTTGCTCCACTGCCTTGTAGATCAGACCTTTAGGTCGAAGGCTCTGGATGTGACCCCTATGTAAACGAACTGCTTCTGTTTGGGCACCCTGAAATTATCATAGCCAACACACAAATCAATGATAAAAACTACTGGCCTCATTGCTATTGTGTGGCATATGTCTTTGGTGCCCCCTTGTACCAGCGTTCGTGTGAAAATTTAATAATAATAATAATAATAATAATAATAATAATAATAATAATAATAATAATAATAATAATAATACGAATATATCAAGTCAATACTCAAAAAGTAAGGAGTAGTTATCTAAAGGTTGTCTGGAAATCTACTTAAACTTTTAGATGAATTAAAAAATAGCTGACAATTCCTGAAGATTATAGGAATACATGGACGTTATAGTTAAAAATTTAAAACAATAGTACAGACTTATTTACCTTTTGTTCTTCCCGAAGTCTTAAATATTTTGGTGCTTTCTAATTATTTTTCTGTCACTTGCACATGTCTTGCTTGTTTTAACTTATTATTATTTATTACTCTTTTTAGACTATTATATACAGGCAATTTGAATAAATGCAGTTCTATAATATAACCTATGTCGTATGTCTACCTATAAAAACCGAGTTGAATTATACCAAAATCCAGAAAATAAGGTTCATTTATTAATTCATATGACTCAATGGATAAGTACATGTTATTTAATTAGCTTTCATCTACACTTTTTGTGCGAGAGCTAGTGCTACCACATACCTATTGAAAGCTGTTATGGGGTTCGAAATCGTCATATATTGATTGTAAGTCAATTGATTCAACCACTAAGCCCCCTCTTATAAAATGATATAGCGATCTCTCCAATTCATCTTCTAATCAAAGCAAGAGTTGGGTTAAATAGTTCCTAATTATCTTTCACTCACCATTCAATAACAAGACAAACCCGAGTTCAATTGTTTGACCATAAAATTTTGAAATGCTTATAAAGGCATATATAATCGATCTTATTAATAGTAATTACGTCGTATGCTACTTCTATAACTAGTCAACCAGGAAAATTTGTAAAAACAGCAACTGAAACTTCTCAGACCATAAAAATCAAAAGGAAAACTATGTACACTTACCAGAGTTGAATAAAGTAGAAAGAGCAAATCCGAACGTAAAAATACTGACACCGTATAAGAGCAATGACAAAAAAATAAGGAATGGATTTGATAGCCCCAAAATAGGGCCATTTCCTGATAATTGGAAACAGAGTAAAATACTAAGAAAGAGGCTAATGAGAGTAAACACAAATAAGTTTGTAATCAACCAGGAAAACCAATACGTTGATTCTCCTAATCCCAGGAGCTTTAACATTTCCTACAACTGAAAATATAAGATTAGACCTTACTTTCATTCCTCGTTGTTTTTCGATCAGGATAAGTCGAGTGCAATACAATGTTGGGAAAATGAAGCCCAATATCAACATAAGTGCCAGTTGCTTTTGGATGATAATTATAAACTCATCTTTGATATAAGGTGGAAACGGCATTCGTTGTAATACGACCTTCAATTTTTGGGAGGAATCATTCGCTTTGCAATTTATGTTGATTAAGGAGCGATCTATAGCATATTGTAAAACTAAAAATTCCTCCTTATAGTTTGGAGGAGACGCTGCAATATCCTTAGACCTTGGGCCGCCTTTGAAAAACATTGGGAATAACACTCTCGTAGACCAGTCATTTTTTGAGCGAAGTCTTATGGTATAACTTGCCACACTCAAATTGGAAAAAGGATCAAAGATCACGGCTCCTAATGTTTCTTTGGATCTGACATCATTGCTCTGAAAGAACGCAATAGCATCACCTTCCGTTTTAAAGCCAAAAGGTTGTAAATTCGTATACATATGAACCGCGTTCATGAGTTGGAGATTTAGTGTATCATTGGGAGCGTATGCCACATATTTATGAGAAAAATAAAAACCACTATCTACACGAAAGGAAGACCAATTTAAAGGCTGCTTTACTACCTCTCTTGTTGCCCTTCCACGTAAGAAAACAAGCACACTTACTAAGAGCAAAGGAACAACAATTACAAAGATAGCCTGGAACCACGAACGCCAAAAAAGCAGAATATTTTTCTTTGTCACCCAAACAAAATTAAAGAAAGTACGAGCCATTGAGAACTAACAGAAGCCTTAAAACAAGATTTGGATGAATTTTAACGACGTATGTAGAATGTTACGTAAAGGCTGAAATAATTTCAGGATAAAATCATTCAAAGAGGTGCAGTCTTCAATCTGAACAAAACTCTAAACACCAATAATCTTTCGTAGCAACTGAAGTAGTTTCTTTGAAAGTCGATTATTATGCTTAGTTTCCAGAGTTATGAATCTTTTCCTTCATAGATGTTAGCTTGTGTTCTCGGTAATCACCACAACAGGAGGAAGTGAATTTTGTTTAAGACAGATAAAATTCCAACATGAAAACAGAAACCTTCAAAAGGGATAGGACAATGAACAACTAAGAAATCCTTCCTTTTTATCTTATGATCTGAAAAACAAGTAAGAAAAACTTGACTGTGATCTAATTAAAATGAGCTTGTTGGTAATATCTAGTGAAATAATGACATTTTGCAATATACTGACTTTATTTAACCATGGTGGACTTCTGTGAGAAACGAAAGCTATGTCTTCTATTTCTCGAATTCCAATTAAGAAGTTTATTTGGTTGATACAGACCTACTCATTTCCGAATAAACTTCAGAAAGCTAAACGTTCAGACATAGTACTCGTAGCAGGTGATTTCAATGCCCATGTAGGTAGCTTAAACCAAGCAAAAAGGCATTTAGGTGGGTACTTTGGGATTCCGGCAAAGCGAACAGATAATGGTGATCGTCTGCTGCAACTGTGCTCAGACAATCGTTTATTTTTAGCGAACTAATTTTAAGCATAATGAGAGACATTGTTTAGCAAGGCGACCCCTTGCACCAAACCAACGATGGACTCAAATAACCATACTGCCATCAGTCATCGTTGGAGAGGGTCGATAGGAGATTTTCGCTCATTCTGAAATACCTGTTTGGACTCCGACCATGCTTTAATACGGGCACGTATCTGCTTGTGCCTCATTGGACGCAGAAAATCCACACTAAAAAGACCCATTAGGATTGAATTGAGTAATGAGAAATACAAAAGTAGGTTCCAAGAACAACTAAGGTTGCACTTAAGTAGTCCTGAAAACGAGGCTGATCCAGATGTTTCTGGGAAAGATATACAAACAGCTGTGGAAACCGCAGCGACATCTGTTAATGACTTAAGCCAAAGAGTTATAAAAAACCAATTGATTTCTTCTAAGTCTATCGCACTGATGGATTCTCGTAAACTCATCCCATCAGGCTCTGAACACGACGAAGAGCGGAAACAAATCAGATCTAGGTTAAGCAAAAGTTTACGCAACAAGCATGATCAGTGGTGGGCAACGAGAGCTAAAGAGATGGAAAAAGCAGAGGCTGTAGGTAACGCCAGACAGCTCTACAGACTAATACAAGAAACAGGAATTAATAAGTCAAGTGTAAGCGATACTATTTCGGAAAAAGACGACACTCTTATCTGCTCCCAGTCCAGACGTTTAGAACTATGGGCGGAATATTTTAAGGAGCAGTTCAGCTGGCCTTTAACTACTCTACAACTACCCACCATTTCCAGACAGCGTGAATTGAATATTGAAGTAGGTCCCCGACTCGAGCTGAATTTCAAAATGCTATAACTGATCTGAAACGAGGAAGAGTAGCTGGTTCATATGGATTAACTCCAGATTCATTTAAGGTTGGAGGTCCAGTTCCAGTGATTACGTTGAGTAATATTCAAGCTAAAACCTGAGAGTTGGACGTAACTCAATCTGACTAGTCACAATCACTGATTGTCCCAATATATAAGAACGGGTCAAAATCATCCTGTAATAACCATAGAGAGATTAGTTCGACTAATATAGCATCTAAAATACTAGAATCAATAATTATAGAACGCCTAACTAAGATTCGTGAACTGCAAACATGAGAAAATCAGGCTGGCTTCAGATCTGGTTGTGGCTGCATCGACAACATATTCACCATTCGTCAGGTCCTAGAACACAGGCATGCTTATCGGCGTCCGACAATGGTGGTCTTTCTCGACTTAAAAGCAGCATTTGACTCCGTAGGCCGAGAGGTTCTGTGACAGTGTCTTTCATTGAAAGGCGTAACTCAGAAGTATATGAACCTTGTGAGGGCTCTTTACTCGAACACTACTAGTCGAGTCAGAGCTTATGGCGAAATGTCATCTGCTTTTGCAACCTCAAGTGGTGTCCGCCAAGGCTGTCCACTTTCTCCATTTTGTTCAACTTCATCATAGACCTACTGATGGAAATAACGCTTTCATCGACTGGATTTTCAGGCATTGATCTCCTACCAGGAGGTACACTTACCGACTTAGAATACGTAGATGATATAGTCCTGTTTGGTGAAGACGCTGATAAAATGCAGAGTCTTTTGATAGCACTGAGCAACAATGCCAGAATATTTGGGATGCGTTTCTGCCACTCTAAATACAAGTTGTTGCTTCAGGACTGGCCTGCATCAACATCTGAACTAAGGATAGGAAGTGAAGTAGTCGAACGCGTCGAAAGCTTCATTTATCTTGGATGTCTGATCAGCCCTAATGGATTGATTTTTGACGAAATCTCTGCACGGATTCAAAAGGCTCGTTTGCTTTTGCCGACATACGCCACCTTTGGTGAAATCGAAATATTCGTCTATCAATTAAAGGATGAGTATACTGCACAGCAGTTCGTTCTGTTTTACTTTGCGGCTGCGAAACCTGCCATTGAGTAAAAGATACTCGTAAGGTACTAGTATTTGACCACAGATGCCTTAGAGATATTGCTGGCATCTGCTGGGATCACCGGGTAAGTAATAGTGAGGTTAGACGTAGGCTATTAGGGAATGATGGTAAATCAGTTGATGAGGTTGTGAATCTTCATCAACTGAGATGGTTGAGTTACGTGTTACGTATGCCTGAACACCGATTACCACGACGCGCAATGCTGACTAGTGTAGGGGATGGTTGGAAGAAAGTTGGGAGCGGCCAAACCAAAACGTGGCATCAGTGCTTGAAGTCACTAACCTCTGGTATGAGCCATGTTGGTAGATGAAGACCACTTGGTTGGGGTCCGCGTGACTAACGTAACCAATTGTTGGAGGCTGTGGGTGTCATGGCACAGAATCGATCACAATGGCGTCGGTCTGTACGCTCCCTGTCTTCCCTTAAGCTATCAGATTAAAATCGCTTCATATCTTTCTTTCTACAAGCTAACTCTTTCTTCCTGTACTATGTCCTTATATGCAATCCTTCTCTTATATATTACCACCACTGAATTAACTACTTCTATGAATCCGGTGTTCATCATGTTGTGCTAATGAGATATGGCAACTTGGACCGATGCACATACGTTGTAGTTGACTGATTGAATTAAATTAATCCGATCAATTGATTTGACTGACTATACTATTTTTCGTGACCATTTTCATCCCAAGAATGTTTTCTACAGTCAATGACGCTACTAGTTTGATGTGAACAAATTTACAATACTTTGATGTTTTCACATAGCTTTACAACCACTTATAGTAATATTTACATCCATAATAAACCATAGATGTCTTTCCGACATGTGGTTTCCCCCGTAGGTTAGCAAATTAAGTCAAAATCTATGTTTATTTAAAAATGCGTTCACTAAACCAACCTATTTTCTGAACGAACAGAAACTTGTTTTTATGTACATATATTGTGGGTTATGATGTTAATGATTTTGTAAACAAAATTTATGAAAGGACAGAATCTTAATCGTTTGATGATGTGCAATAATGTAATGTGGTCGAATGATGCCCATTCACGAGACTGCTATTGACATAAGCCTAAGAGTGATTTCAAATCAAAGACAAGATCAACAGAATAGCTCTGTGTAATAAAATGACATGATTACATGCAAAATATTGACGTAAAATTGACATGATAGATCACAGGCACTCGAAGAAAATTAGTCTGTAGGTTACTCAGTCCCCAAACAATTAAGATGATTGTTAGGCATAGAATACAGGACTCGACAGATTTTCAAACACAGCTATTAAGGTTTGTACCTCCATCTAAGTATAAGTGCATTTAAGTGCTTGAGAAAGTGGCCAATTTTTTGAAGATTGCTTTCACGACTGTCTGAGCACCTTTTTCCCACAACACAGCTGTATATTTTTTGATAGACCATAACTATGATGTATCAATTATCATGCTATTTGTAGGTGTCATTACCAAGGTTTGATTTGATAATTTCGAATAAATTGAGCATTGGGTTCATTGTTATAAATAAAAATAATATATTTGTAATATCCCAATGAGTGAAACGTCAGAAAATCCAATTTTCTACTCATTGGGATATTACAAATATATTATTTTTATTTATATCATGCTATTTATTTATTTAAACACATAAACATTGGTAAAAGGAGGCACCAAATAGGTACGTGCCACACTATTCGATTTGTGAGGGATAGGATACTGCCCGGGTACCCAAATCGAGGCATTAGCTCAACAATATTAGTACTCACTAATCTGATTAGTCAACCTCTAAATTGACTATTTATTCCTTTGGTTAACAGCTCACTAGTTATCTAAAAAGACATACTGAAGTACATTGTCTCTCTACTTAGGCTACCAGGATTAACACTGCAATGTATCGAGTGTGTACTCATTTTATTTAGAAAACCATCGATCACAAACTGATGGACATGCGGTTGCCAGATAATGTTCGAAATATTCTTTGACGACAGTTGGGGAACTCTATCTTTCCAATTCATAAAGTCCAAAGATTTATATTGGTCTATCAGTTAGATGTACATCCTTGTGGAAGTCTCATTAGTCCTTGTGGTCTGGTGTGTGACGAAATCTCAGCACGGATACAGAAGGCTCGATTAGCTTTTGTCAACTTGCGTCATTTATGGAATAGGCGAGATATCCGTCTACCAACCAAATGACGTGTTTACTGCGCAGCAGTTCGTTCCGTCCTACTTTATGGCAATGAAACATGGCCGGTAAGAGTATAGGATATTCGCAGGTTACTAGTATTCGATCATAGATGTCTTCGAAACATTGCGCATATATTCTGGGACCACCGAGTAAATAACTCAGTTGTTAGGAAACGGGTACTAGGTAAGGATGGCAAACCAATTGATGGAGTAGTAAAACTTCACCAGTTGAGATGGCTGGGACACATTACGTGTGTCCAACCACCGACTGCCTCGACGCGCGATGTTTTCTGGTGTAGGAGTAGATTGGAAGAAAGCTAGGGGCGGCCAGACCAAAACATGGCACAAATCCATGAAGTCACTGACAAGTGGACTGAGCCATGTTGGCAGGTATAGACTACCTGGTTGGGGACCGCGAGATGATAGCAACCAATGGTTAGAGACCCTGAATGACATGGCTCAAAATCGTTTGCGATGGCACAGGTGCATTCACTCTTTGTGTTCTCCCAAATTCTAATCTTCTGAATCCTTCATGTCCTTTATTTTCTTCCCAAATTTATTTCACTAGATTATACTCCTTGAATAACATCTTCATACCCTAATGTTTCCGAGTACTGCTTATACTCGTACTACCTCTACCACTACGGGATTGAATCGATAACTGCATCTCAGTGCTAATGTGGTATGGCAACTCGAACTGATGTACGTACGCACGAAGTTTCACGTTGTTAATAAGTGACTGACTGACTATATGTCCTTTTATCTCGAACTGGCATTTATGAACTCCATAGTTAACATCTAAAAGATAAACATATTCAACTGCTGGAAAACTGTGGGGCAATTTCAAATGTTATTTGATGTAGTCATATCTGCACTTACTATCTAGATCTTGGGTTACAAAATAACTTATTTATTTATTTGAACACATAAATATTGGTACAAAGGAGCACTGAATACATATGCGCCACACAAGTCATTTGGTATTTCCTCACTAAAGTTGCCTATTTTCGAACAACTATGTCCTGTTTGGTTTTCACAACCACAACAACTTACCTGCCAAGTTAATTTAATCTCAATATTCTAGTGTGAGGTGCGGGAACTTGGAATGATGCATATTTATGGCAAGCCTTATATTATTAATGAGTAAAATCCAAAACATCGTTATGCTGGCATATTCACACCATATTATCAAGTGTGGTTGTTACTGATTATTGGGGTAAAAGTGTTGACAAATATGTACATAAATAACTTTGATCACTTAAGTATTTATGGAATTTCGTGTGGAATAAATAGCGGTGGGGTATAGTAGTTCCCATTTTTCCCATGAAAGAAAAAATATCGACGTGTAAGTATACTATTTTTGCGACGCTTCATCAAGAACTGCTGTTGCACCTTTAAACAATCAAAAAGACGAAAAGGCTCACTGGAGCGATGTATAGTCTAGCAAGTCTACCAGTTAGCTTATTTTGTTTTCAGCTGTTATTCAATGCTTACAGATCTGTACGTTTTGGAGGAAATAGTATATAAAATCTTCCGGTTTATGACTGGCGGTCAGTCACAGAGGAAGTTTAAGGTCTAGGTGTGGGGTTAGGTTTATAGGGACAAATTAGGCTGACCATATTTGTAACTTTTAATGTTGAGGGGCTAATTAGATGCAACTAGTCTCACCTCTCTGATTACTGGCATGGTAACAAATAGGACCAACTTTAAAGTCAAAAGAGAAAACCAAGCAACGTAAAGCCCTTTCACGGGGCTACGCACAACAACAATTGGTACTGTATGTTGGTCTTCATATTAATATGAAGACAAATTTGTCCCATAGCCAAGATCCGGAATAAAAAGAACACTAAATCCGTATTCCGCGCTGCAAAATCAAGTCAAGAACTAGTTAATTGAATCATAACTGAGTGAAGATACTAGATAAGCTGTTTTTATCCTCAATAACTTTTGAATGACGCTAGAGTGACCTTAAGGTCGCAATTGCAACGATTGACCTGTAGGTATACTTATTGGAGTCAGGAAACAGTCATAACTTATTGATGGGTTAACACTGAAAATCAAGAATTTGAAATCAAAAATAAAAGTAACGGTTTCCATCCAGAACTGTTATCAACAACATTCTTGGAATGTTATTTAATTACATGGACGAATAAATTTCGCGCCCAAATCCATGACCTGGTATTCTTAATTCTATCTGGTCGCCCATAAATTACAGTGTCATTAAATTTTTTTAGATGTGATCCATTGTACCGATCGATACGCCTGTAGAGAAATCCCTAACTTATTGTTACCCCGAAACCTATACTTACAAAATCTCCAAAAATTAAGACACTTACAAACAGCGCCGGTGAGTGTGGGTACGGCCTTGATATTCACTGACCTGGACGAAGCCACATTCGTTTCTCTGTAAAATGTTGGAATCGTTCATTGGAGATCAGGAAGGACCTAAAAGATCTCCATAAAAATAACAATCGATGGTAAATCTTGAACGTAGATCACACTTGAAATAATTATCCTTAAAAAGTGAATGACAATGTTGTCGAGGTATATCTAACATTTTCGGGGCACTAATCCGTGAAAAACCACTTGCGTCAATCCCTGGATTGTAGATGAAGCGTTAATCAACTTCAAAGGAATTACCTGAAATTCTTTACGACTAGATGGTATATTAAATTGATATTCATTCCCATCCAGTGGCCGTAGTTCTACTTCCAAACACCTCAGTGAGAGACTCGATGACCAGAACTAACAGACTCCTCTAATTGAGTCAAACGTGTTTTTGCCAAAGGGAAAAACGTTTTTTGTGGCGTTGACCTGACAGTAATTAGAACATAAAATGAGAGTGGGATCTTTTTACTTGCTAGGATGATGAGTGAGGCTCAGAGTGATTCAAATGGTTCAAATGGTTGTGGACGGAATAAAAGAAGCTTTCGCTTAACAGTCTTCCGTGTCTAGTAGCAGGGGATCACCAAATCCTCCAGGCAGGAACCTAGGTATGTTAACAATAGAAGAGGAGAAGAAATTGGTATATCATAGTGTGATACTGTCCTTTGTCCTTAAGAATAAGTCAAGTTGCCTCTTGAAGGACTCCTGAGAAGTCGCTTGGACTAGCTCGGCCGGCAGCGAATTCCAGCTTTTGACAACTCTTAAGGAGTTGAATTTGTGTCTACATCCCGTCTTGCTATGTTGAGTTTCCAGTTTCTGGGTGTTACCCCTTAGGTTATTATTCGAACTAAGCTTGAGTAGGTGTTTAAGAGGATGTCCAGAAGTGTTAAGAATACTATGAGCCATTAATAAATCACCTCTAAGACGCGTATACTCTAATGGGTAAAGGTCTAGTGAATGGAGGCGTTCTTCGTAAGGCTTAGATTTGAGTCCGCGAACTGATTTCGTGGCTCGCCGTTGGATACGCCCCAAAGTGACCTTGTCCTTTTGGAGTGAGGGGGGAGTACTATATTTCCGTAATCTAAATGGGTAAAGATAAAACTATTGAAGATTGTAAGAAAAGTTCTTCTGTCAAACTGGCCAAAAATGCGCTTCAATGTTACCAGTGCAAGGTTTGCTCGGAAGGCATTTTTGTCACAATTAGCGTAAGACTTTAAATCATGGGGAACCAGGACTCCTAAATCTTTTTCGACTTGGGATACCACTAGAGAGGAGTTTCCTAAGTTATAACTGTAGTCTGCGACATGTCGCAGATGGACTACTTTACACTTTGAAGTGTTAAAGGTAAGTCCGTTATCATCTGCCCAACTTTGAAGTCAAGTCAGATCCTCCTGAAGTGCCTGTATATCGTCTTGGTTGCGTATCTCTCTCCAAAGTTTCACGTCATCGGCAAAAAGTAATAAGTCTGACGTTACCTGTTGAGGAAGATCGTTTATGTAGATCAAGAAGAGAAGAGGTCCTAGTACTGAGCACTGGGGGACCCCACTAGAACATTCCATAGCCTGAAATAAAGTGAAATTAACCCTCACCTTTAAGTGTCGATTTTCTAGGTATGAAGTAAGCCAATCGATTAGAGGTGGTGTGATACCTAGTCGTTTGAGCTTATTGATAAGACACAAGTGGTTAACTTTATCAAAAGCTTTTGAGAAGTCAAGATATATGATATCAACCTTTCCCTTGCGATCGAGGATGCTTGTCCATCTGTCCACCGCAGTCAGCAGGTTGGTTATACAAGAGTAACCCTTCCTGAAACCATTCTGTTGGGGTGAGAATAAATTTAAGGACAGTAAATAATCATATATGCCATCGAATATCAGGGACTCCATGAGTTTTGAAGGTAATGACAGAAGAGCCACCGGCCGATAACTTGAAGTTTCATTGCGTCGACCCCCTTTGAAAATTGGTGTGATGTGAGCCAACTTCCAACTTTCCGGTAGTTTTCCTCGGCTTAGCGAGTGTGAAAACATCACGCTAAGCGGCGTTGCCAGGATTGAGGCTGCCTCCCTCAGTATGGCAGAATGAACCATATCCGGGCCAGGACAAGTATTTAGTCTTAAGTGCTTAAGCCCGCTTCGGAAAGCCCTGTGGAATTGCAGATGAAACTGTCGTCAATAAAGTTGATGTCAGCCGGCTGAAATGTTTGAGAGTAATGTGCCACCAGAAGGTTAGCGGCGTCACCATCGTTGTTGGTCGGGAAGAGAATACTTTTGTTCCTTTACTGATAATCGGCTTTGGGTGTTATTGGCATTTTGCTGAAACTCTACTAGTTAGTTAACGAAGAATCACATAATCATCTGTGTGATTTTAGTGTTGATAGCACTTCCCCGATCTTCAGGTAAACGCTTCTCGAACATAATGCTAAACTATCAAGGTAACTACATAGTTGAATGACACATTTATTTAGTTATTTATTCTAATTACCTAAAACTTGACATAAACTTTTGATCCCTTATAAGTGTCACAGATTCAATTGGCTTCACGGAATTGCCCAACTATTATGTTTGGCTCATTGCGGAGCCTCCATCTTGGCTGTGTATGTGACAACATAGTGATTTGCAATCGAGCTGACACCCGGAATCCCATTCACTTCAACATAGGACGGACGGATAATGTATGCTGCTACCAATATTTCTCTGCGGTAAAGTCAACCAGTATCTCAAAGCATGCTTCCGATTATTTACAACTTAGCACATTAAGGATAAATGTGTTTGTAGTAGACATAATTAGTGTAACGATCGGTAACGTTGTCCATTTTTGGAGGTTCCTAAAAATTTAAAGGTCAACTCGGCATAAAACGAATGTTGTGTCACCTCGATAATGTGTAATTTATTATAGAAGAGTTTACACCAGGACAATTTCATGCTTGATACAAGTTCATCCACACTATCTTCTTACTGCATTTTCAAATTTCGTCTACAATATTCGTGCACCCAGTGACACATTTTTGGCTTGGATTCCTTTTGGACCTAGTCTGAATCAGTTTCAAGAAAATCTTGTAATCATATAAATACGAATGCAACCTAAGCGAGTGTTATAATTGCACTAAATGATCAACTGTTTTGGTGATGGTAAGCAGCAATTCGAATTTACATACAATTTAAATATAACATCACTCTTCTTATGATGTTTAAAATAGTAAGTTTGTGGCTCGTGAGACAACGCAATATGGAAAAGTGCATAGAACGTACACAAACGACCTCAGCCTAGGTCCTATCAAGTGTTACAGGGGGAACTGAAATATTTAGCTGTTAGCCATGGGAAGCCCACGGGGTCCAATTCTAGTTGATTTATTTATGAAAAACCTGCAACAGAGGAACCTCAAAGTGTCCTAACATATGCGACTGTGAATCGTCTTTGAAAAACGGGCGAACTGTTGACGAGAATTCTAATCAATAATCATACGTACAATGAACTTAAACCTAAAGAATCATAATTACCTTATTTATGCGACCTACCTAAAATACAAACCCAACATCCTGATAAAACCAATATTATATATGACCGAAATACCTTTCCATAAACTCGCCTGCTGACTGACTAGGTGCTTAGAACCAACGCGTAAGAGACTCACCCTACAGTCTGAAGGATAGTTTTGAAGTTGAACAAAAGTTTGATGGCCTGAACGCTTCCGATAAATTCATGTTCTCGTTGTCCGATAAGTTACAAAAAGGAACTTGTACGAACCCTTTTTGATTGTGCTCATAAACTTCGCCTTCAATACAAATTGCCTATGTGAAAGTGCATTTCCAGCGAAATTCATAGAGAGATATGCCAAAACCAACGTTCTTGTTAAATACAATGCAGAAGAAAAGAAAACCCGCTTCTTACACTTTCGCTTTAAAGGAGATGAAACAACTGGAGTAGGTATGGAACAAGTGGAATAATTAACCACAGGATAAATGCCGCGTTAAAGGTTGCTTATCCATCAGCAAGCCTGAAACGAATTGCTCGCTCAAACAAACTAAGATTGGCAGGTCCTCTTTTCTCAGTACCTCCAACTGCATTTACCAATTTACATGTACGTGCCAAAGTACATACATTGGAAGAACCGAGAGGAGAGTATTTCGTGCTTACAGGTAACTCTCGTGCTATTGATAGAAGAAACCAGACAAGTAGTGAATAGGTCTTTATTTCGATCTTAGCGCGGTGACAGTGGAGCGTGGGATTATCTGTTCAGACAAACAAAGGCTCTCAACATTCAATATAAGATAATAGGGAATATAACGCTTATACAAAACAAGGAAGTGAATGAATACTTGAACAATACTGTTTTGGCATATGCTTGGTTGTTTGGGGTCAACTCTTAACCAACCAACCTAAGCTGTTACAAGTATGTGTTCTAATTTCCGAGCATGTTCCAAAGAACTTGATACTGGTAAGCGAAATGGCTCTAAGGAGTGCAGTTGCTCGGCGTTTACCTGATATTCCTCGAGCCCTTAAATTATTAGCAGACAAAGAAACACAGCTTCTCTACGGTGCGCTGAAGCAATTTAGTTAAATAAAAAAGAAACTCAAACTTGATTTATGTATACAAAAAGAGACTATGACAAACTTATCACAACCATATTAAATTTTTCATTATCATTATTTTATTGGTGTTCAGTTTGCTACATTGCACATTAAGGATAAATGTGTTTGTAGTAGACATAATTAGTGTAACGATCGGTAACATTGTCCATTTTTGGAGGTTCCTAAAAATTTAAAGGTCAACTCGGCATAAAACGAATGTTGTGTCACCTCGATAATGTGTAATTTATTATAGAAGAGTTTACACCAGGACAATTTCATGCTTGATACAAGTTCATCCACACTATCTTCTTACTGCATTTTCAAATTTCGTCTACAATATTCGTGCACCCAGTGACACATTTTTGGCTTGGATTCCTTTTGGACCTAGTCTGAATCAGTTTCAAGAAAATCTTGTAATCATATAAATACGAATGCAACCTAAGCGAGTGTTATAATTGCACTAAATGATCAACTGTTTTGGTGATGGTAAGCAGCAATTCGAATTTACATACAATTTAAATATAACATCACTCTTCTTATGATGTTTAAAATAGTAAGTTTGTGGCTCGTGAGACAACGCAATATGGAAAAGTGCATAGAACGTACACAAACGACCTCAGCCTAGGTCCTATCAAGTGTTACAGGGGGAACTGAAATATTTAGCTGTTAGCCATGGGAAGCCCACGGGGTCCAATTCTAGTTGATTTATTTATGAAAAACCTGCAACAGAGGAACCTCAAAGTGTCCTAACATATGCGACTGTGAATCGTCTTTGAAAAACGGGCGAACTGTTGACGAGAATTCTAATCAATAATCATACGTACAATGAACTTAAACCTAAAGAATCATAATTACCTTATTTATGCGACCTACCTAAAATACAAACCCAACATCCTGATAAAACCAATATTATATATGACCGAAATACCTTTCCATAAACTCGCCTGCTGACTGACTAGGTGCTTAGAACCAACGCGTAAGAGACTCACCCTACAGTCTGAAGGATAGTTTTGAAGTTGAACAAAAGTTTGATGGCCTGAACGCTTCCGATAAATTCATGTTCTCGTTGTCCGATAAGTTACAAAAAGGAACTTGTACGAACCCTTTTTGATTGTGCTCATAAACTTCGCCTTCAATACAAATTGCCTATGTGAAAGTGCATTTCCAGCGAAATTCATAGAGAGATATGCCAAAACCAACGTTCTTGTTAAATACAATGCAGAAGAAAAGAAAACCCGCTTCTTACACTCTCGCTTTAAAGGAGATGAAACAACTGGAGTAGGTATGGAACAAGTGGAATAATTAACCACAGGATAAATGCCGCGTTAAAGGTTGCTTATCCATCAGCAAGCCTGAAACGAATTGCTCGCTCAAACAAACTAAGATTGGCAGGTCCTCTTTTCTCAGTACCTCCAACTGCATTTACCAATTTACATGTACGTGCCAAAGTACATACATTGGAAGAACCGAGAGGAGAGTATTTCGTGCTTACAGGTAACTCTCGTGCTATTGATAGAAGAAACCAGACAAGTAGTGAATAAGTCTTTATTTCGATCTTAGCGCAGTCACAGTGGAGCGTGGGATTATCTGTTCAGACAAACAAAGGCTCTCAACATTCAATATAAGATAATAGGGAATATAACGCTTATACAAAATAAGGAAGTGAATGAATACTTGAACAATACTGTTTTGGCATATGCTTGGTTGTTTGGGGTCAACTCTTAACCAACCAACCTATGCTGTTACAAGTATGTGTTCTAATTTCCGAGCATGTTCCAAAGAACTTGATACTGGTAAGCGAAATGGCTCTAAGGAGTGCAGTTGCTCGGCGTTTACCTGATATTCCTCGAGCCCTTAAATTATTAGCAGACAAAGAAACACAGCTTCTCTACGGTGCGCTGAAGCAATTTAGTTAAATAAAAAAGAAACTCAAACTTGATTTATGTATACAAAAAGAGACTATGACAAACTTATCACAACCATATTAAATTTTTCATTATCATTATTTTATTGGTGTTCAGTTTGCTACATTGCACATTAAGGATAAATGTGTTTGTAGTAGACATAATTAGTGTAACGATCGGTAACATTGTCCATTTTTGGAGGTTCCTAAAAATTTAAAGGTCAACTCGGCATAAAACGAATGTTGTGTCACCTCGATAATGTGTAATTTATTATAGAAGAGTTTACACCAGGACAATTTCATGCTTGATACAAGTTCATCCACACTATCTTCTTACTGCATTTTCAAATTTCGTCTACAATATTCGTGCACCCAGTGACACATTTTTGGCTTGGATTCCTTTTGGACCTAGTCTGAATCAGTTTCAAGAAAATCTTGTAATCATATAAATACGAATGCAACCTAAGCGAGTGTTATAATTGCACTAAATGATCAACTGTTTTGGTGATGGTAAGCAGCAATTCGAATTTACATACAATTTAAATATAACATCACTCTTCTTATGATGTTTAAAATAGTAAGTTTGTGGCTCGTGAGACAACGCAATATGGAAAAGTGCATAGAACGTACACAAACGACCTCAGCCTAGGTCCTATCAAGTGTTACAGGGGGAACTGAAATATTTAGCTGTTAGCCATGGGAAGCCCACGGGGTCCAATTCTAGTTGATTTATTTATGAAAAACCTGCAACAGAGGAACCTCAAAGTGTCCTAACATATGCGACTGTGAATCGTCTTTGAAAAACGGGCGAACTGTTGACGAGAATTCTAATCAATAATCATACGTACAATGAACTTAAACCTAAAGAATCATAATTACCTTATTTATGCGACCTACCTAAAATACAAACCCAACATCCTGATAAAACCAATATTATATATGACCGAAATACCTTTCCATAAACTCGCCTGCTGACTGACTAGGTGCTTAGAACCAACGCGTAAGAGACTCACCCTACAGTCTGAAGGATAGTTTTGAAGTTGAACAAAAGTTTGATGGCCTGAACGCTTCCGATAAATTCATGTTCTCGTTGTCCGATAAGTTACAAAAAGGAACTTGTACGAACCCTTTTTGATTGTGCTCATAAACTTCGCCTTCAATACAAATTGCCTATGTGAAAGTGCATTTCCAGCGAAATTCATAGAGAGATATGCCAAAACCAACGTTCTTGTTAAATACAATGCAGAAGAAAAGAAAACCCGCTTCTTACACTTTCGCTTTAAAGGAGATGAAACAACTGGAGTAGGTATGGAACAAGTGGAATAATTAACCACAGGATAAATGCCGCGTTAAAGGTTGCTTATCCATCAGCAAGCCTGAAACGAATTGCTCGCTCAAACAAACTAAGATTGGCAGGTCCTCTTTTCTCAGTACCTCCAACTGCATTTACCAATTTACATGTACGTGCCAAAGTACATACATTGGAAGAACCGAGAGGAGAGTATTTCGTGCTTACAGGTAACTCTCGTGCTATTGATAGAAGAAACCAGACAAGTAGTGAATAAGTCTTTATTTCGATCTTAGCGCAGTCACAGTGGAGCGTGGGATTATCTGTTCAGACAAACAAAGGCTCTCAACATTCAATATAAGATAATAGGGAATATAACGCTTATACAAAATAAGGAAGTGAATGAATACTTGAACAATACTGTTTTGGCATATGCTTGGTTGTTTGGGGTCAACTCTTAACCAACCAACCTATGCTGTTACAAGTATGTGTTCTAATTTCCGAGCATGTTCCAAAGAACTTGATACTGGTAAGCGAAATGGCTCTAAGGAGTGCAGTTGCTCGGCGTTTACCTGATATTCCTCGAGCCCTTAAATTATTAGCAGACAAAGAAACACAGCTTCTCTACGGTGCGCTGAAGCAATTTAGTTAAATAAAAAAGAAACTCAAACTTGATTTATGTATACAAAAAGAGACTATGACAAACTTATCACAACCATATTAAATTTTTCATTATCATTATTTTATTGGTGTTCAGTTTGCTACATTGCACATTAAGGATAAATGTGTTTGTAGTAGACATAATTAGTGTAACGATCGGTAACATTGTCCATTTTTGGAGGTTCCTAAAAATTTAAAGGTCAACTCGGCATAAAACGAATGTTGTGTCACCTCGATAATGTGTAATTTATTATAGAAGAGTTTACACCAGGACAATTTCATGCTTGATACAAGTTCATCCACACTATCTTCTTACTGCATTTTCAAATTTCGTCTACAATATTCGTGCACCCAGTGACACATTTTTGGCTTGGATTCCTTTTGGACCTAGTCTGAATCAGTTTCAAGAAAATCTTGTAATCATATAAATACGAATGCAACCTAAGCGAGTGTTATAATTGCACTAAATGATCAACTGTTTTGGTGATGGTAAGCAGCAATTCGAATTTACATACAATTTAAATATAACATCACTCTTCTTATGATGTTTAAAATAGTAAGTTTGTGGCTCGTGAGACAACGCAATATGGAAAAGTGCATAGAACGTACACAAACGACCTCAGCCTAGGTCCTATCAAGTGTTACAGGGGGAACTGAAATATTTAGCTGTTAGCCATGGGAAGCCCACGGGGTCCAATTCTAGTTGATTTATTTATGAAAAACCTGCAACAGAGGAACCTCAAAGTGTCCTAACATATGCGACTGTGAATCGTCTTTGAAAAACGGGCGAACTGTTGACGAGAATTCTAATCAATAATCATACGTACAATGAACTTAAACCTAAAGAATCATAATTACCTTATTTATGCGACCTACCTAAAATACAAACCCAACATCCTGATAAAACCAATATTATATATGACCGAAATACCTTTCCATAAACTCGCCTGCTGACTGACTAGGTGCTTAGAACCAACGCGTAAGAGACTCACCCTACAGTCTGAAGGATAGTTTTGAAGTTGAACAAAAGTTTGATGGCCTGAACGCTTCCGATAAATTCATGTTCTCGTTGTCCGATAAGTTACAAAAAGGAACTTGTACGAACCCTTTTTGATTGTGCTCATAAACTTCGCCTTCAATACAAATTGCCTATGTGAAAGTGCATTTCCAGCGAAATTCATAGAGAGATATGCCAAAACCAACGTTCTTGTTAAATACAATGCAGAAGAAAAGAAAACCCGCTTCTTACACTTTCGCTTTAAAAGAGATGAAACAACTGGAGTAGGTATGGAACAAGTGGAATAATTAACCACAGGATAAATGCCGCGTTAAAGGTTGCTTATCCATCAGCAAGCCTGAAACGAATTGCTCGCTCAAACAAACTAAGATTGGCAGGTCCTCTTTTCTCAGTACCTCCAACTGCATTTACCAATTTACATGTACGTGCCAAAGTACATACATTGGAAGAACCGAGAGGAGAGTATTTCGTGCTTACAGGTAACTCTCGTGCTATTGATAGAAGAAACCAGACAAGTAGTGAATAAGTCTTTATTTCGATCTTAGCGCAGTCACAGTGGAGCGTGGGATTATCTGTTCAGACAAACAAAGGCTCTCAACATTCAATATAAGATAATAGGGAATATAACGCTTATACAAAATAAGGAAGTGAATGAATACTTGAACAATACTGTTTTGGCATATGCTTGGTTGTTTGGGGTCAACTCTTAACCAACCAACCTATGCTGTTACAAGTATGTGTTCTAATTTCCGAGCATGTTCCAAAGAACTTGATACTGGTAAGCGAAATGGCTCTAAGGAGTGCAGTTGCTCGGCGTTTACCTGATATTCCTCGAGCCCTTAAATTATTAGCAGACAAAGAAACACAGCTTCTCTACGGTGCGCTGAAGCAATTTAGTTAAATAAAAAAGAAACTCAAACTTGATTTATGTATACAAAAAGAGACTATGACAAACTTATCACAACCATATTAAATTTTTCATTATCATTATTTTATTGGTGTTCAGTTTGCTACATTGCACATTAAGGATAAATGTGTTTGTAGTAGACATAATTAGTGTAACGATCGGTAACATTGTCCATTTTTGGAGGTTCCTAAAAATTTAAAGGTCAACTCGGCATAAAACGAATGTTGTGTCACCTCGATAATGTGTAATTTATTATAGAAGAGTTTACACCAGGACAATTTCATGCTTGATACAAGTTCATCCACACTATCTTCTTACTGCATTTTCAAATTTCGTCTACAATATTCGTGCACCCAGTGACACATTTTTGGCTTGGATTCCTTTTGGACCTAGTCTGAATCAGTTTCAAGAAAATCTTGTAATCATATAAATACGAATGCAACCTAAGCGAGTGTTATAATTGCACTAAATGATCAACTGTTTTGGTGATGGTAAGCAGCAATTCGAATTTACATACAATTTAAATATAACATCACTCTTCTTATGATGTTTAAAATAGTAAGTTTGTGGCTCGTGAGACAACGCAATATGGAAAAGTGCATAGAACGTACACAAACGACCTCAGCCTAGGTCCTATCAAGTGTTACAGGGGGAACTGAAATATTTAGCTGTTAGCCATGGGAAGCCCACGGGGTCCAATTCTAGTTGATTTATTTATGAAAAACCTGCAACAGAGGAACCTCAAAGTGTCCTAACATATGCGACTGTGAATCGTCTTTGAAAAACGGGCGAACTGTTGACGAGAATTCTAATCAATAATCATACGTACAATGAACTTAAACCTAAAGAATCATAATTACCTTATTTATGCGACCTACCTAAAATACAAACCCAACATCCTGATAAAACCAATATTATATATGACCGAAATACCTTTCCATAAACTCGCCTGCTGACTGACTAGGTGCTTAGAACCAACGCGTAAGAGACTCACCCTACAGTCTGAAGGATAGTTTTGAAGTTGAACAAAAGTTTGATGGCCTGAACGCTTCCGATAAATTCATGTTCTCGTTGTCCGATAAGTTACAAAAAGGAACTTGTACGAACCCTTTTTGATTGTGCTCATAAACTTCGCCTTCAATACAAATTGCCTATGTGAAAGTGCATTTCCAGCGAAATTCATAGAGAGATATGCCAAAACCAACGTTCTTGTTAAATACAATGCAGAAGAAAAGAAAACCCGCTTCTTACACTTTCGCTTTAAAGGAGATGAAACAACTGGAGTAGGTATGGAACAAGTGGAATAATTAACCACAGGATAAATGCCGCGTTAAAGGTTGCTTATCCATCAGCAAGCCTGAAACGAATTGCTCGCTCAAACAAACTAAGATTGGCAGGTCCTCTTTTCTCAGTACCTCCAACTGCATTTACCAATTTACATGTACGTGCCAAAGTACATACATTGGAAGAACCGAGAGGAGAGTATTTCGTGCTTACAGGTAACTCTCGTGCTATTGATAGAAGAAACCAGACAAGTAGTGAATAGGTCTTTATTTCGATCTTAGCGCAGTCACAGTGGAGCGTGGGATTATCTGTTCAGACAAACAAAGGCTCTCAACATTCAATATAAGATAATAGGGAATATAACGCTTATACAAAATAAGGAAGTGAATGAATACTTGAACAATACTGTTTTGGCATATGCTTGGTTGTTTGGGGTCAACTCTTAACCAACCAACCTATGCTGTTACAAGTATGTGTTCTAATTTCCGAGCATGTTCCAAAGAACTTGATACTGGTAAGCGAAATGGCTCTAAGGAGTGCAGTTGCTCGGCGTTTACCTGATATTCCTCGAGCCCTTAAATTATTAGCAGACAAAGAAACACAGCTTCTCTACGGTGCGCTGAAGCAATTTAGTTAAATAAAAAAGAAACTCAAACTTGATTTATGTATACAAAAAGAGACTATGACAAACTTATCACAACCATATTAAATTTTTCATTATCATTATTTTATTGGTGTTCAGTTTGCTACATTGCACATTAAGGATAAATGTGTTTGTAGTAGACATAATTAGTGTAACGATCGGTAACATTGTCCATTTTTGGAGGTTCCTAAAAATTTAAAGGTCAACTCGGCATAAAACGAATGTTGTGTCACCTCGATAATGTGTAATTTATTATAGAAGAGTTTACACCAGGACAATTTCATGCTTGATACAAGTTCATCCACACTATCTTCTTACTGCATTTTCAAATTTCGTCTACAATATTCGTGCACCCAGTGACACATTTTTGGCTTGGATTCCTTTTGGACCTAGTCTGAATCAGTTTCAAGAAAATCTTGTAATCATATAAATACGAATGCAACCTAAGCGAGTGTTATAATTGCACTAAATGATCAACTGTTTTGGTGATGGTAAGCAGCAATTCGAATTTACATACAATTTAAATATAACATCACTCTTCTTATGATGTTTAAAATAGTAAGTTTGTGGCTCGTGAGACAACGCAATATGGAAAAGTGCATAGAACGTACACAAACGACCTCAGCCTAGGTCCTATCAAGTGTTACAGGGGGAACTGAAATATTTAGCTGTTAGCCATGGGAAGCCCACGGGGTCCAATTCTAGTTGATTTATTTATGAAAAACCTGCAACAGAGGAACCTCAAAGTGTCCTAACATATGCGACTGTGAATCGTCTTTGAAAAACGGGCGAACTGTTGACGAGAATTCTAATCAATAATCATACGTACAATGAACTTAAACCTAAAGAATCATAATTACCTTATTTATGCGACCTACCTAAAATACAAACCCAACATCCTGATAAAACCAATATTATATATGACCGAAATACCTTTCCATAAACTCGCCTGCTGACTGACTAGGTGCTTAGAACCAACGCGTAAGAGACTCACCCTACAGTCTGAAGGATAGTTTTGAAGTTGAACAAAAGTTTGATGGCCTGAACGCTTCCGATAAATTCATGTTCTCGTTGTCCGATAAGTTACAAAAAGGAACTTGTACGAACCCTTTTTGATTGTGCTCATAAACTTCGCCTTCAATACAAATTGCCTATGTGAAAGTGCATTTCCAGCGAAATTCATAGAGAGATATGCCAAAACCAACGTTCTTGTTAAATACAATGCAGAAGAAAAGAAAACCCGCTTCTTACACTTTCGCTTTAAAGGAGATGAAACAACTGGAGTAGGTATGGAACAAGTGGAATAATTAACCACAGGATAAATGCCGCGTTAAAGGTTGCTTATCCATCAGCAAGCCTGAAACGAATTGCTCGCTCAAACAAACTAAGATTGGCAGGTCCTCTTTTCTCAGTACCTCCAACTGCATTTACCAATTTACATGTACGTGCCAAAGTACATACATTGGAAGAACCGAGAGGAGAGTATTTCGTGCTTACAGGTAACTCTCGTGCTATTGATAGAAGAAACCAGACAAGTAGTGAATAAGTCTTTATTTCGATCTTAGCGCAGTCACAGTGGAGCGTGGGATTATCTGTTCAGACAAACAAAGGCTCTGAACATTCAATATAAGATAATAGGGAATATAACGCTTATACAAAATAAGGAAGTGAATGAATACTTGAACAATACTGTTTTGGCATATGCTTGGTTGTTTGGGGTCAACTCTTAACCAACCAACCTATGCTGTTACAAGTATGTGTTCTAATTTCCGAGCATGTTCCAAAGAACTTGATACTGGTAAGCGAAATGGCTCTAAGGAGTGCAGTTGCTCGGCGTTTACCTGATATTCCTCGAGCCCTTAAATTATTAGCAGACAAAGAAACACAGCTTCTCTACGGTGCGCTGAAGCAATTTAGTTAAATAAAAAAGAAACTCAAACTTGATTTATGTATACAAAAAGAGACTATGACAAACTTATCACAACCATATTAAATTTTTCATTATCATTATTTTATTGGTGTTCAGTTTGCTACATTGCACATTAAGGATAAATGTGTTTGTAGTAGACATAATTAGTGTAACGATCGGTAACATTGTCCATTTTTGGAGGTTCCTAAAAATTTAAAGGTCAACTCGGCATAAAACGAATGTTGTGTCACCTCGATAATGTGTAATTTATTATAGAAGAGTTTACACCAGGACAATTTCATGCTTGATACAAGTTCATCCACACTATCTTCTTACTGCATTTTCAAATTTCGTCTACAATATTCGTGCACCCAGTGACACATTTTTGGCTTGGATTCCTTTTGGACCTAGTCTGAATCAGTTTCAAGAAAATCTTGTAATCATATAAATACGAATGCAACCTAAGCGAGTGTTATAATTGCACTAAATGATCAACTGTTTTGGTGATGGTAAGCAGCAATTCGAATTTACATACAATTTAAATATAACATCACTCTTCTTATGATGTTTAAAATAGTAAGTTTGTGGCTCGTGAGACAACGCAATATGGAAAAGTGCATAGAACGTACACAAACGACCTCAGCCTAGGTCCTATCAAGTGTTACAGGGGGAACTGAAATATTTAGCTGTTAGCCATGGGAAGCCCACGGGGTCCAATTCTAGTTGATTTATTTATGAAAAACCTGCAACAGAGGAACCTCAAAGTGTCCTAACATATGCGACTGTGAATCGTCTTTGAAAAACGGGCGAACTGTTGACGAGAATTCTAATCAATAATCATACGTACAATGAACTTAAACCTAAAGAATCATAATTACCTTATTTATGCGACCTACCTAAAATACAAACCCAACATCCTGATAAAACCAATATTATATATGACCGAAATACCTTTCCATAAACTCGCCTGCTGACTGACTAGGTGCTTAGAACCAACGCGTAAGAGACTCACCCTACAGTCTGAAGGATAGTTTTGAAGTTGAACAAAAGTTTGATGGCCTGAACGCTTCCGATAAATTCATGTTCTCGTTGTCCGATAAGTTACAAAAAGGAACTTGTACGAACCCTTTTTGATTGTGCTCATAAACTTCGCCTTCAATACAAATTGCCTATGTGAAAGTGCATTTCCAGCGAAATTCATAGAGAGATATGCCAAAACCAACGTTCTTGTTAAATACAATGCAGAAGAAAAGAAAACCCGCTTCTTACACTTTCGCTTTAAAGGAGATGAAACAACTGGAGTAGGTATGGAACAAGTGGAATAATTAACCACAGGATAAATGCCGCGTTAAAGGTTGCTTATCCATCAGCAAGCCTGAAACGAATTGCTCGCTCAAACAAACTAAGATTGGCAGGTCCTCTTTTCTCAGTACCTCCAACTGCATTTACCAATTTACATGTACGTGCCAAAGTACATACATTGGAAGAACCGAGAGGAGAGTATTTCGTGCTTACAGGTAACTCTCGTGCTATTGATAGAAGAAACCAGACAAGTAGTGAATAAGTCTTTATTTCGATCTTAGCGCAGTCACAGTGGAGCGTGGGATTATCTGTTCAGACAAACAAAGGCTCTCAACATTCAATATAAGATAATAGGGAATATAACGCTTATACAAAATAAGGAAGTGAATGAATACTTGAACAATACTGTTTTGGCATATGCTTGGTTGTTTGGGGTCAACTCTTAACCAACCAACCTATGCTGTTACAAGTATGTGTTCTAATTTCCGAGCATGTTCCAAAGAACTTGATACTGGTAAGCGAAATGGCTCTAAGGAGTGCAGTTGCTCGGCGTTTACCTGATATTCCTCGAGCCCTTAAATTATTAGCAGACAAAGAAACACAGCTTCTCTACGGTGCGCTGAAGCAATTTAGTTAAATAAAAAAGAAACTCAAACTTGATTTATGTATACAAAAAGAGACTATGACAAACTTATCACAACCATATTAAATTTTTCATTATCATTATTTTATTGGTGTTCAGTTTGCTACATACTCTTTTTTCATTTACTTCTTTGTAGCATGGTGGTGACGACCCTGAGACGGGGTTAGCTAGATTTTAAACCCAACGCTCTTCTGACAGGTCGTTATGTCCAACATCATCTGATCATATTTGTTTAATATAAGGTGCCAAGTGGTGCAATATAGCAACTAAAAATGATATAAGATAAAAATTTCCCTCATCTTATCTTCCGTCTTTTTTCCATCTTCTGCTGCCTTTCTGGAAAAAAAGAAATTGTAGGTGTTGAAGTACGCTTGTATGTACGTGGAGACACATAATATGCAAGATAAAAAATCAGAGTGCATGCGTATTGATAAAATGCGATAGCCTCAAAAACATCTCGCACAATGGTATTTTCATGGATGTTTTGAGGAAAGTAACATACATCTATATGAGCATATCAGAAAATTGTGTTCTTTATTGACAACAAAATTTATACAAAGCGAATAAAACAAAGTGATATCTAGTTTCCTTTACTCAGTATTACTTAAATTGTTCTGGAAACCTTACCCTTCTTCCACAAGGAGTTGTTGTGGGCTAGTTGTCAGGTACCACCGAAGTATCTTTGCGATTGATGATTATCGGGTGGGGTATCATAATTGTGAGGATCGTGTACGAATAAGAAATCAACGTTAGCATTGTTCCGTCCTAAATAGGTGACCATAAGACCGTCAGTGTAGACGTTATCGTTATTTCTATATTTCTCGATGATACTGAATTTAAGTTTACGGATCTTGAGTATTTTGCGAAGACAACTGTTAATGAATACTTGTATCGTCGGAGTTATGGCTTTCGTAGTTCTGAAAAGTTTTCCTCCCATACAGTAGAACAGTCTTGGCATTTGTTTTGAAAATTCTGACTTTGGTGTTGGTTGACAGTTGTTTTGAGTTCCAGATTTTCTTCAGTTTTGGATATGCTGCTCTTGCTTTGTAATATGTGGGCGAGAATGATAATGATTGGTTGTTTGCCTAGTCAGACGTGTAGATTGTCTGTCAAGTGTCAGATGTGTTATTTATTCCGCGATCCTTATAAATATTATTATTGATTGTTTTTGGATCGTGTCGTTTTTGGTGTGGATATATATTTACGTTCTAGTTGAGCCAATCACGTGTTCTTGATCTGAGTTGTGTTGAAGTCTAGTGGAATAGACAATAGGAGGAATCTAGTGTAGATATTTGTCTGAAGTAAATTAACATTTCATACGTGTAAACAAAGTAAAACCGATCGTTATGACACTTTGCCGACCTGCCCCTTCACGTCTGTATCAGATCCACGGTGCTCATCACTGATGCTGCCCAGTTATGTAAAGTTTTTTACATCATTCAAAGCTTCTCCGTCAAGTGTGATTTGATTGGTGCGTGTTGTGTTGTATCGGAGAATCTTGCTTTTTCCTTTGTGTGTGTGAAGACCTACTGCTGCTGAGGTTGCTGCTACAGTGTTCGTCT
Organism: Schistosoma margrebowiei; assembly: GCA_944470205.2. NCBI lineage: Eukaryota > Metazoa > Platyhelminthes > Trematoda > Strigeidida > Schistosomatidae > Schistosoma > Schistosoma margrebowiei. The sequence continues at coordinate 32,696,834 of OX104024.1, read as the reverse complement.
TCTCCTGCATTTGTTGTTGAGTGTGCGATAGAAGAGCCAGATCACCTGTGAGGTCTAGATCATCCATTTGCGTCCAAGCTGTCCACTGTATCCCCTACTTCCTCCAGATATTGAGGTCTTCATAATCCAGTCGATCGCCCGAAGAAAGGGAAAGTATGAGAGTAGGAAACTTTACATAACACCAGTCTTTACTACGAACGAGTCTGTGAGCTCTCCTCCATGCACGAGTTTGCAGTTTAATCCATCATAAGAATTTGGTATGATACCGTAGTGTCGAAGTTTCAATAATGTTCTCCTATCCACACTGTCAGGTGCTTTCTCATAGTAAAGGAAGTTAACGTATAGTGACGAGTTTCATACCATTGCTTATTCAATAGTGTTGCACGACTGATTCTTACGGAACCCAGCTTGTAGACGTATACTGAGCCTTTCATCCACACTCTGTTGGAAAACATTCCTGGTGCTGACAGTAGTATGATGACTCTGAAGTTCTCACATGTGCTCAAATCTCCTTTCTTTGGCATTCTGATGAGATATCCATGTACCCAGTCTATCCGCACTTCTTCTTCCTCTCAAATCTTCCTGTATAGAACGTTGAGCATGTATGCAATTACCTCTATGTCTGAGTTTAGTGCTTCGGCTGGTATATTGTCAGATGCAGCTGCTTTCTCACTCTTCATTTGTCTGATAGCCATCCTCATTTCTTCCATCGTTGGTATAATGTCTGTATGTGCTACTTCGATATCCGGTGGATTGAATGAAGCTCGTCCTTTCAAAACTTCTACCCATCTGCTCCTCTCTCATCGAGTTCAAGTGATTAGCTTACTTTGTCGTTGACCGATTTCTCTCGCCTACAATATCTCCCTGCCAGTTTCTTCGTTGTATCATATAGCTGTTTCATATTTCTTCTTGCAGCTCTTTCCACTGTCGTTGCTAGTTCTTCCATGTATTTCTGTATGTCGGCTTCTATTAACTTCATTTATCATTAGGTACACAGATACAATTTTGGACACTTTTCTGACTTCTAATTTGACTGGTTTGGTATCATTTGATTATAAATGTGTTACGGACAGAAGTCTTATCAAATTCTTATTAGCTGTGGAACCTTTACTGTTGTATACTTAGTGAAATGTCACTCAGCCATGTCGTCTTGGCAGTCGGGTCTCAGATTACCGACATTCCACCAGTACTCGCCAGTGTCAAAGACAACAAACGCGCGTCAGTGTACTGTACGCTATATCTTGGCCCGTGCAGCAGTAGTCAAACTCCATTTCTTGTAACCTAATATTACCATATTTCTGTAATGACGTCGATCGTTGTTTCCGTTAATCAGAGCAGCCATAATGTCCGGATACAGTCAGAGTGTAATTGACGTTAGGTACTGGTGGCAAGGTGTGACTTCTAAAATGGTGTAGGAACTTGATCGTTCGACAAAGATTATCACGGGTGATCACCTTCAATGTCAACTATCGAAATCAAGCCGCTACAAGCTTTTAAGAAGTTCGATATAATCTGAAAAATTGTGTGTCTAATTTAAGATTAAGTTTCAACAAAATAAACTTTCTAAAAGCGTTTTACAATTCCACACCTGTGGCAAAATCATAATAATTCCAAAACCCGAAGATATTTAGGCTACTCCATCAAGAGTGACTAAATAAGAACTCAAAAGACTGTTTTACGATAAACTTGCTATGTAGAGCATGTATTCTACTCTAAATGGCTGATAAATTAGCTGTTGTTGACAACCTCGTTTTATGTTGCGAATATTTTGAAAGAATTATTGCATTTGGGAAGTTTTTAAAAGACATGAATCACGCAAGTCATGAATATGCCATAGATAATAAAGAATCCAACGGAGTCACCATAAAAAATCTTCATGTAAGGCACGCGTAAATCAGATATTAAAGTAGACAGTCAATATAAAGAGTGACAATAGTGTCGATGTGTATCAGCCGTAAATAAATTCTACACTATTAAACTTACCATATCGTAGAGTAGCGTTTCACATAAGGCACCCAAAGATATCGCTACAATGCTTTGCCTATTACTTTAATTAACACTAACCAGAGGATTTCAGGAGCTAACAAAGCAAAGAGAGATTTGAAGAACAATCGAGATCGATTTAAAAAGGACAGTGGTATTTTTCCTCGCTGAGTAAATTTGTTTGTTTTGATCGTTTATTACGTATCAAGACTACTGTTTTCACTTTAATTGAATTTATTTCAGTTAAAGAATTTGACTAAAGTATCGTTTTTACTGTTTTGTCGTTGGTACTCTTGAGTACCTCTCATTCAACTGTATCTGTTAGTACTTTTGGTCCTAGCAATCTACAGCTCTTCACTTTTGGTCATTGATAACTGTTTTTTTTGTTTCTGAGTATCCTCACAGTTTAAAAAAAGAACCCCTCTTAAATGACCGGACAGTGTAAAAAAAGTAGTTGTCAACGTCCCGGTTGTCGCTATCCTGTTGAAAGCGGGATGCAGTGCGACGAGTGCAAAGGCTGATACCACGAAGTCTGCACGAACTTAACGCCTGCTGCTTTCAAACGGTACAGTAAAAAGGGTTGTCTGTGGCTTTGTCAACAGTGCTGCTCGGATGCAAACAGCTTGCTAACCGAGGCCATCTCACTGGTTGATGCTGCAAAGAAGTGCTTTAGCAAGCATAGTCGGAACGCGTCAAGCAGCACTCGATCTGTCGACACGCAAATCAACGTGAAGGAAACTAAGGTTAGTCCGATGGTAGATGACTCAAGCCTGTCAAAGAAGGAAAAGCAGTCTCTAAAGAGGCCTGCCTTAGACAAAAGCTCAAGAAAAGTAGGGTCTTCTGTTCCCCGTCTCCCAGATGGGATCCAACAGGAAACACCTAGAAGCCGCAATCGCAAGGCTCGATCGGTTTCAAACGGTAAACATAACACGACCCATCAGGTCGTCGGCAACCCCCCAAAACCCAACACTGAGTTTGACGCAACTGTTATTGCTTCTACCAGCACCGTTGAGGAATGGGTAAAGGTTGCGAGGAAGAGAAGTAGGGATATAAAAGGGAAACCTGCTCCCGTAAAAGTGGTTGAAAAATCGAAAGCTGATCATAGCGACAGATCAGCTATTTTTCATAGAATCAAGGAGAGCGATAGCTCTGAACCTAAAGCTCGTTTTGAGCATGACATTGTACTGATTAGGCAGCTGCTTAATCAACTCATGCCTCAAAATATGACCGGGGTCACCTTGCTAAAGGTGTACAGACTAGGGAGTCTAACGGACTCGAAACCAAATCATTCCAGACTGCTTAAAGTAGTATTCGGCTCTTCGAACGAACGTGACCAAATTTTACAAAATGGGCACAAATTAAAGGGCTCAGGAGTCTTTATTCGAAAGGACCTACCGTTGGCAGACCGTGTTAAAAGACGGGAAGCGGAGAAAGAACTACAACATAGGTTAGACGCTGGCGAAAAAGACCTGAAAATTGTAAATTTTCGGGTTGTAAGACTTCGACAGAGAATGATGCCGAAGCCACTCTGGATGAAACACGAAGGCACTTAAACAGGCTTCGGATCTGTTACACCAATGCACGAAGCTTACTTAATAAGCGATCCGAACTAGGTGTACAGATTGACTCTACAAAGCCAGACATAATCGCAGTAACAGAAACCTGGCTGACACAGGCTATAGATAGTATAGAACTTGATTTCGAGGGCTTTACGTTAGTAAGGGCCGACAGAACACAAAAGCGCAAAGGAGGGGAAGTAGCTCTTTTCATTAGGAATGCTATCCCATTTACCATTGTCGACAGTGTATCTCATGAGAGTGGGACGTGTGAATTAGTTAGTCTTCGCCTAAAATGCAAGGGACAAGAGCTGCTGATTGGTTTGGTCTATCGCAGTCCAAGCTGTGAGGCAAATGAGATCCTATTAAGCAGTCTCAATACTTGGTCCCAAAGTGGTCGATGTCTAATCCTAGGGGACTTTAACGCACCTATGGTAGACTGGGAAAATCTGCGAATTAAATCGTCGGAGAATTCTTTCGAGCAGGAACTAGTTGATGGGATTATCACATGTGCTCTAGTACAACATGTGAAAGAAGCGACAAGGTACGATCCGGACACTGAATCATCCTTATTAGATCTTATACTGACTCACTATGAGGATGATGTTGCGAACCTCCAACATATGCCACCCTCAGGTAAAAGTGACCACGCAGTTTTAACTTTCGACTTCCATATAACTGTCAGTCATGAGGACGCATCAGTCCAGTCCAGACCCAACGTCTGGAAAGCAAACATACCAGCCATCATGCACACAGCATCGTTAATAGATTGGACAATAGACCCAGAGTCCTCCATTGAAACGGCCTGGGACGCATTTCGAAATTCATACTTAAAAGTTACCACACCTCACATCTCTTGGACTATACCAAAGGGACCGAAAAACTCTCCACTATGGTTCAGTAGGGAGGTCCGTATTCTTCTTCGTAAGAAAAGGAAGATGTGGGATAGATTTAGGTTACTGGGGACTGATGAGGCAAAATCTCAGTATCGAAAGGCTCGGAAAACTTGTGCCTCGACCCTCCGTAAGTCTAGAAAATTGTACGAAGAAAAACTTGTAAAGGAATCCATAGAATGTCCTAAACGCTTGTATTCCTATATAAACCAAAGGACAAGGAGAAAAGGAAATATTCCTGCTCTATGGGGAGACAGTACTGCTTCACCATTAGTGGAGGACGACTTTGGTAAGGCTCAAGCGTTCTCGAACTACTTTAGCAACGTGTATACCATAGAAGCGCCCTTCTCGTCAGCGTATACAGATCCCCCCACACATAAACTGGATAGCGTGACCATTAAAGAACTCGATGTCTTTGGTCTGCTAAATAAGCTTGATATAGGTAAATCCACGGGGCCCGATGAATTACATCCTAGGCTACTAAAGGAATTATCTAACTTCGTTGCAAGCCCTTTAAGTACATGCTTTAACCTATCCGTTACGCAGGGTCGCTTACCGAAAGATTGGAAAAACGCCATAGTAAGTCCTGTCTTCAAAACAGGTACGAAACACAAACCTGAAAACTACCGCCCCGTTAGCCTAACTAGTGTGGTTGTTAAAATATTAGAAAAGATTATTAGGGAAGAGCTGTTTAAGTATCTCGATAAAAACCGGATCCTCTCGGAGAAGCAGCACGGCTTCAGAATAGGTTATTCTTGTCTCACTAACTTATTAGTGGCTCGTGAAAGCTGGTGCGCTCTTAAGGACTAAAAGCTACATGTAGACGTCGCCTTCATTGATTTCAGTAAAGCTTTTGATAAAGTTCCGCACAACCGGCTGTTATATAAGTTAAGAAAAGTCGGGATTGGAGGCAATTTATTGATGTGGATAAAAGACTTCTTAGTTGGGCGTCAACAAAGAGTTCGGGTGAACTCAAAGTTATCTAGCTGGGAAACTGTGCTTAGTGGAGTGCCCCAGGGTACAGTTTTGGGGCCAGTGCTATTCCTGTTGTATGTAAGTGACCTTCCTTGTCTCCTATCATCATCGGTCTTGCTATATGCTGACGATGTCAAGATATGGAAAGCGATACGATGTAAGAGTGATAGCTTAGAACTTCAAAATGACCTGAAGAAGTTATCTGAATGGTCTCAAACATGGCAGTTGCCGATAAATACTTCCAAGTGTGTTGTGATGCATATCGGTCATCAAGGCACAAATACCTACATGATGGATAACACTGAGCTACCTGTCGTCCAGACATATAATGACTTAGGCGTTATCGTTAGTCAAGACTTAAAGACTACTGCACACTGCCGTGCAATAGTCGCCAAAAGTTTTAGATCTTTATGGTCAATACGTAGGGCTTTTAGTCATGTCGACGCTAAGACGTTTTTGACTTTGTATACAGTGTTCGTTCGTCCTAAACTTGAGTACTGCATACAAGCGGCTAGCCCCTGCTTAAAAAAAGACAGTGAGCTTCTGGAAAAGGTTCAGAGAACGGCGACTAAGCTGGTTCCCGGAATAGCAAAGCTTCCGTATGAATCTCGACTGGCCAAGCTGAACCTTTTCCCGTTATCTTATCGCAGAACTAGAGGTGACTTGATTACAGTCTACAAATTGCTTAGTGATAAATTTGCACCTAACATGCCCTCATTTTTCTTGTCTTCCAAAACAGAGAATTTACGAGGACACTCCAAAAAAGTTCACAAGCCGAGAACAAATTACTTGTCAGCGGACTATCGACTTTCCCATCGAATAATCAACGAGTGGAATTCACTACCTCAGCACGTGGTTGAGGCTCCATCCGTCGACTCTTTCAAAAGAAAGTTGGATCAACTGAGAGACCACCATTGCCAGGACTAACATAGGCCATAGAGCCTCCTGTCCTTCCCAAACTGAAACAAAGATTCGAAACATTCTGGCATTGAAAATGGTTATGAAGGCGCTATTGTCAATAGTTATGCTGTAGCGCACTTATAACGTGGTCCTAACGCCAGCGACCTTTGATATGTACTGATATATCCTCAAGTGTTTTTAATAATCTTCACTAAAAGCAATGTTTTCTGTGTTGTGTCTAAATCTACTCTTAGAAAATTTGTTTTCTCTTCCGTTTCCAATGGTTGTAAACGTTGAATTACATGACCGAGAATTGATCTCAGTGACATAAATACAGTAACTATTTCCCTTCTCTTGTGTCCGAACTTGGATGTGGCAGTGGTCTTAGAAGGGCTCCATATGGTATCTTATTTCGTGTGACAACTAGCCAATTCATACATTTCACTTTTAAGCTATAGTGTCGCTAAAAGTAAAGGGGATACTATATATAATAAATAATGCTATTCATCGTGTGCGCTTTCCGATTTCGTTGCCCTTGATCTCCCAAGTTTTTTAGGTTGAGGTGATCTTTTACATTTTGGGCCAGATCCGTTTCCATTACAATGATAAGTTCCACTTTAGTATAGTCTATCCGTAAATTTAATTCCAATTGTTTGTTAAGCAAGCTTCGAGGATTTGTGTGACAGGTTAAATGACAATTCAAATACCTGCATCGGTGCTGAATCATCTCATGAAGTCTACAGGTGACCTATCTCTTTCTCCCATTTCTAGCCTTGATTTTAGTTCTTGCCTTCTGCCTTTTTTATAAGATCTGCGAGTTGTCTTTGAAGAAAAAGTCTCTTGACCCTTTCAGTTCATGTACACCCCGAGAGTGAACCCTGTGATATCCTTAGACATTAGTTTGTTGAGTAAATCTTTGAATTAACTAACATCAGATTCTAAACTAGTTCTGGGTTCAAATTTTCTGATCTCGACTATGTGAGAAATAATTAACGTATAACCATGATCAGCATTGGATTTAAAATCGCAATTAAGGAATCCTACTCTTAGCTCTTATATCAGGTCGTTTCTTCTGCTACTAGGTTTATTCGTTGGTTGTATTAGCTAATTGCTCATACGTTCTGAATTGTTTTTAAAGGCGTTTAGGAAGTAGATCTTTGGTGATACCTTTCAAAACTTTCTCTTTATTTAGACAAAACTCTAAAATTTTAAGTCTTGAAGTATTCTTTGGGTCTTGGTGCCGACTAAAGATAATAAAAAAGAAGTATGCACTGTACTCATACAGGGATAGTTATTTGAATAACTTATAATCGTCGTAAATACTCTTCTCGACCACGATATTCCACCTAAGCTTTAGTTTTTGCGAACTTTAATCTTTGACACGTTTCAACGCTGATAAATATTTACCATTTACCTCTTGCCATTTGATCTGAGTTTCTTTACCCCAAATGCACTGGTACGGCTGAGAGCGGGTAGAGTCCGCTCTCCCTCTCGAAATGTTCTCACATGGCCACACGTATATAGCCTCTGCCAGGGAAGTCCTACTCACTGCCTTCTCGTGGCGGGGGTGTTATTTACAAAAATGAGAGGACGAAAAGCGAATGTCTGGCGCCTTAACCGGATTCCAAACGAATGGTGCACGTGGGCTCCAGTATCCTAAGGGAACAAATGGCATATGAACCAATTGTTGGTCACCGGCTTCCATGGGACTACATCTCCTTACGATGCTCCACTGCCTTGTGGATTAGACTTTCAGGTTGAAGGCTCGGGGAGTGGCCCCTTAAGAAAACCATCTACTTCGGTTCGGGCACCCGGGCAGTATCACAGCTCTCACACATATCGAATGAGATTTGTATGGAGCATATGTATTTGGTGCCTCCTTGTACCAATATCTATGTGTTAAAATAAATAAATACTTTACCCCAACGAGATACATGCCATATACCTAAACTAGACAGTCAAGTAATTCAAAATATGTATTCTACACTGCCGTTGCATAACCTTGAGACCAGTGGTTTTTTCGGGCAAGGTGTAGTATAGAAACGCTATTTACCATCAAATTATGAAGCTACACTTAGGTTTCTTCATTCACTAAAAATATCCTCAGTCAGTCAGCTACAACGTAGAACCAGGCACATATATGCATCGGTCCAGGTTGCCATACCTCATTAACACAGCAAGATGAACACCGGATTCATAGGAGTAGTTAAGTCACTGGTGGTAATATATAAAAGATTGCTTATATAGTATATTAGGTCTAAGTTTTTTATCTGATGGTACATATTTTATAGGCAATATTTATAAAAACTAGCATAAGTATGAGAAAACCTTAGCAAAAGATATTTTTTGAAGTACTAAAAATCCATATAACTAAAGACAGTTAAGCACTGCAAAATCAGTATTCTTTAATAGAAGTTGCTACAAAAATCCAGCACAATACTGTTTGTTGCAGGAATAATAAGACATTTTAAGATATACTTAATCTTTTGTAACAAATCATAGCGATGTAACACCATTAATATATTGTACGAATCACGATAGTTAGGTGGACATCACACCTCGACGCAGATTTTTTTTAATTTAAATGTAAAACCAATCGATGGCAGATTCGTTTGTTTATTTGAAAACTGATTGTGCTTGTGTCAGGTGGTTGAAGCAATCGATATGAAACCGTATTTCTCATTTTGATTTGTACTTGTAAGGCATCTTTTCAACAAAAAAGGAAGTAATTCCTTTTTTAGAATTAGAACTCGCACTAATCATTACCACAATCAGGGATGTTAATACTAAGTTATTCGAACTATCCAAACTAAAGCAGGTAATACTGCATGTAAGAGTGTTGTTTAAAGTGTAGATAGCCTAGATATAGTATTTTTAGAAGATAATATCTCATGATCGTCACTAATAGCAATTTTCCATAAGGCCTCACTTAACTCCGTAACTTCAGATTATTTATTTATTTATTTCAACACATAGATAATGGTACAAAGAGGCACCAAATACATATGCGCCACACAAATCTCATTCGATATGTGTGAGGGCTGTGATACTGCCCGGGTGCCCAAACCGATAGGATATTATCAATTCCATACTCCTTTTAAAGTCACTTCCTCCAATGCTTCTCGAATAAATTTATTCATTTGTCGCTTACTGAGCAACGAGAAAACCAAAAATAGGTTCCAAGAACAACTGAGTTCACACTTAAGTAGTTCTGAACACGAGGCTGACCCAGATGTTGCTTGGAAAGACATACAAGCAGCTGTGGAAGCAGCAGTGACATCTATTAGCAACTTAAACCACAGAGTTTCAAAGAACCAGTGGATTTCTTCAAAGTCTATCACACTGATGGATTCTCGCAAATTTGTCCCATCAGGTTCCGAACATGATGAAGAGCGACAACAAATCAGATCTAGGTTAAGAAAAAGTTTAAGAAACGACCGTGAGCAGTGGTGGGCAACGAAAGCAAAAGAGATGGAAAAGGCGGCGACTATAGGGAACACAAGACAACTTTACAGACTAATAAAAGAAACTGGAATTAATAAGTCAAGTGTAAGTGAGATTATATCGGAAAAAGACGATACTCTCATCTATTCCCAGTCCAGACGTTTAGAACGATGGGCGGAACACTTTAGAGAACAGTTCAGCTGGCCTTCAGCGACTCTACAACTACCCTCCATTCCCAGACAGCGTGAATGGAACATTGAAGTAGGTCCCCCAACTCTTGCTGAAGTTCAAAAGGCTATAGATAATCTGAAACGAGGAAGGGCAGATGGACTGGTTCCAGAAGTCTTTAAAGATGGTGGTCCAATTTTAGCGATTAGGATGACTAATATTTTAGCTAAGATCTGGGAGTTAGACGTTATTCCATCTGACTGGTCACAATCACTTATCGTCCCAATATATAAGAAAGGGTCAAAATCATCCTGTGACAACCACAGAGGGATTAGTTTAACTAATATAATATCTAAAATACTAGCCTCGATAATTATCAGACGCCTAACTAAGACTCGTGAACTGCAAACACGAGAAAACCAAGCTGGTTTCAGACCTGGTCGTGGCTGCATCGACCACATATTCACCATTCGTCAGGTTCTAGAACACAGGCACACTTATCGGCGTCCGACGATGGTGGTCTTTCTTGACTTAAAAGCAGCATTTGACTCGGTAGACCGCGAGGTTCTGTGGCAGTGTCTGTCATTGAAAGGCGTACCTCAGAAGTACATAAACCTTGTGAAGGCTCTTTACTCGAACACTACTAGTCGAGTGAGAGCTTATGGCGAACTGTCATCTACTTTTGCAACCTCAAGTGGTGTCCGTCAAGGATGTCCACTTTCCCCATTTTTGTTTAACTTCATCATAGACCTACTGATGGAAATAACTTTCTCGTCGACTGAGTTCTCGGGTATTGATCTCCTTCCAGGAGGTCCACTTATCGACTTAGAATACGCAGATGACATAGTCCTGTTTGGTGAAGACGCTGACAAAATGCAGAGTCTTTTGGTAGCACTGAGCAACAATGCCAGAATGTTTGGAATGCGCTTCTCTCCCTCGAAATGCAAGTTGTTACTTCAGGACTGGTCTGCGTTAACACCTGAACTAAGGATAGGGAGTGAAGTAGTCGAACGCGTTGACAACTTCACTTATCTTGGAAGTCTGATCAGCCCTAATGGGTTGGTATCGGACGAAATCTCAGCACGGATTCGAAAAGCTCGTTTGGCTTTTGCCAACTTACGTCACCTGTGGCGAAGGCGAGATATCCGTCTATCAATAAAAGGACGAGTATACTGCGCGGCAGTCCGTTCTGCTTTAATTTACGGTAGCGAAACATGGCCATTAAGAGTAGAAGACACTCGCAAGCTGCTAGTATTTGACCACAGATGCCTTAGAAATATTGCTGGCGTCTGTTGGGATAATCGGGTAAGTAATAGTGAGGTTAGACGCAGGGTATTAGGAAAGGATGGTAAATCAGTTGATGAGGTTATGAATCTTCATCGACTGAGATGGTTGGGCCACGTGTTACGTATGCCTGAACACCGATTACCACGACGTGCAATGCTATCCGATGTTGGGGATGGTTGGAAGAAAGTTAGGGGCGGCCAAACCAAAACGTGGCATCAGTGCTTGAAGTCACTAACTTCTAGTCTGAGCCATGTTGGTAGATGCAGACTATTTGTTTGGGGTCCGCGTGACTATCGTAACCAATGGTTGGAGACTCTTGGTGACATGGCTCAGAATCGATCACAATGGCGTCGGTGTATACACTCGGTTTCTTCCCTTAAACTAAGAGATTAAAAGCGCTTCATATCTTTCTTTCTACTAACCAATTCTTTCTTCTTGTACTATATCTCTATATGCAATCTTTCTCTTATATATTACCACCTTTTACCTAACCACTGTTATGAATCCGGTGTTCATCTTGTTGTGCTGATGCGGTATGGCAACCTGGACCGATGCACATATGTGCCTGGTTCTACGTTGTAACTGACTGACTGACTACTGTGTATTTTCGTGGTATATATTAGTTACCAAGGTCTTCCCCCCTTTTTTAGACCAATCTTATCTAGGAGTTTTCAGAATTTTTTTATTGCTGGGACCACTATGTGGAATTTTCATATCTTACTGTCGACAAAATTAGCTCAAGTTTTGAAATTCAAACAACCATTCAGAACACGTATCTACCATTTTGCTCTCCAACCCAAGATGATTAAATATAATGAGTCAATAGATCCAGAAGATCCTCGTCTCGTAAAAGCCGTTGCTCCAGCACAAAAATGGGAACATACGGGGTCCAATTTTGATGAACTTGTCTCAAGAATTGTGGGGATGATGACCATTCGAGGCGAAAGAGAGGTGGCTAGAAATGTAATGCGCATGACGTTTAGAGAAATAAAACTAATACAGGTACGTGTTTATCACTTTATTCATTTCTCATAGATGCGGAAAAACAAAAGTATTGCAAATATTTCGGAAAGTAATGCTACTGTTATTAATCCCGCTACTGTGATTCATGAAGCAGTAAAGAACTGTACACCTTTACTACTGCTACAATCAGTACCACGTGGTGGTATTTTGTACAAGGTAATAATTTAAAAAATGATATTTAGATTCCGTTTTCTAACTATAAAGTGTTATGGAATGCATAGTCATGCTTTTTTTGGTGCGTTTTGTAAATTACGTCATATTGCTCGTTTAAATTCAGTGGCCTACGCAGTGGGAAGCTGCTAATTTTGTGTTTAATTTTCGGATGGTTATATATATATATATATATATATATATATATATATATATATATATATATATATATATATATATATATATATATATATATATATATATATATATATATATATATATATATTTGATACATGTCAACAAGGACACCAAGTGATATACTTATTATATTTCTTCTGTAAAATAATAGGCAAAATAGATATCTAGATCATACAGGAGCTGTTTACTGGGCATTAAGATATACTTGTAAAACTGTAAAACTAAGGTGACAGTTCACTGTTAATCGTAAAATCTCGTTATTTTATTTTTGTATTTGTTTAAGAGCTTCCTGGGTTTACGGGTGATTATAATACTAATCGCATACTACTTCTTTTTTTTTAATAATAGATTACACTGTGGAATATTTATCTCATAAAATTCAGCCAATTTTATATTAATATCTCAACATTTTGCCTTCTAAATTATGAGCATTCCTTTCATCTAATTGTTGATACAAAAATATTTGTCGTCTACAAAATCACAAAACAACAGTGCTTAAGTTTTGGTAATTTCTATGCAAACAACTTAGTAAGTTTATTAGCTTGGATGTACATATCGCATAAATAAAAGGGAAGTATAATGCCAACTTGTAGTTAAATTCACATAAGGAAACATTAGTCGAGCAATTGTATTTTTTAGTAAATCCTGGTTGTTTTGAACGAAATTTTGGAGAAGTTTATTTGTTTTCTCTAAAGGTAGACGTGCTTTTTCTTCGTCTTTGTACACTTCTACTTTCTACTCGTCATTCATTCATTGAGATCTAAAGATACACTGGCTGACTATTCCACGACATCCTAAGATATAACAATGAAATTAGACTTGAAAATTTGATTTGATGATTACGATATAATCGTCGTCAAATGAATCATATCACTAGATTTTACATATACTTACTTACGCCTGTTACTCCCAATGGAGCATAGGCCGCCGACCAGCATTCTCCAACCCACTCTGTCCTGGGCCTTCTTTTCTAATTCCATCCAATTCTTGTTCATTTTTCTCATGTCTATTTCCATTTCCCGGCGTAATGTGTTCTTTGGTCTTCCTCTTTTCCTTTGGCCTTGAGGATTCCATGTGAGGGCTTGCCTTGTGACACAGTTGTGTGCTTTC